>JAVLSZ010000009.1:74435326-74450540 GCA_032313775.1 Urocyon cinereoargenteus | reverse complement strand
TTAGGGTTAGGGTTAGGGTTAGGGTTAGGGTACGGGTTAGGGTTAGGATTAGGGTACGGTTTAGGTTTAGGGTACGGTTTAGTGTTAGGGTTAGGGTACGGGTTAGGGTTAGGGTACGGGTTAGGGTTAGTGTACGGGTTAGGGTTAGGGTTAGGGTTAGGGTTAGGGTTAGTGTACGGGTTAGGGTTAGGGTTAGGGTACGGGTTAGGGTTAGGTTTAGGGTTAGGGTTAGGGTACGGGTTAGGTTTAGGGTTAGGGTACGTGTTAGTGTTAGGGATAGTGTTAGGGTTAGGGTTAGAGGTTAGGGTTAGGGATAGGGTTAGGGTTAGGATTAGGGTACGGGTTAAGGTACGGGTTAGGTTTAGGTTTAGGGTTAGGGTATGGGTTAGGGTTAGGGTTAGGGTATGTTTTAGGTTTAGGGTTAGGGTACGGGTTAGGGTTAGGGTACTGTTTAGAATTAGGGTTAGGTTTAGGGTTAGGGTACGGGTTAGGGTTAGGGTTAGAATACGGGTTAGGTTTAGGGTTAGGGTTAGGGTTAGGGTACGGATTAGGGTTACGGTTAGGGTACGGGTTAGGGCTAGGGTACGGGTTAGGTTTAGGGTTAGGGTTAGGGTTAGTGTTAGGGTTAGGGTACGGGTTAGGGTTAGGTTTAGGGTACGGTTTAGGGTTAGGGTACGGGTTAGGGTTAGGGTTAGGGTAGGGGTTAGGGTTAGGGTTAGGGTTAGGGTACGGGTTATGGTTAGGGTTAGGTTTAGGTTTAGGTTTATGGTTAGGGTACGGGTTAGGGTTAGGGTTAGGGTACGGGTTAGGGTTAGGGTACGGGTTAGGGTTAGGATTAGGGTTAGGGTTAGCGTTAGGGTACGGGTTAGGGTTAGGGTTAGGGTTAGGGTTAGGGTACGGGTTAGGGTTAGGTTTAGGGTACGGGTTAGGGTTAGGGTACGGGTTAGGGTTACGGTACGGGTTAGGGTTAGGGTTAGGGTACGGGTTAGGTTTGGATTAGGGGTTAGGGTTAGGGTTAGTGTTAGGGTTAGGGTTAGTGTACGGGTTAGGTTTAGGGTACGGGTTAGGGTTAGCGTACGGGTTAGGGTTAGCGTACGGGTTAGGGATAGGGTTAGGGTTAGGGTACGGGTTAGTGTTAGGGTTAAAGTTAGGGTACGTGTTAGGGTTAGGGTTAGCTACGGGTTAGGGTTAGGGTACGGGTTAGGGTAAGGTTACGGGTTAGGGTTAGGATTAGGGTACGTGTTAGGGTTAGGGTTAGGGGTTAGGGTTAGGGTTAGGGTACAGGTTAGGGTTAGGGTACGGGTTAGGGTTAGGGTACGGTTTAGGGTTAGGTTTAGGGTTAGGGTTATGGTACGGGTTAGGGTTAGGGTTAGAGTACGGGTTAGGGTTAGGGTTAGGGTTAGGGTTAGGGTACGGTTTAGGGTTAGGGTTAGGGTACGGGTTAGGGTTTGTGTTAGGGTTAGGGTTACGGTTAGGGTTAGGGTTAGGGTATGGGTTAGGTTTAGGGTTAGTGTTAGGGTTAGGGTACGGGTTAGGGTTAGGTTTAGGGTACGGGTTATGGTTAGGTTTAGGGTTAGGGTTAGGGTTAGGCTACGGGTTAGAGTTAGGGTTAGGGTTAGTGTTAGGTGTTAGGGGTTAGGGTTAGGGTTAGGGTTAGGGTTAGAGGTTAGGGTTAGGGTACGGGTTAGGTTTAGGGTACGGGTTAGGGTTAGGGTTAGGGTTAGGGTACAGTTTAGGGTTAGGGTTAGGGTTAGTGTTAGGGTTAAGGTACGGGTTAGGGTTAGGGTTAGGGTTAGGGTACGGTTTTGGGTTAGTGTTAGGGTTATAATTAGGGTTAGGGTACGGGATAGGTTTAGGGTAAGGGTTAGGGTTAGGGTACGGGTTCGGGTACGGGTTAGGGTACGGGTTAGGGTTAGGGTAAGGGTACGGGTTAGGGTTAGGGTTAGGGTTAGGATTAGGTTACGGGTTAGGGTTAGGTTTAGGGTTAGAATTAGGGTATGGGGTAGGGTTAGGCTTAGGTACGGGTTAGCGTTAGTGTACGGGTTAGGGTTAGGGTTAGGGTACAGGTTAGGTTTAGGGTTAGGGTAGTTGTTAGGTTTAGGGTTAGGGTTAGGGTTAGGGTTAGGGTTAGAAATCAGGGTTAGGGTTAGGGTTAGGGTTAGGATAATGTACGGGTTAGGGTACGGGTTAGGGTTAGGCTTAGGGTACGTGTTAGGGTTAGGGTTAGGGTACGTTTTAAGGTTAGGGTACGGTTTAGTGTTAGGGTTAGGGTTGGGGTACGGGTTAGTGTTAGGGTTAGGGTACGGGTTAGGGTTAGGGTACTGTTTAGGGTTAGGGTTAGGTTTAGGGTTAGGGTACGGGTTAGGGTTAGGGTTAGGGTACGGTTTAGGGTTAGTGTTAGGGTTAGGGTACGGGTTAGGGTTAGGGTTAGGTTACGGGTTAGGGTTAGGGTACGGGTTATGTTTAGGACTAGGGGTAGGTTTAGTGTTAGGGTTAGGGTACGGGTTAGGGTTAGGGTTAGGGTACGGGTTCGGGTTAGGGTACGGGTTAGGGTTAGGGTAGGGGTTAGGGTTAGGATTAGGGTTAGGGTTAGGGTACGGGTCATGGTTAGGGTTAGGTTTAGGGTTAAGGTTAGGGTTAGGGTACGGGTTAGGGTTAGGTTTAGGTGTTAGGGTGGGGTTAGGGTTAGGGTTAGGGTTAGGGTACGGGTTAGGGTTAGTGTTAGGGTTAGGGTTAGGGTCAGTGTTAGGGGTTAGTGTTAGGGTTAGGGTTAGGGTTAGGGCACAGGTTAGGTTTAGGTGTTAGGGTTAGGGTTAGGGTTAGGGTTAGGGTACGGGTTAGGGTTAGGTTTAGTGTACGGATTAGGGTTAGGGTTAGGGTTAGGGTTAGCGTACGGGTTAGGGTTAGGGTTAAGTTTAGGGTTAGGTTTAGGGTACGGGTTAGGGTTAGGGTACGGGTTAGGGTTAGGGTACGGGTTAGGGTACGGGTTAGGGTTAGAGTTAGGGTACGTGTTAGGGTTAGGTTTAGGGTTTAGGGTTAGGGTTAGGGCACGGGTTAGGGTTAGGGTACGGGTTAGGGTTAGGGTTAGGGTTAGGGTTAGGGTTAGGGTTAGGGTTAGGAAAGGGTTAGGGTTAGGGTTAGCGTTAGGGTTAGGGTATGGGTTAGGGTGAGGGTTAGGGTACGGGTTAGGGTTAGGGTTAGGGTTAGGATTAGGGTTAGGGGTTAGGGGTTAGTGTTAGGGTTAGGGTTAGGGTTAGGGTTAGGGTACGGGTTAGGGTTAGGGTTAGGGTTAGGGTTAGGGTAGGGTTAGGGGTTAGGGGTTAGTGTTAGGGTTAGGATTAGGGTTAGGTTTAGGGTACGGGTTAGGGTTAGGGTACGGGTTAGGTTTAGGGTACGGGTTAGGGTTAGGGTACGGGTTAGGGTTAGGGTTAGGGTTAGGATTAGGGTTAGGGGTTAGGGGTTAGTGTTAGGGTTAGGATTAGGGTTAGGTTTAGGGTACGGGTTAGGGTTAGGGTACGGGTTAGGTTTAGGGTACGGGTTAGGGTTAGGGTACGAGTTAGGGTTAGGGTACGGGTTAGGGTTAGAGTTAGGGTACGTGTTAGGGTTAGGGTATGGGTTAGGTTTAGGTTACGGGTTAGGGTTAGGGTACGGGTTAGGGTTAGGGTACGGGTTAGGGTTAGAGTTAGGGTACGTGTTAGGGTTAGGGTATGGGTTAGGTTTAGGTTACGGGTTAGGGTTAGGGTACGGGTTAGGGTTAGGTTAGGGTACGTGTTAGGGTTAGGGTTAGGGTTAGGGTTAGAGGTTAGGGTTAGGGATAGGCTTAGGATTAGGATTAGGGTACGGGTTAAGTTACGGGTTAGGGTTAGGTTTAGGGTTAGGGTATGGGTTAGGGTTAGGGTTAGGGTACGTTTTAGGTTTAGGGTTAGGGTACTGGTTAGGGTTAGGGTACTGTTTAGGGTTAGGTTTAGGTTTAGGGTTAGGGTACGGGTTAGGGTTAGGGTTAGGGTACGGGTTAGGTTTAGGGTTAGGGTTAGGGTTAGGGTACGGGTTAGGGTTAGGGTTAGGGTACGGGTTAGGGTTAGGGTACGGGTTAGGTTTAGGGTTAGGTTTAGGGTTAGTGTTAGGGTTAGGGTACGGGTTAGGGTTAGGGTTAGGGTACGGGTTAGGGTTAGGGTACGGGTTAGGGTTAGGGTTAGGGTAGGGGTTAGGGTTAGGGTTAGGGTTAGGGTACGGGTTTTGGTTAGGGTTAGGTTTAGTGTTAGGATTAGGGTTAGGGTACGGGTTAGGGTTTGGGTTAGGGTACTGGTTATGGTTAGGGTACGGGTTAGGGTTAGGGTTAGGGTTAGGGTTAGCGTTAGGGTATGGGTTAGGGTTAGGGTTAGGGTTAGGGTTAGGGTACGGGTTAGGGTTAAGTTTAAGGTACGGGTTAGGGTTAGGGTACGGGTTAGGGTTAGGGTACCGGTTAGGGTTAGGGTTAGGGTACGGGTTAGGTTTAGGGTTAGGGGTTAGGTTTAGGGTTAGTGTTAGGGTTAGGGTTAGTGTACAGGTTAGGGATAGGGTACGGGTTAGGGTTAGGGTTAGGGTACGGTTAGCGTACGGGTTAGGGTTAGGGTTAGTTTTAGGGTAGGGTTTAGGGTTAGGGTTAGGGTTAGGGTTAGGAAAGGGTTAGGGTTAGGGTTAGCGTTAGGGTTAGGGTATGGGTTAGGGTTAGGGTTAGGGTACGGTGTAGGGTTAGGGTTAGGGGTTAGGGGTTAGTGTTAGTGTTAGGGTTAGGGTTAGGGTTAGTGTTAGGGTACAGGTTAGGGTACGGGTTAGAGTTAGGGCACGGGTTAGTGTTAGGGTTAGGGTTAGGGTTAGGGTTAGGGTTAGGGTACGGGTTAGTGTTAGGGTACGGGTTAGGGTACGGGTTAGGGTTACGGTACGGGTTAGGGTTTGGGTTATGGGTTAGGGTGAGGGTTAGGGTTAGGGATAGGGTTAGGGTACGGGTTAGGGTTAGGGTTAGGTTTAGGGTACGGGTTAGGGTTAGGGTTAGGGTTAGGAAAGTGTTAGGGTTAGGGTTAGCGTTAGGGTTAGGGTACGGGTTAGGATTAGGGTTAGGGTACGGGTTAGGGTTAGGGATAGGGTTTGGGTTAGGGGTTAGGGGTTAGGGTTAGTGTTAGGGTTAGGGTTAGTGTACGGGTTAGGTTTAGGGTACGGGTTAGGGTTAGCGTACGTGTTAGGGTTAGCGTACGGGTTAGGGTTAGGGTTATTTTTAGGGTTAGGTTTAGGGTACGGGTTAGGGTTAGCGTACGGGTTTGGGTTAGGGTTAGGGTTAGGGTTAGGGTTAGGAAAGGGTTAGGGTTAGGTTTAGCGTTAGGGTTAGGGTACGGGTTAGGATTAGGGTTAGGGTACGGGTTAGGGTTAGGGTTAGGGTTTGGGTTAGGGGTTAGGGGTTAGTGTTAGGGTTAGGGTTAGGGTTAGGGTTAGTGTTAGGGTACGGGTTAGGGTACGGGTTAGGGTTAGGGCACGGGTTAGTGTTAGGGTTAGCGTTAGGGTTAGGGTACGGGTTAGTGTTAGGGTACGGGTTAGGGTACGGGTTAGGTTTACGGTACGGGTTAGGGTTAGGTTTAGGGGTTAGGGTGAGGGTTAGGGTTAGGGATAGGGTTAGGGTACGGGTTAGGGTTAGGGTTAGGGTTAGTGTTAGGGTCAGGGTTAGGGGTTAGGGTTAGGTTAGTGATAGGGTACGGGTTAGGTTTAGGGTACGGGTTGGGTTTAGGGTACGGGTTAGGGTTAGGGTTAGGGTTAGGGTACGGGTTAGGGTTAGGGTTAGGGTTAAAGTTAGGGTACGTGTTAGTGTTAGGGTTAGCTACGGGTTAGGGTTAGGGTACGGGTTAGGGTAAGGTTACGGGTTAGGGTTAGGATTAGGGTACGTGTTAGGGTTAGGGTTAGGGGTTAGGATTAGGGTTAGGGTACGGGTTAGGTTTAGGGTACTGGTTAGCGTACGGGTTAGGGTTAGGGTACGGGTTAGTGTTAGGGTACGGGTTAGGGTTAGGGTTAGGGTTAGGTTTAGGGTACGGGTTAGGTTTAGGGTTAGGGTACGGGTTAGGGTTAGGTTTAGGGTTAGGGTTAGCGTTAGGGTACGGGTTAGGGTTAGGGTTAGGGTTAGTGTTAGGTGTTAGGGGTTAGGGTTAGGGTTAGGGTTAGGGTTAGAGGTTAGGGTTAGGGTACGGGTTAGGTTTAGGGTACGGGTTAGGGTTAGGGTTAGGGTTAGGGTACAGTTTAGGGTTAGGGTTAGGGTTAGTGTTAGGGTTAAGGTACGGGTTAGGGTTAGGGTTAGGGTTAGGGTACGGTTTTGGGTTAGTGTTAGGGTTATAATTAGGGTTAGGGTACGGGATAGGTTTAGGGTAAGGGTTAGGGTTAGGGTACGGGTTAGGGTACGGGTTAGGGTACGGGTTAGGGTACGGGTTAGGGTACGGGTTAGGGTTAGGGTTAGGGTTAGGATTAGGTTACGGGTTAGGGTTAGGTTTAGGGTTAGAATTAGGGTATGGGGTAGGGTTAGACTTAGGGTACGGGTTAGCGTTAGGGTACGGGTTAGGGTTAGGGTTAGGGTACAGGTTAGGTTTAGGGTTAGGGTAGTTGTTAGGTTTAGGGTTAGGGTTAGGGTTAGGGTTAGGGTTAGAGATCAGGGTTAGGGATAGGGTTAGGGTTAGGATAAAGTACGGGTTAGGGTACGGGTTAGGGTTAGGGTTAGGGTACGTGTTAGGGTTAGGGTTAGGGTACGTTTTAAGGTTAGGGTACGGTTTAGTGTTAGGGTTAGGGTTGGGGTACGGGTTAGTGTTAGGGTTAGGGTACGGGTTAGGGTTAGGGTACTGTTTAGGGTTAGGGTTAGGTTTAGGGTTAGGGTACGGGTTAGGGTTAGGGTTAGGGTACGGGTTAGGGTTAGGGTTAGGGTACGGGTTAGGGTTAGGGTTAGGGTACGGGTTAGGGTTAGGGTACGGGTTATGTTTAGGACTAGGGGTAGGTTTAGTGTTAGGGTTAGGGTACGGGTTAGGGTTAGGGTTAGGGTACGGGTTAGGGTTAGGGTACGGGTTAGGGTTAGGGTAGGGGTTAGGGTTAGGATTAGGGTTAGGGTTAGGGTACGGGTCATGGTTAGGGTTAGGTTTAGGGTTAAGGTTAGGGTTAGGGTACGGGTTAGGGTTAGGTTTAGGTTTAGGGTGGGGTTAGGGTTAGGGTTATGGTTAGGGTACGGGTTAGGGTTAGTGTTAGGGTTAGGGTTAGGGTCAGTGTTAGGGGTTAGTGTTAGGGTTAGGGTTAGGGTTAGGGCACGGGTTAGGTTTAGGTGTTAGGGTTAGGGTTAGGGTTAGGGTTAGGGTACGGGTTAGGGTTAGGTTTAGTGTACAGATTAGGGTTAGGGTTAGGGTTAGGGTTAGCGTACGGGTTAGGGTTAGGGTTAAGTTTAGGGTTAGGTTTAGGGTACGGGTTAGGGTTAGGGTACGGGTTAGGGTTAGGGTACGGGTTAGGGTACGGGTTAGGGTTAGAGTTAGGGTACGTGTTAGGGTTAGGTTTAGGGTTTAGGGTTAGGGTTAGGGCACGGGTTAGGGTTAGGGTACGGGTTAGGGTTAGGGTTAGGGTTAGGGTTAGGGTTAGGGTTAGGGTGAGGGTTAGGTTTAACAAAGGGTTAGGGTTAGGGTTAGCGTTAGGGTTAGGGTATGGGTTAGGGTGAGGGTTAGGGTACGGGTTATGGTTAGGGTTAGGGTTAGGCATAGGGTACGGGTTAGGGTTAGGGTACGGGTTAGGTTTAGGTTACGGGTTAGGGTTAGGATTAGGTTTAGGGTACGGGTTAGGGTTAGGGTTAGGGTTAAAGTTAGGGTACGTGTTAGGGTTAGAGTTAGGGTATGGTTTAGGGTTAGGGTACGGGTTGGGGTAAGGGTACGGGTTAGGGTTAGGATTAGGGTACGTGTTAGGGTTAGGGTTAGGGGTTAGGGTTAGGGTTAGGGTACGGGTTAGGGTTAGGGTACGAGTTAGGGTTAGGTTTAGGGTACGGGATAGGGTTAGGGTTAGTGGTTAGGGTTAGGGTTAGTGTAGGGGTTAGGGTTAGGGTTAGGGTTAGGGTTAGCGTACGGGTTAGGGTTAGGGTTAGGCTTAGGGTTAGGGTTAGGGTACGGGTTAGGGTTAGGGTACGGGTTAGGGTTAGGGTTAGGGTTAGGGTATGGTTAGGGTAAGGGTACGGTTTAGGGTTCGGGGTAGGGTTAGGGTTAGGGTACGGATTAGGGTTTGGTTAGTGTTAGGGTTAGGTTACGGGTTAGGGTTAGGGTTAGGGTTAGGGTTAGGGTACGTGGTAGGGTTAGGGTTAGGGTACGGATTAGTGTTAGGGTACGGGTTAGGTTTAGGGTTATGTTACGGGTTAGGGTTAGGGTTAGGGGGAGGGTACGTGTTAGGGTTATGGTTAGGGTTAGGGTTAGGGTTAGGGTTAAGGTTTAGGGTTAGGGTTAGGGTTAGGGTAAGGGTTAGGGTTAGGGTACGGTTTATTGTACGGGTTAGGGTTAGGGTTAGGGTTAGGGTTAGGGTACGGGTTAGGGTTAGGATTAGGGTACGGTTTAGGTTTAGGGTACGGTTTAGTGTTAGGGTTAGGGTACGGGTTAGGGTTAGGGTACGGGTTAGGGTTAGTGTACGGGTTAGGGTTAGGGTTAGGGTTAGGGTTAGGGTTAGTGTACGGGTTAGGGTTAGGGTTAGGGTACGGGTTAGGGTTAGGTTTAGGGTTAGGGTTAGGGTACGGGTTAGGTTTAGGGTTAGGGTACGTGTTAGTGTTAGGGATAGTGTTAGGGTTAGGGTTAGAGGTTAGGGTTAGGGATAGGGTTAGGGTTAGGATTAGGGTACGGGTTAAGGTACGGGTTAGGTTTAGGTTTAGGGTTAGGGTATGGGTTAGGGTTAGGGTTAGGGTATGTTTTAGGTTTAGGGTTAGGGTACGGGTTAGGGTTAGGGTACTGTTTAGAATTAGGGTTAGGTTTAGGGTTAGGGTACGGGTTAGGGTTAGGGTTAGAATACGGGTTAGGTTTAGGGTTAGGGTTAGGGTTAGGGTACGGATTAGGGTTACGGTTAGGGTACGGGTTAGGGCTAGGGTACGGGTTAGGTTTAGGGTTAGGGTTAGGGTTAGTGTTAGGGTTAGGGTACGGGTTAGGGTTAGGTTTAGGGTACGGTTTAGGGTTAGGGTACGGGTTAGGTTTAGGGTTAGGGTAGGGGTTAGGGTTAGGGTTAGGGTTAGGGTACGGGTTATGGTTAGGGTTAGGTTTAGGTTTAGGTTTATGGTTAGGGTACGGGTTAGGGTTAGGGTTAGGGTACGGGTTAGGGTTAGGGTACGGGTTAGGGTTAGGATTAGGGTTAGGGTTAGCGTTAGGGTACGGGTTAGGGTTAGGGTTAGGGTTAGGGTTAGGGTTAGGGTACGGGTTAGGGTTAGGTTTAGGGTACGGGTTAGGGTTAGGGTACGGGTTAGGGTTACGGTACGGGTTAGGGTTAGGGTTAGGGTACGGGTTAGGTTTGGATTAGGGGTTAGGGTTAGGGTTAGTGTTAGGGTTAGGGTTAGTGTACGGGTTAGGTTTAGGGTACGGGTTAGGGTTAGCGTACGGGTTAGGGTTAGCGTACGGGTTAGGGTTAGGGTTAGGGTTAGGGTACGGGTTAGTGTTAGGGTTAAAGTTAGGGTACGTGTTAGGGTTAGGGTTAGCTACGGGTTAGGGTTAGGGTACGGGTTAGGGTAAGGTTACGGGTTAGGGTTAGGATTAGGGTACGTGTTAGGGTTAGGGTTAGGGGTTAGGGTTAGGGTTAGGGTACAGGTTAGGGTTAGGGTACGGGTTAGGGTTAGGGTACGGTTTAGGGTTAGGTTTAGGGTTAGGGTTAGGGTACGGGTTAGGGTTAGGGTTAGAGTACGGGTTAGGGTTAGGGTTAGGGTTAGGGTTAGGGTACGGTTTAGGGTTAGGGTTAGGGTACGGGTTAGGGTTTGTGTTAGGGTTAGGGTTACGGTTAGGGTTAGGGTTAGGGTATGGGTTAGGTTTAGGGTTAGTGTTAGGGTTAGGGTACGGGTTAGGGTTAGGTTTAGGGTACGGGTTATGGTTAGGTTTAGGGTTAGGGTTAGGGTTAGGCTACGGGTTAGAGTTAGGGTTAGGGTTAGTGTTAGGTGTTAGGGGTTAGGGTTAGGGTTAGGGTTAGGGTTAGAGGTTAGGGTTAGGGTACGGGTTAGGTTTAGGGTACGGGTTAGGGTTAGGGTTAGGGTTAGGGTACAGTTTAGGGTTAGGGTTAGGGTTAGTGTTAGGGTTAAGGTACGGGTTAGGGTTAGGGTTAGGGTTAGGGTACGGTTTTGGGTTAGTGTTAGGGTTATAATTAGGGTTAGGGTACGGGATAGGTTTAGGGTAAGGGTTAGGGTTAGGGTACGGGTTCGGGTACGGGTTAGGGTACGGGTTAGGGTTAGGGTAAGGGTACGGGTTAGGGTTAGGGTTAGGGTTAGGATTAGGTTACGGGTTAGGGTTAGGTTTAGGGTTAGAATTAGGGTATGGGGTAGGGTTAGGCTTAGGTACGGGTTAGCGTTAGTGTACGGGTTAGGGTTAGGGTTAGGGTACAGGTTAGGTTTAGGGTTAGGGTAGTTGTTAGGTTTAGGGTTAGGGTTAGGGTTAGGGTTAGGGTTAGAAATCAGGGTTAGGGTTAGGGTTAGGGTTAGGATAAAGTACGGGTTAGGGTACGGGTTAGCGTTAGGCTTAGGGTACGTGTTAGGGTTAGGGTTAGGGTACGTTTTAAGGTTAGGGTACGGTTTAGTGTTAGGGTTAGGGTTGGGGTACGGGTTAGTGTTAGGGTTAGGGTACGGGTTAGGGTTAGGGTACTGTTTAGGGTTAGGGTTAGGTTTAGGGTTAGGGTACGGGTTAGGGTTAGGGTTAGGGTACGGTTTAGGGTTAGTGTTAGGGTTAGGGTACGGGTTAGGGTTAGGGTTAGGGTACGGGTTAGGGTTAGGGTACGGGTTATGTTTAGGACTAGGGGTAGGTTTAGTGTTAGGGTTAGGGTACGGGTTAGGGTTAGGGTTAGGGTACGGGTTCGGGTTAGGGTACGGGTTAGGGTTAGGGTAGGGGTTAGGGTTAGGATTAGGGTTAGGGTTAGGGTACGGGTCATGGTTAGGGTTAGGTTTAGGGTTAAGGTTAGGGTTAGGGTACGGGTTAGGGTTAGGTTTAGGTGTTAGGGTGGGGTTAGGGTTAGGGTTAGGGTTAGGGTACGGGTTAGGGTTAGTGTTAGGGTTAGGGTTAGGGTCAGTGTTAGGGGTTAGTGTTAGGGTTAGGGTTAGGGTTAGGGCACAGGTTAGGTTTAGGTGTTAGGGTTAGGGTTAGGGTTAGGGTTAGGGTACGGGTTAGGGTTAGGTTTAGTGTACGGATTAGGGTTAGGGTTAGGGTTAGGGTTAGCGTACGGGTTAGGGTTAGGGTTAAGTTTAGGGTTAGGTTTAGGGTACGGGTTAGGGTTAGGGTACGGGTTAGGGTTAGGGTACGGGTTAGGGTACGGGTTAGGGTTAGAGTTAGGGTACGTGTTAGGGTTAGGTTTAGGGTTTAGGGTTAGGGTTAGGGCACGGGTTAGGGTTAGGGTACGGGTTAGGGTTAGGGTTAGGGTTAGGGTTAGGGTTAGGGTTAGGGTTAGGAAAGGGTTAGGGTTAGGGTTAGCGTTAGGGTTAGGGTATGGGTTAGGGTGAGGGTTAGGGTACGGGTTAGGGTTAGGGTTAGGGTTAGGATTAGGGTTAGGGGTTAGGGGTTAGTGTTAGGGTTAGGGTTAGGGTTAGGGTTAGGGTACGGGTTAGGGTTAGGGTTAGGGTTAGGGTTAGGGTAGGGTTAGGGGTTAGGGGTTAGTGTTAGGGTTAGGATTAGGGTTAGGTTTAGGGTACGGGTTAGGGTTAGGGTACGGGTTAGGTTTAGGGTACGGGTTAGGGTTAGGGTACGGGTTAGGGTTAGGGTTAGGGTTAGGATTAGGGTTAGGGGTTAGGGGTTAGTGTTAGGGTTAGGATTAGGGTTAGGTTTAGGGTACGGGTTAGGGTTAGGGTACGGGTTAGGTTTAGGGTACGGGTTAGGGTTAGGGTACGAGTTAGGGTTAGGGTACGGGTTAGGGTTAGAGTTAGGGTACGTGTTAGGGTTAGGGTATGGGTTAGGTTTAGGTTACGGGTTAGGGTTAGGGTACGGGTTAGGGTTAGGGTACGGGTTAGGGTTAGAGTTAGGGTACGTGTTAGGGTTAGGGTATGGGTTAGGTTTAGGTTACGGGTTAGGGTTAGGGTACGGGTTAGGGTTAGGTTAGGGTACGTGTTAGGGTTAGGGTTAGGGTTAGGGTTAGAGGTTAGGGTTAGGGATAGGCTTAGGATTAGGATTAGGGTACGGGTTAAGTTACGGGTTAGGGTTAGGTTTAGGGTTAGGGTATGGGTTAGGGTTAGGGTTAGGGTACGTTTTAGGTTTAGGGTTAGGGTACTGGTTAGGGTTAGGGTACTGTTTAGGGTTAGGTTTAGGTTTAGGGTTAGGGTACGGGTTAGGGTTAGGGTTAGGGTACGGGTTAGGTTTAGGGTTAGGGTTAGGGTTAGGGTACGGGTTAGGGTTAGGGTTAGGGTACGGGTTAGGGTTAGGGTACGGGTTAGGTTTAGGGTTAGGTTTAGGGTTAGTGTTAGGGTTAGGGTACGGGTTAGGGTTAGGGTTAGGGTACGGGTTAGGGTTAGGGTACGGGTTAGGGTTAGGGTTAGGGTAGGGGTTAGGGTTAGGGTTAGGGTTAGGGTACGGGTTTTGGTTAGGGTTAGGTTTAGTGTTAGGATTAGGGTTAGGGTACGGTTTAGGGTTTGGGTTAGGGTACTGGTTATGGTTAGGGTACGGGTTAGGGTTAGGGTTAGGGTTAGGGTTAGCGTTAGGGTATGGGTTAGGGTTAGGGTTAGGGTTAGGGTTAGGGTACGGGTTAGGGTTAAGTTTAAGGTACGGGTTAGGGTTAGGGTACGGGTTAGGGTTAGGGTACCGGTTAGGGTTAGGGTTAGGGTACGGGTTAGGTTTAGGGTTAGGGGTTAGGTTTAGGGTTAGTGTTAGGGTTAGGGTTAGTGTACAGGTTAGGGATAGGGTACGGGTTAGGGTTAGGGTTAGGGTACGGTTAGCGTACGGGTTAGGGTTAGGGTTAGTTTTAGGGTAGGGTTTAGGGTTAGGGTTAGGGTTAGGGTTAGGAAGGGTTAGGGTTAGGGTTAGCGTTAGGGTTAGGGTATGGGTTAGGGTTAGGGTTAGGGTACGGTGTAGGGTTAGGGTTAGGGGTTAGGGGTTAGTGTTAGTGTTAGGGTTAGGGTTAGGGTTAGTGTTAGGGTACAGGTTAGGGTACGGGTTAGAGTTAGGGCACGGGTTAGTGTTAGGGTTAGGGTTAGGGTTAGGGTTAGGGTTAGGGTACGGGTTAGTGTTAGGGTACGGGTTAGGGTACGGGTTAGGGTTACGGTACGGGTTAGGGTTTGGGTTATGGGTTAGGGTGAGGGTTAGGGTTAGGGATAGGGTTAGGGTACGGGTTAGGGTTAGGGTTAGGTTTAGGGTACGGGTTAGGGTTAGGGTTAGGGTTAGGAAAGTGTTAGGGTTAGGGTTAGCGTTAGGGTTAGGGTACGGGTTAGGATTAGGGTTAGGGTACGGGTTAGGGTTAGGGATAGGGTTTGGGTTAGGGGTTAGGTGTTAGGGTTAGTGTTAGGGTTAGGGTTAGTGTACGGGTTAGGTTTAGGGTACGGGTTAGGGTTAGCGTACGTGTTAGGGTTAGCGTACGGGTTAGGGTTAGGGTTATTTTTAGGGTTAGGTTTAGGGTACGGGTTAGGTTAGCGTACGGGTTTGGGTTAGGGTTAGGGTTAGGGTTAGGGTTAGGAAAGGGTTAGGGTTAGGTTTAGCGTTAGGGTTAGGGTACGGGTTAGGATTAGGGTTAGGGTACGGGTTAGGGTTAGGGTTAGGGTTTGGGTTAGGGGTTAGGGGTTAGTGTTAGGGTTAGGGTTAGGGTTAGGGTTAGTGTTAGGGTACGGGTTAGGGTACGGGTTAGGGTTAGGGCACGGGTTAGTGTTAGGGTTAGCGTTAGGGTTAGGGTACGGGTTAGTGTTAGGGTACGGGTTAGGGTACGGGTTAGGTTTACGGTACGGGTTAGGGTTAGGTTTAGGGGTTAGGGTGAGGGTTAGGGTTAGGGATAGGGTTAGGGTACGGGTTAGGGTTAGGGTTAGGGTTAGTGTTAGGGTCAGGGTTAGGGGTTAGGGTTAGGTTAGTGATAGGGTACGGGTTAGGTTTAGGGTACGGGTTGGGTTTAGGGTACGGGTTAGGGTTAGGGTTAGGGTTAGGGTACGGGTTAGGGTTAGGGTTAGGGTTAAAGTTAGGGTACGTGTTAGTGTTAGGGTTAGCTACGGGTTAGGGTTAGGGTACGGGTTAGGGTAAGGTTACGGGTTAGGGTTAGGATTAGGGTACGTGTTAGGGTTAGGGTTAGGGGTTAGGATTAGGGTTAGGGTACGGGTTAGGTTTAGGGTACTGGTTAGCGTACGGGTTAGGGTTAGGGTACGGGTTAGTGTTAGGGTACGGGTTAGGGTTAGGGTTAGGGTTAGGTTTAGGGTACGGGTTAGGTTTAGGGTTAGGGTACGGGTTAGGGTTAGGTTTAGGGTTAGGGTTAGGGTAAGGGTTAGGGTTAGGTTTAGAGTACGGGTTAGGGTTAGGGTTAGGGTTAGGGTTAGGGTACGGTTAAGGTTAGAGTTAGGGTACGGGTTAGGGTTAGTGTTAGGGTTAGGGTTACGGTTAGGGTTAGGTTTAGGGTACGGGTTAGGGTTAGGGTTAGTGTTAGGGTTAGTGTACGGGTTAGGGTTAGGTTTAGGGTACGGGTTATGGTTAGGTTTAGGGTTAGGTTTAGGGTTAGGCTACGGGTTAGGGTTAGGGTTAGGTTTAGGGTTAGTGTTAGGGGTTAGGGTTTAGGGTTAGGGTTAGGGTTAGGGTTAGAGGTTAGGGGTTTGGGTTAGGGTTAGGGTACGGTTTAGGGTTAGGGTTAGGGTTAGTGTTAGGGTTAAGGTACGGGTTAGGGTTAGGGTTAGGGTTAATGTACGGGTTTGGGTTCGTGTTAGGGTTATAATTAGGGTTAGGGTACGGGATAGGTTTAGGGTAAGGGTTAGGGTTAGGGTACGGGTTAGGGTACGGGTTAGGGTACGGGTTAGGGTTAGGGTTAGGGTACGGGTTAGGGTTAGAGTTAGGGTTAGGATTAGGTTACA
>JAVLSZ010000009.1:74390326-74432826 GCA_032313775.1 Urocyon cinereoargenteus | reverse complement strand
GGTTAGGGTTAGGGTACGGGTTAGGTTTAGGGTAAGGGTTAGGTTTAGGGTTAGGGATAGTGTATGGGTAAGGGTTAGGATTAGGGTTAAAGTTAGGGTACGTGTTAGGGTTAGGGTTAGGGTACAGGTTAGGGTTAGGGTACGGGTTAGGGTAAGGGTACGGGTTAGGGTTAGGATTAGTGTAAGTGTTAGGGTCAGGGTTTTGGGTTAGGGTTAGGGTACGGGTTAGGGTGTGGGTACTGGTTAGGGTACGGGTTAGGGTTAGGGTACGGGTTAGGGTTAGCGTACGGGTTAGGTTTAGGGTTAGGGTACGGATTAGGGTTAGGGTTAGTGGTTAGGGTTAGGATACGGGTTAGGGTTAGGGTACTGGTTAGGGTACGGGTTAGGGTTAGTGTACGGGTTAGGGTTAGGGTACGGGTTAGGGTTAGGGTTAGGGTTAGGGATAGCATACGGGTTAGGGTTAGGGTACGGGTTAGGGTACGCGTTAGGGTTAGGGTACGGGTTAGTGTTAGGGTTAGGGTTAGGGTTATGGTACGGGTTAGGGTTAGGGTTAGGGTACGGGTTAGGGTTAGGGTACGGGTTAGGTTTAGGTTTAGGTTTAGGGTTAGTTTTAGGGTTAGGGTACGGGATAGGGTTAGGGTTAGGGTACGGGTTAGGTTTAGGGCATGGGTTAGGGTTAGGGTTAGGGTAGGGGTTAGTGTTAGGGTTAGGGTTAGGGTTAGGGTACGGGTTACGGTTAGGTTTAGGTTTAGGGTTAGGTTTAGGGTTAGGGTACGGGTTAGGGTTAGGGTTAGGGTACGGGTTAGGGTTAGGGTACGGGTTAGGGTTAGGGTTAGGGTTAGGGTTAGGGTTAGCGTTAGGGTACGGGTTAGGGTTAGGGTTAGGGTTAGGGTTAGGGTTACGGTACGGGTTAGGGTTAGGGTACGGTTTAGGGTTAGGATACGGGTTAGCGTTAGGGTACGGGTTAGGTTTAGGTTTAGGTTTAGTGTACGGGTTAGGGTTAGGGTACGGGTTAGGGTTAGAGTTAGGGTACGGGTTAGGGTTAGAGTATGGGTTACGTTTAGAGTACGGGTTAGGGTTAGGGTTAGGGTACGGGTTAGGGTTAGGGTTAGGGTTAGGTTTAGGGTTAGAGGTTAGGGTTAGGGATAGGGTTAGGGTTAGGATTAGGGTACGGGTTAAGGTACGGGTTAGGGTTAGGTTTAGGTTTAGGGTATGGGTTAGGGTTAGGGTTAGGGTATGTTTTAGGTTTAGGGTTAGGGTACGGGTTAGGGTTAGGGTACTGTTTAGGGTTGGGGTTAGGATTAGGGTTAGGGTACGGGTTAGGGTTAGGTTTAGGGTTAGGGTTAAGGTACGGGTTAGGGTTAGGGTTAGTTTTAGGTTTAGGGTTAGGGTACGGGTTAGGGTTAGGGTACGGGTTAGGGTTAGTGTTAGGGTTAGGGTTAGGAAAGGGTTAGGGTTAGGGTTAGCGTTAGGTTTAGGGTACGGGTTAGGGTTAGGGTTAGGGTACGGGTTAGGGTTAGGGTTAGGTTTTGGGTTAGGGGTTAGGGGTTAGTGTTAGGGTTAGGGTTAGGGTTAGGGTTAGGGTTAGTGTTAGGGTACGGGTTAGGGTACGGGTTAGGGTTAGGGTACGGGTTTGGGTTAGTGTTAGGGTTAGGATTAGGGTTAGGCTACGGGTTAGGTTTAGGGTAAGGGTTAGGGTTAGGGTACGGGTTAGGGTTAGGGTTAGGGTACGGGTTAGGGTTAGGGTTAGGATACGGGTTAGGTTTAGGTTTAGGGTTAGGGTTAGGGTACGGGTTACGGTTAGGTTTAGGCTTAGGGTTAGGTTTAGGGTTAGGGTACGGGTTAGGGTTAGGGTTAGGGTACGGGTTAGGGTTAGGGTACGGGTTAGGGTTAGGTTTCAGTTTAGGGTTAGGGTTAGTGTACGGGTTAGTGTTAGGGTACGTGTTAGGGTTAGGGTACGGGTTAGGGTTAGGGTTAGGGTTAGGGTTAGGGTACGGGTTAGGGTTAGGGTTAGGATACGGGTTAGGGTTAGGTTTAGGGTTAGGGTTAGAGTACCGTTTAGGGTTAGGGTTAGAGTACGGGTTAGGATTAGAGTTAGGGTTAGGGTTAGGGTTAGTGTTAGGGGTTAGGGGTTAGGGTTAAGGTTAGGGTAGAGGTTAGCGGTTAGGGTTAGTGTTAGGGTTAGGGTTAGGGTACGGGTTAGGGTTAGGGTTAGGGTTAGTGTTAGGGTTAAGGTACGGGTTAGGGTTAGGGTTAGAGTTAGGGTACGGGTTTGGGTTAGTGTTAGGGTTAGGATTAGGGTTAGGCTACGGGTTAGGTTTAGGGTAAAGGTTAGGGTTAGGGTACGGGTTAGGGTACGGGTTAGGGTTAGGGTTAGGGTTAGGGTTAAGGTACGGGTTAGGGTTAGGGTTAGGTTTAGGTTACGGGTTAGGGTTAGGGTTAGGGTTAGGATTAGGGTACGGGTTAGGGTTAGGGTTAGGGTACAGTTTAGGGTTAGGGTTAGGGTACGTGTAAGGGTTAGGGTTAGGGTTAGGGTTAGAGGTCAGGGTTAGGGATAGGGTTAGGGTTAGGATAAGGTACGGGTTAGGTTACGGGTTAGAGTACGGGTTAGGGTTAGGGTACGGGTTAGGGTTAGGTTTAGGGTACGTTTTAGAGTTAGGGTACGGTTTAGGGTTAGGGTTAGGGTTGGGGTACGGGTTAGGGTTAGGTTACGGGTTAGTGTTAGGGTTAGGGTACGGGTTAGGGTTAGGGTAATGTTTAGGGTTAGGGTTAGGTTTAGGGTTAGGGTAGGGGTTAGGGTTAGGGTTATGGTACGGGTTAGGGTTAGGGTTAGGGTTAGGGTACGGGTTAGGGTTAGGGTTAGGGTACGGGTTAGGGTTAGGGTACGGGTTATGGTTAGGGTTAGGGTAGGGGTTAGGGTTAGGATTAGGGTTAGTGTTAGGGTACGGGTCATGGTTAGGGTTAGGTTTAGGGTTAGGGTTAGGGTTAGGGTATGGGTTAGGGTTAGGTTTAGGTGTTAGGGTTTGGGTTAGGGTTAGGGTTAGGGTACGGGTTAGGGTTAGTGTTAGGGTTAGGGTTAGGGTCAGTGTTAGGGGTTAATGTTAGGGTTAGGGTTAGGGTTAGGGTACGGGTTAGGGTTAGGTTTAGGTGTTAGGGTTAGGGTTAGGGTTAGGGTTAGGGTTCGTGTTAGGGTTAGGGTTGGGGTTAGGGGTTAGTGTTAGGGTTAGGGTTAGGGTTAGGGTACAGGTAAGGGTACGGGTTAGGGTTAGGGCTCGGGTTAGTGTTAGGGTTAGGGTTAGGGTTAGGGTTAGGGTATGGGTTAGGTTTAGGGTACGGGATAGGGTACGGGTTAGTGTTAGGGTACGGGTTAGGGTTAGGGGTTAGGGTTAGGGTTAGGGTTAGGGTTAGGGTTAGGGTACGGGTTAGGGCTAGGGTTAGGGTTAGAGTTAGGATCAGGGTTAGGGGTTATGGTTAGGGTTAGGGGCGGGTAGGGTTAGGGTACGGGTTAGGTTTAGGGTACGGGTTAGGGTTAGGGTTAGGGTACGGTTTAGGGTTAGGGTTAGGGTACGTGTTAGGGTTAGGTTTAGGGTTAGGGTTAGGGTTAGGTTTAGGGTTAGAGGTTAGGGTTAGGGATAGGGTTAGGGTTAGGATTAGGGTACGGGTTAGGGTACGGGTTAGGGTTAGGTTTAGGGTTAGGGTATGGGTTAGGGTTAGGGTTAGGGTACGTTTTAGTGTTAGGGTTAGGGTACATGGTAGGGTTAGGGTACTGTTTAGGATTAGGTTAGGTTTAGGTTTAGGGTATGGTTTAGGGTTAGGGTTAGGGTACGGGTTAGGGTTAGGGTTAGGGTTAGGTTTAGGGTACGGGTTAGGGTTAGGGTTAGGGTACGGGTTAGGGTTAGGGTACGGGTTAGGTTTAGGGTTAGGGGTAGGGTTAGTGTTAGGGTTAGGGTACGGGTTAGGGTTAGGGTTAGGGTACGGGTTAGGGTTAGGGTACGGGTTAGGTTTAGGGTTAGGGTAGGTGTTAGGGTTAGGGTTAGGGTTAGGGTTAGGGTACGGGTTATGGGTAAGGTTAGGTTTAGGGTTAGGGTTAGGGTTAGGGTACGGGTTAGGGTTAGAGTTAGGGTACGGGTTAGGGTTAGGGTACGGGTTAGGGTTAGGGTTAGGGTTAGGGTTAGCGTTAGGGTACGGGTTAGTGTTAGGGTTAGGGTTAGGGTTAGGGTTAGGGTACGGGTTAGGGTTAGGATACGGGTTAGGGTTAGGGTACGGGTTAGGGTTAGGGTACGGGTTAGGGTTAGGGTACGGGTTGGGGTTAGGGTACGGGTTAGGGTACGGGTTAGGGTTAGGGTACGGGTTAGGGTTAGAGTTATTGTACGGGTTAGGGTTAGGGTATGGGTTAGGTTTAGGGTACGGGTTAGGGTTAGGGTTAGGGTACGGGTTAGGTTTAGGGTTAGGGTACGTGTTAGTGTTAGGGTTAGGGTTAGGGTTAGGGTTAGAGGTTAGGGTTAGGGATAGGGTTAGGGTTAGGATTAGGGTACGGGTTAAGGTACGGGTTAGGGTTAGGTTTAGGGTTAGGGTATGGGTTAGGGTTAGGGTTAGGGTATGTTTTAGGTTTAGGGTTAGGGTAGGGGTTAGGGTTAGGGTTAGGGTTAGGGTACGGGTTATGGTTAGGGTTAGGTTTTGGGTTAGGTTTATGGTTAGGGTACGGGTTAGGGTTAGGGTTAGGGTACGGGTTAGGGTTAGGGTACGGGTTAGGGTTAGGATTAGGGTGAGGTTTAGCGTTAGGGTACGGGTTAGGGTTAGGGTTAGGGTTAGGGTACGGGTTAGGGTTAGGGTTAGGGTACGGGTTAGGGTTAGGGTACGGGTTAGGTTTACGGTACGGGTTAGGGTTAGGGTTAGGGTACGGGTTAGGTTTAGGATTAGGGGTTAGGTTTAGGGTTAGTGTTAGGGTTAGGGTTAGTGTACGGGTTAGGTTTAGGGTACGGGTTAGGGTTAGCGTACAGGTTAGGGTTAGCGTACGGGTTAGGGTTTGGGTTAGTTTTAGGGTTAGGGTTAGGGTACGGGTTAGGGTTAGTGTACGGGTTTGGGTTAGGGTTAGGGTTAGGGTTAGGGTTAGGAAAGGGTTAGGGTTAGGGTTAGCGTTAGGGTTAGGGTACGGGTTAGGATTAGGGTTAGGGTACGGGTTAGGGTTAGGGTTAGGGTTTGGGTTAGGGGTTAGGGGTTAGTGTTAGGGTTAGGGTTAGGGTTAGGGTTAGTGTTAGGGTATGGGTTAGGGTACGGGTTAGGGTTAGGGCACGGGTTAGTGTTAGGGTTAGGGTTAGGGTTAGGGTACGGGTTAGGGTTAGGTTTAGGGTACGGGTTAGGTTTAGGGTACGGTTTAGGGTTAGGGTACTGTTTAGGATTAGGGTTAGGTTTAGGTTTAGGGTACGGTTTAGGGTTAGGGTTAGGGTACGGGTTACTGTTAGGGTTAGGGTTAGGGTTAGGGTACGGGTTAGGGTTAGGTTACGGGTTAGGTTTAGGGTTAGGGTTAGGGTTAGGGTACGGGTTAGGGTTAGGGTTAGGGTATGGGTTAGGGTTAGGGTACGGGTTAGGGTTAGGGTTAGGGTTAGGGTTAGGGTTAGGGTACGGGTTATGGTTAGGGTTAGGTTTAGGGTTAGGTTTAGGGTAGTGGTTAGGGTTAGGGTATGGGTTAGGGTTAGGTTTAGGTTTAGGGTTAGCGTTAGGGTACGGGTTAGGGTTAGGGTTAGGGTTAGGGTTAGGGTTAGGGTACGGGTTAGGGTTAGGGTTAGGGTTAGGGATAGCATACGGGTTAGGGTTAGGGTACGGGTTAGGGTACGCGTTAGGGTTAGGGTACGGGTTAGTGTTAGGGTTAGGGTTAGGGTTATGGTACGGGTTAGGGTTAGGGTTAGGGTACGGGTTAGGGTTAGGGTACGGGTTAGGTTTAGGTTTAGGTTTAGGGTTAGTTTTAGGGTTAGGGTACGGGATAGGGTTAGGGTTAGGGTACGGGTTAGGTTTAGGGTATGGGTAAGGGTTAGGGTTAGGGTAGGGGTTAGTGTTAGGGTTAGGGTTAGGGTTAGGGTACGGGTTACGGTTAGGTTTAGGTTTAGGGTTAGGTTTAGGGTTAGGGTACGGGTTAGGGTTAGGGTTAGCGTACGGGTTAGGGTTAGGGTACGGGTTTGGGTTAGGGTTAGGGTTAGGGTTAGGGTTAGCGTTAGGGTACGGGTTAGGGTTAGGGTTAGGGTTAGGGTTAGGGTTACGGTACGGGTTAGGGTTAGGGTACGGTTTAGGGTTAGGATACGGGTTAGGGTTAGGGTACGGGTTAGGTTTAGGTTTAGGTTTAGTGTACGGGTTAGGGTTAGGGTACGGGTTAGGGTTAGAGTTAGGGTACGGGTTAGGGTTAGAGTATGGGTTAGGTTTAGGGTACGGGTTAGGGTTAGGGTTAGGGTACGGGTTAGGGTTAGGGTTAGGGTTAGGTTTAGGGTTAGAGGTTAGGGTTAGGGATAGGGTTAGGGTTAGGATTAGGGTACGGGTTAAGGTACGGGTTAGGGTTAGGTTTAGGTTTAGGGTATGGGTTAGGGTTAGGGTTAGGGTATGTTTTAGGTTTAGGGTTAGGGTACGGGTTAGGGTTAGGGTACTGTTTAGGGTTGGGGTTAGGATTAGGGTTAGGGTACGGGTTAGGGTTAGGTTTAGGGTTAGGGTTAAGGTACGGGTTAGGGTTAGGGTTAGTTTTAGGGTTAGGGTTAGGGTACGGGTTAGGGTTAGGGTACGGGTTAGGGTTAGGGTTAGGGTTAGGGTTAGGAAAGGGTTAGGGTTAGGGTTAGCGTTAGGTTTAGGGTACGGGTTAGGGTTAGGGTTAGGGTACGGGTTAGGGTTAGGGTTAGGTTTTGGGTTAGGGGTTAGGGGTTAGTGTTAGGGTTAGGGTTAGGGTTAGGGTTAGGGTTAGTGTTAGGGTACGGGTTAGGGTATGGGTTAGGGTTAGGGTACGGGTTTGGGTTAGTGTTAGGGTTAGGATTAGGGTTAGGCTACGGGTTAGGTTTAGGGTAAGGGTTAGGGTTAGGGTACGGGTTAGGGTTAGGGTTAGGGTACGGGTTAGGGTTAGGGTTAGGATACGGGTTAGGGTTAGGTTTAGGGTTAGGGTTAGGGTACGGGTTACAGTTAGGTTTAGGTTTAGGGTTAGGTTTAGGGTTAGGGTACGGGTTAGGGTTAGGGTTAGGGTACGGGTTAGGGTTAGGGTACGGTTTAGGGTTAGGTTTCAGTTTAGGGTTAGGGTTAGTGTACGGGTTAGTGTTAGGGTACGTGTTAGTGTTAGGGTACGGGTTAGGGTTAGGGTTAGGGTTAGGGTTAGGGTACGGGTTAGGGTTAGGGTTAGGATACGGGTTAGGGTTAGGTTTAGGGTTAGGGTTAGGGTACGGGTTAGGGTTAGGGTTAGAGTACGGGTTAGGATTAGAGTTAGGGTTAGGGTTAGGGTTAGTGTTAGGGGTTAGGGGTTAGGGTTAAGGTTAGGGTTAGAGGTTAGCGGTTAGGGTTAGTGTTAGGGTTAGGGTTAGGGTACGGGTTAGGGTTAGGTTTAGGGTTAGTGTTAGGGTTAAGGTACGGGTTAGGGTTAGGGTTAGAGTTAGGGTACGGGTTTGGGTTAGTGTTAGGGTTAGGATTAGGGTTAGGCTACGGGTTAGGTTTAGGGTAAGGGTTAGGGTTAGGGTACGGGTTAGGGTACGGGTTAGGGTTAGGGTTAGGGTTAGGGTTAAGGTACGGGTTAGGGTTAGGGTTAGGTTTAGGTTACGGGTTAGGGTTAGGGTTAGGGTTAGGATTAGGGTACGGGTTAGGGTTAGGGTTAGGGTACAGTTTAGGGTTAGGGTTAGGGTACGTGTAAGGGTTAGGGTTAGGGTTAGGGTTAGAGGTCAGGGTTAGAGATAGGGTTAGGGTTAGGATAAGGTACGGGTTAGGTTACGGGTTAGAGTACGGGTTAGGGTTAGGGTACGTGTTAGGGTTAGGTTTAGGGTACGTTTTAGAGTTAGGGTACGGTTTAGGGTTAGGGTTAGGGTTGGGGTACGGGTTAGGGTTAGGTTACGGGTTAGTGTTAGGGTTAGGGTACGGGTTAGGGTTAGGGTAATGTTTAGGGTTAGGGTTAGGTTTAGGGTTAGGGTAGGGGTTAGGGTTAGGGTTATGGTACGGGTTAGGGTTAGGGTTAGGTTTAGGGTACGGGTTAGGGTTAGGGTTAGGGTACGGGTTAGGGTTAGGGTACGGGTTATGGTTAGGGTTAGGGTAGGGGTTAGGGTTAGGATTAGGGTTAGGGTTAGGGTACGGGTCATGGTTAGGGTTAGGTTTAGGGTTAGGGTTAGGGTTAGGGTATGGGTTAGGGTTAGGTTTAGGTGTTAGGGTTAGGGTTAGGGTTAGGGTTAGGGTACGGGTTAGGGTTAGTGTTAGGGTTAGGGTTAGGGTCAGTGTTAGGGGTTAATGTTAGGGTTAGGGTTAGGGTTAGGGTACGGGTTAGGGTTAGGTTTAGGTGTTAGGGTTAGGGTTAGGGTTAGGGTTAGGGTTCGGGTTAGGGTTAGGGTTAGGGGTTAGGGGTTAGTGTTAGGGTTAGGGTTAGGGTTAGGGTACAGGTAAGGGTACGGGTTAGGGTTAGGGCACGGGTTAGTGTTAGGGTTAGGGTTAGGGTTAGGGTTAGGGTATGGGTTAGGTTTAGGGTACGGGATAGGGTACGGGTTAGGGTTAGGGTACGGGTTAGGGTTAGGGGTTAGGGTTAGGGTTAGGGTTAGGGTTAGGGTTAGGGTACGGTTTAGGGCTAGGGTTAGGGTTAGAGTTAGGGTCAGGGTTAGGGGTTATGGTTAGGGTTAGGGGACGGGTAGGGTTAGGGTACGGGTTAGGTTTAGGGTACGGGTTAGGGTTAGGGTTAGGGTACGGATTAGGGTTAGGGTTAGGGTACGTGTTAGGGTTAGGGTTAGGGTTAGGGTTAGGGTTAGGTTTAGGGTTAGAGGTTAGGGTTAGGGATAGGGTTAGGGTTAGGATTAGGGTACGGGTTAGGGTACGGGTTAGGGTTAGGTTTAGGGTTAGGGTATGGGTTAGGGTTAGGGTTAGGGTACGTTTTAGTGTTAGGGTTAGGGTACGTGGTAGGGTTAGGGTACTGTTTAGGATTAGGTTAGGTTTAGGTTTAGGGTACGGTTTAGGGTTAGGGTTAGGGTACGGGTTAGGGTAGGGTTAGGGTTAGGTTTAGGGTACGGGTTAGGGTTAGGGTTAGGGTACGGGTTAGGGTTAGGGTACGGGTTAGGTTTAGGGTTAGGGGTAGGGTTAGTGTTAGGGTTAGGGTACGGGTTAGGGTTAGGGTTAGGGTACGGGTTAGGGTTAGGGTACGGGTTAGGTTTAGGGTTAGGGTAGGTGTTAGGGTTAGGGTTAGGGTTAGGGTTAGGGTACGGGTTATGGGTAGGGTTAGGTTTAGGGTTAGGGTTAGGGTTAGGGTACGGGTTAGGGTTAGAGTTAGGGTACGGGTTAGGGTTAGGGTACGGGTTAGGGTTAGGGTAAGGGTTAGGGTTAGCGTTAGGGTACGGGTTAGTGTTAGGGTTAGGGTTAGCGTTAGGGTTAGGGTACGGGTTAGGGTTAGGGTACGGGTTAGGGTTAGGGTACGGGTTAGGGTTAGGGTACGGGTTAGGGTTAGGGTACGGGTTGGGGTTAGGGTACGGGTTAGGGTACGGGTTAGGGTTAGGGTACGGGTTAGGGTTAGAGTTATTGTACGGGTTAGGGTTAGGGTATGGGTTAGGTCTAGGGTACGGGTTAGGGTTAGGGTTAGGGTACGGGTTAGGTTTAGGGTTAGGGTACGTGTTAGTGTTAGGGTTAGGGTTAGGGTTAGGGTAGAGGTTAGGGTTAGGGATAGGGTTAGGGTTAGGATTAGGGTACGGGTTAAGGTACGGGTTAGGGTTAGGTTTAGGGTTAGGGTATGGGTTAGGGTTAGGGTTAGGGTATGTTTTAGGTTTAGGGTTAGGGTAGGGGTTAGGGTTAGGGTTAGGGTTAGGGTACGGGTTATGGTTAGGGTTAGGTTTTGGGTTAGGTTTATGGTTAGGGTACGGGTTAGGGTTAGGGTTAGGGTACGGGTTAGGGTTAGGGTACGGGTTAGGGTTAGGATTAGGGTGAGGTTTAGCGTTAGGGTACGGGTTAGGGTTAGGGTTAGGGTTAGGGTACGGTTTAGGGTTAGGGTTAGGGTACGGGTTAGGGTTAGGGTACGGGTTAGGGTTACGGTACGGGTTAGGGTTAGGGTTAGGGTTAGGGTTAGGGTTAGGAAAGGGTTAGGGTTAGGGTTAGCGTTAGGGTTAGGGTACGGGTTAGGATTAGGGTTAGGGTACGGGTTAGGGTTAGGGTTAGGGTTTGGGTTAGGGGTTAGGGGTTAGTGTTAGGGTTAGGGTTAGGGTTAGTGTTAGGGTATGGGTTAGGGTACGGGTTAGGGTTAGGGCACGGGTTAGTGTTAGGGTTAGGGTTAGGGTTAGGGTACGGGTTAGGGTTAGGTTTAGGGTACGGGTTAGGTTTAGGGTACGGTTTAGGGTTAGGGTACTGTTTAGGATTAGGGTTAGGTTTAGGTTTAGGGTACGGTTTAGGGTTAGGGTTAGGGTACGGGTTAGTGTTAGGGTTAGGGTTAGGGTTAGGGTACGGGTTAGGGTTAGGGTACGGGTTAGGTTTAGGGTTAGGGTTAGGGTTAGGGTACGGGTTAGGGTTAGGGTTAGGGTATGGGTTAGGGTTAGGGTACGGGTTAGGGTTAGGGTTAGGGTTAGGGTTATGGTTAGGGTACGGGTTATGGTTAGGGTTAGGTTTAGGGTTAGGGTTAGGGTAGTGGTTAGGGTTAGGGTATGGGTTAGGGTTAGGTTTAGGTTTAGGGTTAGCGTTAGGGTACGGGTTAGGGTTAGGGTTAGGGTTAGGGTTAGGTTTAGGGTACGGGTTAGGGTTAGGGTACGGGTTAGGGTTAGGGTACGGGTTAGGGTTAGGGTACGGGTTAGGTTTAGGGTACGGGTTAGGGTACGGGTTAGGGTTAGGGTACGGGTTAGGGTTAGGGTACGGGTTAGGGTTAGAGTTAGGGTACGGGTTAGGGTTAGGGTATGGGTTAGGTTTAGGTTACGGGTTAGGGTTAGGTTACGGGTTAGGGTTAGGTTTAGGGTACGTGTTAGGGTTAGGGTTAGGGTTAGGGTTAGAGGTTAGGGTTAGGGATAGGCTTAGGATTAGGATTAGGGTACGGGTTAAGGTACGGGTTAGGGTTAGGTTTAGGGTTAGGGTATGGGTTAGGGTTAGGGTTAGGGTACGTTTTAGGTTTAGGGTTAGGGTACTGGTTAGGGTTAGGTTACTGTTTAGGGTTAGGGTTAGGTTTAGGGTTAGGGTACGGGTTAGGGTTAGGGTTAGGGTACGGGTTAGGTTTAGGGTTAGGGTTAGGGTTAGGGTACGGGTTAGGGTTAGGTTTAGGGTACGGGTTAGGGTTAGGGTACGGGTTAGGTTTAGGGTTAGGTTTAGGGTTAGTGTTAGGGTTAGGGTACGGGTTAGGGTTAGGGTTAGGGTACGGGTTAGGTTTAGGGTACGGGTTAGGGTTAGGGTTAGGGTAGGGGTTAGGTTTAGGGTTAGGGTTAGGGTACGGGTTTTGGTTAGGGTTAGGTTTAGTGTTAGGATTAGGGTTAGGATACGGGTTAGGGTTTGGGTTAGGGTACTGGTTATGGTTAGGGTACGGGTTAGGGTTAGGGTTAGGGTTAGCGTTAGGGTACGGGTTAGGGTTAGGGTTAGGGTTAGGGTTAGGGTACGGGTTAGGGTTAGGTTTAGGGTACGGGTTAGGGTTAGGGTACGGGTTAGGGTTAGGGTACCGGTTAGGTTTAGGGTTAGGGTACGGGTTAGGTTTAGGGTTAGGGGTTAGGGTTAGGGTTAGTGTTAGGGTTAGTGTTAGTGTACAGGTTAGGGATAGGGTACGGGTTAGGGTTAGCGTACGGGTTAGGGTTAGGTTTAGTTTTAGGGTTAGGTTTAGGGTTAGGGTTAGGGTTAGGGTTAGGATAGGTTTAGGGTTAGGGTTAGCGTTAGGGTTAGGGTATGGGTTAGGGTTAGGGTTAGGGTACGGGTTAGGGTTAGGGTTAGGGGTTAGGGGTTAGTGTTAGGGTTAGGGTTAGGGTTAGGGTTAGTGTTAGGGTACGGGTTAGGGTACGGGTTAGGGTTAGGGCACGGGTTAGTGTTAGGGTTAGGGTTAGGGTTAGGGTACGGGTTAGTGTTAGGGTACGGGTTAGGGTACGGGTTAGGGTTACGGTACGGGTTAGGGTTTGGGTTATGGGTTAGGGTGAGGGTTAGGGTTAGGGATAGGTTTAGGGTACGGGTTAGGGTTAGGGTTAGGTTTAGGGTACGGGTTAGTGTTAGGGTTAGGGTTAGCGTTAGGGTACGGGTTAGGGTTAGGGTTAGGGTTAGGGTACGGGTTAGGATTAGGTTTAGGGTACGGGTTAGGGTTAGGGTACGGGTTAGGGTTAGGGTACCGGTTAGGGTTAGGGTTAGGGTACGGGTTAGGTTTAGGGTTAGGGGTTAGGGTTAGGGTTAGTGTTAGGGTTAGGTTTAGTGTACAGGTTAGGGATAGGGTACGGGTTAGGGTTAGGGTTAGGGTACGGTTAGCGTACGGGTTAGGTTTAGGGTTAGTTTTAGGGTTAGGTTTAGGGTTAGGGTTAGGGTTAGGGTTAGGAAAGGGTTAGGGTTAGGGTTAGCGTTAGGGTTAGGGTATGGGTTAGGGTTAGGGTTAGGGTACGGGTTAGGGTACGGGTTAGGGGTTAGGGGTTAGTGTTAGGGTTAGGGTTAGGGTTAGGGTTAGTGTTAGGGTACGGGTTAGGGTACGGGTTAGGGTTAGGGCACGGGTTAGTGTTAGGGTTAGGGTTAGGGTTAGGGTTAGGGTACGGGTTAGTGTTAGGGTACGGGTTAGGGTACGGGTTAGGGTTACGGTACGGGTTAGGGTTTGGGTTATGGGTTAGGGTGAGGGTTAGGGTTAGGGATAGGGTTAGGGTACGGGTTAGGGTTAGGGTTAGGTTTAGGGTACGGGTTAGGGTTAGGGTTAGGGTTAGGAATGGGTTAGGGTTAGGGTTAGCGTTAGGGTTAGGGTACGGGTTAGGATTAGGGTTAGGGTACGGGTTAGGGTTAGGGTTAGGGTTTGGGTTAGGGGTTAGGGGTTAGGGTTAGTGTTAGGGTTAGGGTTAGTGTACGGGTTAGGTTTAGGGTACGGGTTAGGGTTAGCGTACGGGTTAGGGTTAGCGTACGGGTTAGGGTTAGGGGTAGTTTTAGGGTTAGGTTTAGGGTACGGGTTAGGGTTAGCGTACGGGTTTGGGTTAGGGTTAGGGTTAGGGTTAGGAAAGGGTTAGGGTTAGGGTTAGCGTTAGGGTTAGGGTTAGGGTACGGTTTAGGGTAAGGTTACGGTTTAGGGTTAGGATTAGGGTACGTGTTAGGGTTAGGGTTAGGGGTTAGGATTAGGGTTAGGGTACGGGTTAGGGTTAGGGTACTGGTTAGCGTACGGGTTAGGGTTAGGGTACGGGTTAGTGTTAGGGTACGTGTTAGGGTTAGGGTTAGGGTTAGGGTTAGGGTACGGGTTAGGTTTAGGGTTAGGGTACGGGTTAGGGTTAGGTTTAGGGTTAGGGTTAGGGTACGGATTAGGGTTAGGTTTAGAATATGGGTTAGGGTTAGGGTTAGGGTTAGGGTTAGGGTACGGTTAAGGTTAGGGTTAGGGTACGGGTTAGGGTTAGTGTTAGGGTTAGGGTTACGGTTAGGGTTAGGGTTAGGGTACGGGTTAGGGTTAGGGTTAGTGTTAGGGTTAGGGTACGGGTTAGGGTTAGGGTTAGGGTTAGGGTTAGGGTACAGGTTAGGGTTAGTGTTAGGTTTAGTGTTAGGGTCAGTGTTAGAGGTTAGTGTTAGGGTTAGGGTTAGGGTTAGGGTTAGGGTACGGGTTAGGTTTAGGTGTTAGCGTTAGGGTTAGGGTTAGGGTACGGGTTAGGGTTAGGTTTAGTGTACGGATTAGGGTTAGGGTTAGGGTTAGGGTTAGCGTACGGGTTAGGGTCAGGGTTAGGTTTAGGGTTAGGTTTAGGGTACGGGTTAGGGTTAGGGTACGGGTTAGGGTTAGTGTACGGGTTAGGGTACGGGTTAGGGTTAGAGTTAGGGTACGTGTTAGGGTTAGGTTTGGGGGTTAGGGTTAGGGTTAGGGCACGGGTTAGGGTTAGGGTACGGGTTAGGGTTAGGGTTAGGGTACGGGTTATGGTTAGGTTTAGGGTTAGGTTTAGGGTTAGGCTATGGGTTAGGGTTAGGGTTAGGTTTAGGGATAGTGTTAGGGGTTAGGGGTTAGGGTTAGGGTTAGGGTTAGGGTTAGAGGTTAGGGGTTAGGGTTAGGGTTAGGGTACGGTTTAGGGTTAGGGTTAGGGTTAGTGTTAGGGTTAAGGTACGGGTTAGGGTTAGGGTTAGGGTTAGGGTACGGGTTTGGGTTAGTGTTAGGGTTATAATTAGGGTTAGGGTACGGGATAGGTTTAGGGTAAGGGTTAGGGTTAGGGTACGGGTTAGGGTACGGGTTAGGGTACGGGTTAGGGTTAGGGATAGGGTACGGGTTAGGGTTAGAGTTAGGGTTAGGATTAGGTTACGGGTTAGGGTTAGGTTTAGGGTTAGAATTAGGGTATGTGGTAGGGTTAGGTTTAGGGTACGGGTTAGCTTTAGGGTACGGGTTAGGGTTAGGTTTAGGGTACAGGTTAGGGTTAGGGTTAGGGTAGTTGTTAGGGTTAGGGTTAGGGTTAGCGTTAGGGTTAGGGTTAGAGATCATGGTTAGGGATAGGGTTAGGGTTAGGATAAAGTACGGGTTAGGGTACGGGTTAGGGTTAGGGTTACGGTACAGGTTAGGGTTAGGGTTAGGGTACGTTTTAGGGTTAGGGTACGGTTTAGTGTTAGGGTTAGGGTTGGGGTACGGGTTAGTGTTAGGTTTAGTGTACGGGTTAGGGTTAGGGTACTGTTTAGGGTTAGGTTTAGGTTTAGGGTTAGGGTACGGGTTAGGGTTAGGGTTAGGGTACGGGTTAGGGATAGGGTTAGGGTACGGGTTAGGGTTAGGGTTAGGGTACGGGTTAGGGTTAGGGTACGGGTTAGGTTTAGGACTAGGGGTAGGTTTAGTGTTAGGGTTAGGGTACGGGTTAGGGTTAGGGTTAGGGTACAGGTTAGGGTTAGGGTACGGGTTAGGGTTAGGGTAGGGGTTAGGGTTAGGGTTAGGGTTAGGGTACGGGTCATGGTTAGGGTTAGGTTTAGGGTTAGGGTTAGGGTTAGGGTACGGGTTAGGGTTAGGGTTAGGGTTAGGGTTAGGGTTAGGGTACAGGTTAGGGTTAGTGTTAGGTTTAGTGTTAGGGTCAGTGTTAGAGGTTAGTGTTAGGGTTAGGGTTAGGGTTAGGGTTAGGGTACGGGTTAGGTTTAGGTGTTAGCGTTAGGGTTAGGGTTAGGGTACGGGTTAGGGTTAGGTTTAGTGTACGGATTAGGGTTAGGGTTAGGGTTAGGGTTAGCGTACGGGTTAGGGTCAGGGTTAGGTTTAGGGTTAGGTTTAGGGTACGGGTTAGGGTTAGGGTACGGGTTAGGGTTAGTGTACGGGTTAGGGTACGGGTTAGGGTTAGAGTTAGGGTACGTGTTAGGGTTAGGTTTGGGGGTTAGGGTTAGGGTTAGGGCACGGGTTAGGGTTAGGGTACGGGTTAGGGTTAGGGTTAGGGTTAGGGTTAGGTTTAGGGTTAGGGTGAGGTTTAGGGTTAGAAAAGGGTTAGGGTTAGGTTTAGCGTTAGGGTTAGGGTACGGGTTAGGTTTAGGGTTAGGGTACGGGTTAGGGTTAGGGTTAGGGTTAGGATTAGGGTTAGGGGTTAGGGGTTAGTGTTAGGGTTAGGGTTAGGGTTAGGGTTAGGGTACAGGTTACGGTTAGGGTTAGTGGTTAGGGGTTAGTGTTAGGGTTAGGGTTAGGGTTAGGGTACGGGTTAGGGTACGTGTTAGGTTTAGGGCACGGGTTAGTGTTAGGGTTAGGGTTAGGGTATGGGTTAGGGTTAGGGTATGGGTTAGGGTACGGTTTAGGGTTAGGGTTAGGGTTAGGGGTTAGGGTTAGGGTTAGGGTTAGGGGACGGGTTAGGGTTAGGGTACATGTTAGGTTTAGGGTACCGGTTAGGGTTAGGGTTAGGGTACGGCTTAGGGTTAGTGTTAGGGTACGTGTTAGGGTTAGGGTTAGGGTTAGGGTTAGGGTTAGGGTTAGAGGTTAGGGTTAGGGATAGTGTGAGGGTTATGATTAGGGTACAGGTTAGGGTACGGGTTAGGGTTAGGTTTAGGGTTAGTGTATGGGTTAGGGTTAGGGTTAGAGTACGTTTTCGGGTTAGGGTTAGGGTACGGGTTAGTGTTAGGGTACTGTTTAGGATTAGGGTTAGGTTTAGGTTTAGGGTACGGTTTACGGTTAGGGTTAGGGTACGGGTTAGTGTTAGGGTTAGGGTTAGGGTTAGGGTACGGGTTAGGGTTTGGGTACGGGTTAGGTTTAGGGTTAGGGTTAGGGTTAGGGTTAGGGTACGGGTTAGGGTTAGGGTTAGGGTATGGGTTAGGGTTAGGGTACGGGTTAGGTTTAGGGTTAGGGTTAGGGGTAGGGTTAGGGTACGGGTTATGGTTAGGGTTAGGTTTAGGGTTAGGGTTAGGGTTAGGGTAGGGGTTAGTGTTAGTGTACGGGTTAGGGTTAGGTTTAGGTTTAGGGTTAGCGTTAGGGTACGGGTTAGGGTTAGGGTTAGGGTTAGGGTTAGGTTTAGTGTACGGGTTAGGGTTATGGTACGGGTTAGGGTTAGGGTATGGGTTAGGGTTAGGGTACGGGTTAGGGTTAGTGTACGGGTTAGGGTTAGGGTTAGGGTTAGGGTTAGGGTACGGGTTAGGGTTAGGGTACGGGTTAGGGTTAGAGTTAGGGTACGGGTTAGGTTTAGGGTATGGGATAGGTTTAGGTTACGGGTTAGGTTTAGGGTACGGGTTAGGGTTAGGTTTAGGGTACGTGTTAGGGTTAGGGTCAGGGTTAGGGTTAGGGTTAGAGGTTAGGTTTAGGGATAGGCTTAGGATTAGGATTAGGGTACGGGTTAAGGTACGGGTTAGGGTTAGGTTTAGGGTTAGGGTATGGGTTAGGGTTAGGGTTAGGGTACGTTTTAGGTTTAGGGTTAGGGTACTGGTTAGGGTTAGGGTACTGTTTAGGGTTAGGGTTATGTTTAGGGTTAGGGTACGGGTTAGGGTTAGGGTTAGGGTACGGGTTAGGTTTAGGGTTAGAGTTAGGGTTAGGGTTAGGGTACGGTTTAGGGTTAGGGTTAGGGTACGGGTTAGGGTTAGGGTACGGTTTAGGTTTAGGGTTAGGGTTAGGGTTAGTGTTAGGGTTAGGGTACGGGTTAGGGTTAGGGTACGGGTTAGGGTTAGGGTACGGGTTAGGGTTATGGTTAGGGTAGGGGTTAGGGTTAGGGTTAGGGTTAGGGTACGGGTTTTGGTTAGGGTTAGGTTTAGTGTTAGGGTAAGGGTTAGGGTACGGGTTAGGGTTGGGTTAGGGTACGGGTTATGGTTAGGGTACGGGTTAGGGTTAGGGTTAGGGTTAGGGTTAGCGTTAGGGTACGGGTTAGGGTTAGGGTTTGGGTTAGGGTTAGGGTACGGGTTAGGGTTAGGTTTAGGGTACGGGTTAGGGTTAGGGTATGGGTTAGGGTTAGGGTACGGGTTAGGGTTAGGGTTAGGGTACGGGTTAGGTTTAGGGTTAGGGGTTAGTGTTAGGGTAGTGTTAGGGTTAGGGTTAGTGTACGGGTTAGGGTTAGGGTTAGGGTAGGGTTAGCGTACGGGTTAGGGTTAGGGTTAGTTTTAGGGTTAGGATTAGGGTTAGGGTTAGGATTAGGAAAGGGTTAGGGTTAGGGTTAGCGTTAGGGTTAGGGTATGGGTTAGGGTTAGGGTTAGGTTTAGGGTTAGGGTATGGGTTAGGGTTAGGTTTAGGGTACGTTTTAGGGTTAGGGTTAGGGTACGGGTTAGGGTTAGGTTCTGTTTAGGGTTAGGGTTAGGTTTAGGGTTAGGGTACGGGTTAGGGTTAGGGTTAGGGGTTAGGGGTTAGTGTTAGGGTTAGGGTTAGGTTTAGGGTTAGGGTACGGGTTAGTGTTACGGTACGGGTTAGGGTTACGGTACGGGTTAGTTTTAGGGTTATGGGTGAGGGTGAGGGTTAGGGTTAGGGATAGGGTTAGGGTACGGGTTAGGGTTAGGGTTAGGGTTAGGGTACGGGTTAGGTTTAGGGTAAGGTTTAGGGTTAGGGTTAGGGATAGGGTATGGGTAAGTGTTAGGATTAGGGTTAAAGTTAGGGTACGTGTTAGGGTTAGGGTTAGGGTACAGGTTAGGGTTAGGGTACGGGTTAGGGTAAGGGTACGGGTTAGGGTTAGGATTAGGGTACGTGTTAGGGTCAGGGTTTAGGGTTAGGGTTAGGGTACGGGTTAGGGTTAGGGTACTGGTTAGGGTACGGGTTAGGGTTAGGGTACGGGTTAGGGTTAGCGTAAGGGTTAGTTTTAGGGTTAGGGTACGGGTTAGGGTTAGGTTTAGTGGTTAGGGTTAGGGTACGGGTTAGGGTTAGGGTACTGGTTAGGGTACGGGTTAGGGTTAGTGTACGGGTTAGGTTTAGGGTACGGGTTAGGGTTAGCGTACGGGTTAGGGTTAGCGTACGGGTTAGGTTTAGGGTTAGTTTTAGGGTTAGGTTTAGGGTACCGGTTAGGGTTAGCGTACGGGTTTGGGTTAGGGTTAGTGTTAGGATTAGGGTTAGGAAAGGGTTAGGGTTAGGGTTAGCGTTAGGGTTAGGGTACGGTTTAGGATTAGGGTTAGGGTACGGGTTAGGGTTAGGGTTAGGGTTTGGGTTAGGTTTTAGGGGTTAGTGTTAGGGTTAGGGTTAGGGTTAGGGTTAGTGTTAGGGTACGGGTTAGGGTACGGGTTAGGGTTAGGGCACGGGTTAGTGTTAGGGTTAGGGTTAGGGTTAGGGTACGGGTTAGTGTTAGGGTACGGGTTAGGGTACGGGTTAGTTTTACGGTACGGGTTAGGGTTAGGTTTAGGTGTTAGGGTGAGGGTTAGGGTTAGGGATAGGGTTAGGGTACGGGTTAGGGTTAGGGTTACGGTTAGGGTCAGGGTTAGGGGTTAGGGTTAGGTTAGGGATAGGGTACGGGTTAGGGTTAGGGTACGGGTTAGGTTTAGGGTACGGGTTAGGGTTAGGGTTAGAGTTAGGGTACGGGTTAGGGTTAGGGTTAGGGTTAAAGTAAGGGTACGTGTTAGGGTTAGGGTTAGCTACGGGTTAGGGTTAGGGTACGGGTTAGGGTAAGGTTACGGGTTAGGGTTAGGATTAGGGTACGTGTTAGGGTTAGGGTTAGGGGTTAGGGTTAGGGTTAGGGTTAGGGTACGGGTTAGGGTTAGGGTACTGGTTAGCGTACGGGTTAGGGTTAGGGTACGGGTTAGGGTTAGGGTACGGGTTAGGGTTAGGGTTAGGGTTAGGGTTAGGGTACGGGTTAGATTTAGGGTTAGGCTACGGGTTAGGGTTAGGTTTAGGGTTAGGGTTAGGGTGCGGGTTAGGGTTAGGGTTAGAGTACAGGTTAGGGTTAGGGTTAAGGTTAGGGTTAGGGTACGGTTAAGGTTACGGTTAGGGTACGGGTTAGGGTTAGTGTTAGGGTTAGGGTTACGGTTAGGGTTAGGGTTAAGGTACGGGTTAGGGTTAGGTTTAGGGTACGGTTTAGGGTTAGGGTAAGGGTTAGTGTTAGGGTTAAGGTACGGGTTAGGGTTAGGTTTAGGGTTAGGGTACGGGTTTGGGTTAGTGTTAGGGTTATAATTAGGGTTAGGGTACGGGATAGGTTTAGGGTAAGGGTTAGTGTTAGGGTACGGGTTAGGGTACGGGTTAGGGTTAGGGTTAGGTTACGGGTTAGGTTTAGGGTTAGGGTTAGGATTAGGTTACGGGTTAGGGTTCGGTTTAGGGTAGGGGTTAGCGTTAGGGTACGGGTTAGGGTTAGGGTTAGGGTACAGGTTAGGGTTAGGGTTAGGGTAGTTGTTAGGGTTAGGTTTAGGGTTAGGGTTAGGGTTAGTGTTAGAGATCAGGGTTAGGGATAGGGTTAGGGTTAGGATAAAGTACGGGTTAGGGTACGGGTTAGGGTTAGGGTACGGGTTAGGGTTAGGGTTAGGGTACGGTTTAGGGTTAGGGTACGGTTTAGTGTTAGGGTTAGGGTTGGGGTACGGGTTAGTGTTAGGGTTAGGGTACGGGTTAGGGTTAGGGTACTGTTTAGGGTTAGGTTTAGGTTTAGGGTTAGGGTACGGGTTAGGGTTAGGGTACGGGTACGGGTTAGGGTTAGGGTTAGGGTTAGGGTACGGGTTAGGGTTAGGGTTAGGGTACGGGTTAGGGTTAGGGTACGGGTTAGGTTTAGGACTAGGGTAGGTTTAGTGTTAATGTTAGGGTACGGGTTAGGGTTAGGGTTAGGGTACGGGTTAGGGTTAGGGTACGGGTTAGCGTTAGGGTAGGGGTTAGGGTTAGGATTAGGGTTAGGGTTAGGGTACGGGTCATGGTTAGGGTTAGGTTTAGGGTTAGGGTTAGGGTTAGGGTACGGGTTACGGTTAGGTTTAGGTGTTAGGGTGGGGTTAGGGTTAGGGTTAGGGTTAGGGTACGGGTTAGGGTTAGTGTTAGGGTTAGGGTTAGGGTCAGTGTTAGGGGTTAGTTTTAGGGTTAGGGTTAGGGTACGGTTTAGGGTTAGGGTTAAGGTTAGTGTTAGGGTTAAGGTACGGGTTAGGGTTAGGTTTAGGTTTAGGGTACGGGTTTGGGTTAGTGTTAGGGTTATAATTAGGGTTAGGGTACGGGATAGGTTTAGGGTAAGGGTTAGGATTAGGGTACGGGTTAGGGTACGGGTTAGGGTACGGGTTAGGGTTAGGTTTAGGATACGGGTTAGGGTTAGGGTTAGGTTTAGGATTAGGTTACGGGTTAGGGTTAGGTTTAGGGTTAGAATTAGGTATGGGTTAGGGTTAGGTTTAGGGTACGGTTTAGCGTTAGGGTACGGGTTAGGGTTAGGTTTAGGGTACAGGTTAGGGTTAGGGTTAGGGTAGTTGTTAGGGTTAGGGTTAGGGTTAGGGTTAGGGTTAGGGTTAGGGTTAGAGATCAGGGTTAGGGATAGGGTTAGGGTTAGGATAAAGTACGGGTTAGGGTACGGGTTAGGGTTAGGGTTAGGGTACGGGTTAGGGTTAGAGTTAGGGTACGTTTTAGGGTTAGGGTACGGTTTAGTGTTAGGGTTAGGGTTGGGGTACGGGTTAGTGTTAGGGTTAGGGTACGGGTTAGGGTTAGGGTACTGTTTAGGGTTAGGTTTAGGTTTAGGTTTAGGGTACGGGTTAGGGTTAGGGTACGGGTTTGGGTTAGGGTTAGGGTTAGGGTTAGGGTACGGGTTAGGGTTAGGGTTAGGGTACGGGTTAGGGTTAGGGTACGGGTTAGGTTTAGGACTAGGGGTAGGTTTAGTGTTAATGTTAGGGTACGGGTTAGGGTTAGGTTTAGGGTACGGGTTATGGTTAGGGTACGGGTTAGGGTTATGGTAGGGGTTAGGGTACGGGTTAGGGTTACGGTACGGGTTAGGGTTAGGGTTATGGGTTAGGGTGAGGGTTAGGGTTAGGGATAAGTTTAGTGTACGGGTTAGGGTTAGGGTTAGGGTTAGGGTACGTGTTAGGGTTAGGGTTAGGGTTAGGGTTAGCGTTAGGGTACGGGTTAGGGTTAGGGTTAGGGTTAGGGTTAGGGTTCGGGTTAGGGTTAAGTTTAGGGTACGGGTTAGGGTTAGGGTACGGGTTAGGGTTAGGGTACGGGTTAGGGTTAGATTTAGGGTACGGGTTAGGTTTAGGGTTAGGGGTTAGGGTTAGGGTTAGTGTTAGGGTTAGGGTTAGTGTACGGGTTAGGTTTAGGGTACGGGTTAGGGTTAGCGTACGGGTTAGGGTTAGCGTACGGGTTAGGGTTAGGGTTAGTTTTAGGGTTAGGTTTAGGGTACGGGTTAGGGTTAGCGTACGGGTTTGGGTTAGGGTTAGGGTTAGGGTTAGGGTTAGGAAAGGGTTAGGGTTAGGGTTAGCGTTAGGGTTAGGGTACGGTTTAGGATTAGGGTTAGGGTACGGGTTAGGGTTAGGGTTAGGGTTTGGGTTAGTTTTAGGGTACGGGTTAGGGTACGGGTTAGGGTTAGGGCACGGGTTAGTGTTAGGGTTAGGGTTAGGGTTAGGTTACGGGTTAGTGTTAGGGTAAGGGTTAGGGTACGGGTTAGGTTTACGGTACGGGTTAGGGTTAGGTTTAGGGGTTATGGTGAGGGTTAGGGTTAGGGATAGGGTTAGGGTACGGGTTAGGGTTAGGTTTAGGGTTAGGGTCAGGGTTAGTGGTTAGGGTTAGGTTAGGGATAGGTTACGGGTTAGGGTTAGGGTACGGGTTAGGTTTAGGGTACGGGTTAGGGTTAGGGTTAGAGTTAGGTTACGGGTTAGGGTTAGGGTTAGGGTTAAAGTTAGGGTACGTGTTAGGGTTAGGGTTAGCTACGGGTTAGGGTTAGGGTACGGGTTAGGGTAAGGTTACGGGTTAGGGTTAGGATTAGGGTACGTGTTAGGGTTAGGGTTAGGGGTTAGGGTTAGGGTTAGGGTACGGGTTAGGGTTAGGGTACTGGTTAGCGTACGGGTTAGGGTTAGGGTACGGGTTAGGGTTAGGGTACTGGTTAGGATTAGGCTTAGGGTTAGGGTACGGGTTAGGTTTAGGGTTAGGGTACGGGTTAGGGTTAGGTTTAGGGTTAGGGTTAGGGTACGGTTTAGGGTTAGGGTTAGAGTACGGGTTAGGGTTAGGGTTAAGGTTAGGGTTAGGGTACGGTTAAGTTTAGGGTTAGGGTACGGGTTAGGGTTAGTGTTAGGGTTAGGGTTACGGTTAGGGTTAGGGTTAGCGTACGGGTTAGGGTTAGGATTAGTGTTAGGGTTAGGGTACGGGTTAGGTTTAGGGTACTGTTTAGGGTTAGGTTTAGGTTTAGGGTTAGGGTACGGGTTAGGGTTAGGGTTAGGGTACGGGTTAGGTTTAGGGTTAGGGTACGGGTTAGGGTTAGGTTTAGGGTTAGGGTTAGGCTACGGGTTAGGGTTAGGGTTAGGTTTAGGGTTAGTGTTAGGGGTTAGGGGTTAGGGTTATGGTTAGCGTTAGGGTTAGAGGTTAGGTGTTAGGGTTAGGGTTAGGGTACGGTTTAGGGTTAGGGTTAAGGTTAGTGTTAGGGTTAAGGTACGGTTTAGGGTTAGGTTTAGGGTTAGGGTACAGGTTTGGGTTAGTGTTAGGGTTATAATTAGGGTTAGGGTACGGGATAGGTTTAGGGTAAGGGTTAGGATTAGGGTACGGTTTAGGGTACGGGTTAGTGTACGGGTTAGGGTACAGGTTAGGGTACGGGTTAGGGTTAGGGTTAGGTTTAGGATTAGGTTACGGGTTAGGGTTAGGTTTAGGGTTAGAATTAGGGTATGGGGTATGGTTAGGTTTAGGGTAAGGGTTAGCGTTAGGGTACGGGTTAGGGTTAGGGTTAGGGTACAGGTTAGGGTTAGGGTTAGGGTAGTTGTTAGGGTTAGGGTTAGGGTTAGGGTTAGGGTTAGGGTTAGAGATCAGGGTTAGGGATAGGGTTAGGGTTACGATAAAGTACGGGTTAGGGTACGGGTTAGGGTTAGGGTTAGGGTACGGGTTAGGGTTAGGGTTAGGGTACGTTTTAGGGTTAGGGTACGGTTTAGTGTTAGGGTTAGGGTTGGGGTACGGGTTAGTGTTAGGGTTAGGGTACGGGTTAGGGTTAGGGTACTTTTTAGGGTTAGGTTTAGGTTTAGGGTTAGGGTACGGGTTAGGGTTAGGGTTAGGGTACGGGTTAGGTTTAGGGTTAGGGTTAGGGTTAGGGTACGGGTTAGGGTTAGGGTTACGGTACGGGTTAGGGTTAGGGTACGGGTTAGGTTTAGGACTAGGGGTAGGTTTAGTGTTAATGTTAGGGTACGGGTTAGGGTTAGGGTTAGGGTACGGTTTAGGGTTAGGGTACGGGTTAGGGTTAGGGTAGGGGTTAGGGTTAGGATTAGGGTTAGGGTTAGGGTACGGGTCATGGTTAGGGTTAGGTTTAGGGTTAGGGTTAGGGTTAGGGTACGTGTTAGGGTTAGGTTTAGGTGTTAGGGTGGGGTTAGGGTTAGGGTTAGGGTTAGGGTACGGGTTAGGGTTAGTGTTAGGGTTAGGGTTAGGGTCAGTGTTAGGGGTTAGTGTTAGGGTTAGGGTTAGGGTTAGGGTACGGGTTAGGTTTAGGTGTTAGAGTTAGGGTTAGGGTTAGGGTACGGGTTAGGGTTAGGTTTAGTGTGCGGATTAGGGTTAGGGTTAGGGTTAAGGTTAGCGTACGGGTTAGGGTTAGGGTTAGGTTTAGGGTTAGGTTTAGGGTACGGGTACGGGTTAGGGTTAGGGTTAGGGTACGGGTTAAGGTTAGGGTTAGGGTACGGGTTAGGGTTAGGGTTAGGGTTAGGATTAGGGTTAGGGGTTAGGGGTTAGTGTTAGGGTTAGGGTTAGGGTTAGGGTTAGGGTACGGGTTACGGTTAGGGTTAGGGGTTAGGGGTTAGTGTTAGGGTTAGGGTTAGGGTTAGGGTACGGGTTAGGGTTCGGGTTAGGTTTAGGGCACGGGTTAGTGTTAGGGTTAGGGTTAGGGTTAGGGTATGGGTTAGGGTTAGGGTACGGGTTAGGGTACGGTTTAGGGTTAGGGTACGGGTTAGGGTTAGGGTTAGGGGTTAGGGTTAGGGTTAGGGTTAGGCTTAGGGTACGGGTTAGGGCTAGGGTTAGGTTTAGGGTTAGGGTCAGGGTTAGGGGTTAGGGTTAGGGTTAGGGTTAGGGGACGGGTTAGGGTTAGGGTACGGGTTAGGTTTAGGGTACCGGTTAGGGTTAGGGTTAGGGTACGTCTTAGGGTTAGGGTTAGAGTACGTGTTAGGGTTAGGGTTAGGGTTAGGGTTAGGGTTAGAGGTTAGGGTTAGGGATAGTGTTAGGGTTAGGATTAGGGTAAAGGTTAGGGTACGGGTTAGGGTTAGGTTTAGAGTTAGTGTATGGGTTAGGGTTAGGGTTAGAGTACTTTTTCGGGTTAGGGTTAGGGTACGGGTTAGGGTTAGTGTACTGTTTAGGATTAGGGTTAGGTTTAGGTTTAGGGTACGGTTTAGGGTTAGGGTTAGGGTACGGGTTAGTGTTAGTGTTAGGGTTAGGGTTAGGGTACGGGTTAGGGTTAGGTTACGGGTTAGGTTTAGGGTTAGGGTTAGGGTTAGGGTACGGGTTAGGGTTAGGGTTAGGGTATGGGTTAGGGTTAGGGTACGGGTTAGGGTTAGGGTTAGGGTTAGGGTTAGGGTATGGGTTATGGTTAGGGTTAGGTTTAGGGTTAGGGTTAGGGTTAGGCAAGGGGTTAGGGTTAGGGTACGGGTTAGGGTTAGGTTTAGATTTAGGGTTAGCGTTAGGGTACGGGTTAGGGTTAGGGTTAGGGTTAGGTTTAGGGTTCGGGTTAGGGTTAGGGTACGGGTTAGGGTTAGGGTACGGGTTAGGGTTAGGGTACGGGTTAGGGTTAGGGTACGGGTTAGGGTTAGGGTACGGGTTAGGGTTAGGGTACGGGTTACGGTTAGGGTACGGGTTAGGGTTAGAGTTAGGGTACGTGTTAGGGTTAGGGTTAGGGTTAGGGTTAGGGTTAGAGGTTAGGGTTAGGGATAGGCTTAGGATTAGGATTAGGGTACGTGTTAAGGTACGGGTTAGGGTTAGGTTTATGGTTAGGGTATGGGTTAGGGTTAGGGTTAGGGTACGTTTTAGGTTTAGGTTTAGGGTACTGGTTAAGGTTAGGGTACTGTTTAGGGTTAGGGTTAGGTTTAGGGTTAGGGTACGGGTTAGGGTTAGGGTTAGGGTACGGGTTAGGTTTAGGGTTAGGGTTAGGGTTAGGGTACGGGTTAGGGTTAGGGTTAGGGTACGGGTTAGGGTTAGGGTACGGGTTAGGTTTAGGTTAGGTTTAGGGTTAGTGTTAGGGTTAGGGTACGGATTAGGGTTAGGGTTAGGGTACGGGTTAGGGTTAGGGTACGGGTTAGGGTTAGGGTTAGGGTAGGGGTTAGGGTTAGGGTTAGGGTTAGGGTACGGTTTTTGGTTAGGGTTAGGTTTAGTGTTAGGGTTAGGGTTAGGGTACGGGTTAGGGTTCGGGTTAGGGTAAGGGTTATGGTTAGGGTACGGGTTAGGGTTAGGGTTAGGGTTAGGGTTAGCGTTAGGGTACGGGTTAGGGTTAGGGTTAGGGTTAGGGTTAGGGTACGGGTTAGGGTTAGGTTTAGGGTACAGGTTAGGGTTAGGGTACGGGTTAGGGTTAGGGTACGGGTTAGGGTTAGGGTTAGGGTACGGGTTAGGTTTAGGGTTAGGGGTTAGGGTTAGGGTTAGTGTTAGGGTTAGGGTTAGTGTACGGGTTAGGGTTAGGGTACGGGTTAGGGTTAGGGTTAGGGTAGGGTTAGCGTACGGGTTAGGATTAGGGTTAGTTTTAGGGTTAGGGTTAGGGTTAGGGTTAGGGTTAGGGTTAGGAAAGGGTTAGGGTTAGGGTTAGCGTTAGGGTTAGGGTATGGGTTAGGGTTAGGGTTAGGGTACGGGTTAGGGTTAGGGTTAGGGGTTAGGGGTTAGTGTTAGGGTTAGGGTTAGTGTTAGGGTTAGGGTTAGTGTTAGGGTACGGGTTAGGGTACGGGTTAGGGTTAGGGCACGGGTTAGTGTTAGGGTTAGGGTTAGGGTTAGGGTTAGGGTACGGGTTAGTGTTAGGGTACGGGTTAGGGTACGGGTTATTGTTACGGTACGGGTTAGGTTTAGGTTTATGGGTTAGGGTGAGAGTTAGGGTTAGGGATAGGGTTAGGGTACGGGTTAGGGTTAGGGTTAGGGTTAGGGTACGGGTTAGGGGTTAGGGTTAGGGTTAGGGATAGGGTACGGGTTAGGGTTAGGGTACGGGTTAGGTTTAGGGTAAGGGTTAGGGTTAGGGTTAGGGATAGTGTATGGGTAAGTGTTAGGATTAGGGTTAAAGTTAGGGTACGTGTTAGGGTTAGGGTTAGGGTACAGGTTAGGGTTAGGGTACGGGTTAGGGTAAGGGTACGGGTTAGGGTTAGGATTAGGGTACGTGTTAGGGTCAGGGTTTAGGGTTAGGGTTAGGGTACAGGTTAGGGTTAGGGTACTGGTTAGGGTACGGGTTAGGGTTAGGGTACGGGTTAGGGTTAGCGTACGGGTTAGGTTTAGGGTTAGGGTACGGGTTAGGGTTAGGGTTAGGCTTAGGGTTAGCGTACGGGTTAGGGTTAGGGTTAGTTTTAGGGTTAGGGTTAGGGTACAGGTTAGGGTTAGGGTACGGGTTAGGGTTAGGGTTAGGGTTAGGGTTAGGAAAGGGTTAGGGTTAGGGTTAGCGTTAGGGTTAGGGTACGGGTTAGGGTTAGGGTTAGGGTACGGGTTAGGGTTAGGGTTAGGGTTTGGGTTAGGGGTTAGGGGTTAGTGTTAGGGTTAGGGTTAGGGTTAGGGTTAGGGTACGGGTTAGGGTTAGGGTAAGGGTTAGGGTTAGCGTTAGGGTAAGGGTTAGGGTTAGGGTTAGGGTTAGGGTTAGGGTTAGGGTACGGGTTAGGGTTAGGTTTAGGGTACGGGTTAGGGTTAGGTACGGGTTAGGGTTAGGATACGGGTTAGGGTTAGGGTTAGGGTACGGGTTAGGTTTAGGGTTAGGGGTTAGGGTCAGGGTTAGTGTTAGGGTTAGGGTTAGTGTACGGGTTAGGTTTAGGGTACGGTTTAGGGTTAGCGTACGGGTTAGGGTTAGCGTACGGGTTAGGTTTAGGGTTAGTTTTAGGGTTAGGTTTAGGGTACGGGTTAGGGTTAGCGTACGGGTTTGGGTTAGGGTTAGGGTTAGGGTTAGGGTTAGGAAAGGTTTAGGGTTAGGGTTAGCGTTAGGGTTAGGGTACGGGTTAGGATTAGGGTTAGGGTACGGGTTAGGGTTAGGGTTAGGGTTTGGGTTAGGGGTTAGGGGTTAGTGTTAGAGTTAGGGTTAGGGTTAGGGTTAGTGTTAGGGTACGGGTTAGGGTACGGGTTAGGGTTAGGGAACGGGTTAGTGTTAGGGTTAGGGTTAGTTTTAGGGTACGGTTTAGTGTTAGGGTACGGGTTAGGGTATGGGTTAGGTTTAGGGTACGGGTTAGGGTTAGGTTTAGGGGTTAGGGTGAGGGTTAGGGTTAGGGATAGGGTTAGGGTACAGGTTAGGGTTAGGGTTAGGGTTAGGGTCAGGGTTAGGGTTAGGGTTAGGGTTAGGGTACGGGTTTGGGTCAGTGTTAGGGTTATATTTAGGGTTAGAGTACGGGATAGGTTTAGGGTAAGGGTTAGGGTTAGGGTACGGGTTAGGGTACGGGTTAGGGTACGGGTTAGGGTTAGGGTTAGGGTACGGGTTAGGGTTAGGGTTAGGATTAGGTTACGGGTTAGGGTTAGGTTTAGGGTTAGAATTAGGGTATGGGGAAGGGTTAGGTTTAGGGTACGGGTTAGCGTTAGGGTACGGGTTAGGGTTAGGGTTAGGGTACAGGTTAGGGTTAGGCTTAGGGTAGTTGTTAGGGTTAGGGTTAGGGTTAGGGTTAGGGTTAGAGATCAGGGTTAGGGATAGGGTTAGGGTTAGGATCAAGGAACGGTTTAGGGTACGGGTTAGGGTTAGGGTTAGGGTTGGGGTACGGGTTAGTGTTAGGGTTAGGGTACGGGTTAGGGTTAGGGTACTGTTTAGGGTTAGGTTTAGGTTTAGGGTTAGGGTACGGGTTAGGGTTAGGGTTAGGGTACGGGTTAGGGTTAGGGTTAGGGTTAGGGTACGGGTTAGGGTTAGGGTTAGGGTACGGGTTAGGGTTAGGGTACGGGTTAGGTTTAGGACTAGGGGTAGGTTTAGTGTTAGGGTTATGGTACGTGTTAGGGTTAGGGTTAGGGTACGGGTTAGGGTTAGGGTACGGGTTAGGGTTAGTGTAGGGGTTAGGGTTAGGATTAGGGTTAGGGTTAGGGTACGGGTCATGGTTAGGGTTAGGTTTAGGGTTAGGGTTAGGGTACGTGTTAGTGTTAGGGTTAGGGTACGGGTTAGTGTTAGGGTTAAGGTTAGGGTTAGGGTACGGGTTAGGGTTAGGGTACGGGTTAGGTTTAGGGTTAGGGTTAGGGTTAGGGTACGGGTTAGGGTTAGGGTTAGGGTATGGGTTAGGGTTAGGGTACGGGTTAGGGTTAGGGTTAGGGTTAGGGTTAGGGATAGGGTACGGGTTATGGTTAGGGTTAGGTTTAGGGTTAGGTTTAGGGTTAGGGTAGGGGTTAGGGTTAGGGTACGGGTTAGGGTTAGGTTTAGGTTTAGGGTTAGCGTTAGGGTACGGGTTAGGGTTAGGTTTCGCGTTAGGGTTAGGTTTAGGTGTTAGGGTGGGGTTAGGGTTAGGGTTAGGGTTAGGGTACGGGTTAGGGTTAGTGTTAGGGTTAGGGTTAGGGTCAGTGTTAGGGGTTAGTGTTAGGGTTAGGGTTAGGGTTAGGGTACGGGTTAGGTTTAGGTGTTAGGGTTAGGGTTAGGGTTAGGGTACAGGTTAGGGTTAGGTTTAGTGTACGGATTAGGGTTAGGGTTAGGGTTAGGTTTAGCGTACGGGTTAGGGTTAGGGTTAGGTTTAGAGTTAGGTTTAGGGTACGGGTTAGGGTTAGGGTACGGGTTAGGGTTAGGGTACGGGTTAGGGTACGGGTTAGGGTTAGAGTTAGGGTACGTGTTAGGGTTAGGTTTAAGGGTTAGTGTTAGGGTTAGGGCACGGGTTAGGGTTAGGGTACGGGTTAGGTTTAGGGTTAGGGTTAGGGTTAGGGTTAGGGTTAGGGTGAGGGTTAGGGTTAGGAAAGGGTTAGGGTTAGGGTTAGCGTTAGGGTTAGGGTACGGGTTAGGGTTAGGGTTAGGGTACGGGTTAGGGTTAGGGTTAGGGTTAGGATTAGGGTTAGGGTTTAGGGGTTAGTGTTAGGGTTAGGGTTAGGGTTAGGGTTAGGGTTAGGGTACGGGTTACGGTTAGGGTTAGGGGTTAGGGGTTAGTGTTAGGGTTAGGGTTAGGGTTAGGGTACGGGTTAGGGTACAGGTTAGGTTTAGGGCATGGGTTAGTGTTAGGGTTAGGGTTAGGGTTAGAGTTAAGGTATGGGTTAGGGTTAGGTTACGGGTTAGGGTACGGTTTAGGGTTAGGGTACGGGTTAGGGTTAGGGTTAGGGGTTAGGGTTAGGGTTAGGGTTAGGGTTAGGCTTAGGGTACGGGTTAGGGCTAGGGTTAGGTTTAGGGTTAGGGTCAGGGTTAGGGGTTAGGGTTAGGGTTAGGGTTAGGGGACGGGTTAGGGTTAGGGTACGGGTTAGGGTTAGGGTTAGGATTAGGTTACGGGTTAGGGTTAGGTTTAGGGTTAGAATTAGGGTATGGGGAAGGGTTAGGTTTAGGGTACGGGTTAGCGTTAGGGTACGGGTTAGGGTTAGGGTTAGGGTACAGGTTAGGGTTAGGGTTAGGGTAGTTGTTAGGGTTAGGGTTAGGGTTAGGGTTAGGGTTAGAGATCAGGGTTAGGGATAGGGTTAGGGTTAGGATCAAGGAACGGTTTAGGGTACTGGTTAGGGTTAGGGTTAGGGTACGGGTTAGGGTTAGGGTTAGGGTATGTTTTAGGGTTAGGGTACGGTTTAGTGTTAGGGTTAGGGTTGGGGTACGGGTTAGTGTTAGGGTTAGGGTACGGGTTAGGGTTAGGGTACTGTTTAGGGTTAGGTTTAGGTTTAGGGTTAGGGTACGGGTTAGGGTTAGGGTTAGGGTACGGGTTAGGGTTAGGGTTAGGGTTAGGGTACGGGTTAGGGTTAGGGTTAGGGTACGGGTTAGGGTTAGGGTACGGGTTAGGTTTAGGACTAGGGGTAGGTTTAGTGTTAGGGTTATGGTACGTGTTAGGGTTAGGGTTAGGGTACGGGTTAGGGTTAGGGTACGGGTTAGGGTTAGTGTAGGGGTTAGGGTTAGGATTAGGGTTAGGGTTAGGGTACGGGTCATGGTTAGGGTTAGGTTTAGGGTTAGGGTTAGGGTTAGGGTACGTGTTAGGGTTAGGGTTAGGGTACGGGTTAGTGTTAGGGTTAAGGTTAGGGTTAGGGTACGGGTTAGGGTTAGGGTACGGGTTAGGTTTAGGGTTAGGGTTAGGGTTAGGGTACGGGTTAGGGTTAGGGTTAGGGTATGGGTTAGGGTTAGGGTACGGGTTAGGGTTAGGGTTAGGGTTAGGGTTAGGGATAGGGTACGGGTTATGGTTAGGGTTAGGTTTAGGGTTAGGTTTAGGGTTAGGGTAGGGGTTAGGGTTAGGGTACGGGTTAGGGTTAGGTTTAGGTTTAGGGTTAGCGTTAGGGTACGGGTTAGGGTTAGGTTTCGCGTTAGGGTTAGGTTTAGGTGTTAGGGTGGGGTTAGGGTTAGGGTTAGGGTTAGGGTACGGGTTAGGGTTAGTGTTAGGGTTAGGGTTAGGGTCAGTGTTAGGGGTTAGTGTTAGGGTTAGGGTTAGGGTTAGGGTACGGGTTAGGTTTAGGTGTTAGGGTTAGGGTTAGGGTTAGGGTACAGGTTAGGGTTAGGTTTAGTGTACGGATTAGGGTTAGGGTTAGGGTTAGGTTTAGCGTACGGGTTAGGGTTAGGGTTAGGTTTAGAGTTAGGTTTAGGGTACGGGTTAGGGTTAGGGTACGGGTTAGGGTTAGGGTACGGGTTAGGGTACGGGTTAGGGTTAGAGTTAGGGTACGTGTTAGGGTTAGGTTTAAGGGTTAGTGTTAGGGTTAGGGCACGGGTTAGGGTTAGGGTACGGGTTAGGTTTAGGGTTAGGGTTAGGGTTAGGGTTAGGGTTAGGGTGAGGGTTAGGGTTAGGAAAGGGTTAGGGTTAGGGTTAGCGTTAGGGTTAGGGTACGGGTTAGGGTTAGGGTTAGGGTACGGGTTAGGGTTAGGGTTAGGGTTAGGATTAGGGTTAGGGTTTAGGGGTTAGTGTTAGGGTTAGGGTTAGGGTTAGGGTTAGGGTTAGGGTACGGGTTACGGTTAGGGTTAGGGGTTAGGGGTTAGTGTTAGGGTTAGGGTTAGGGTTAGGGTACGGGTTAGGGTACAGCTTAGGTTTAGGGCATGGGTTAGTGTTAGGGTTAGGGTTAGGGTTAGGGTTAAGGTATGGGTTAGGGTTAGGGTACGGGTTAGGGTACGGTTTAGGGTTAGGGTACGGGTTAGGGTTAGGGTTAGGGGTTAGGGTTAGGGTTAGGGTTAGGGTTAGGCTTAGGGTACGGGTTAGGGCTAGGGTTAGGTTTAGGGTTAGGGTCAGGGTTAGGGGTTAGGGTTAGGGTTAGGGTTAGGGTACGGGTTAGGTTTAGGGTACCGGTTAGGGTTAGGGTTAGGGTACGGCTTAGGGTTAGGGTTAGGGTACGTATTAGGGTTAGGGTTAGGGTTAGGGTTAGGGTAAGGGTTAGAGGTTAGGGTTAGGGATAGTGTCAGGGTTAGGATTAGGGTACAGGTTAGGGTACGGTTTAGGGTTAGGTTTAGGGTTAGTGTATGGGTTAGGGTTAGGGTTAGAGTACGTTTTCGGGTTAGGGTTAGGGTACGGGTTAGGGTTAGGGTACTGTTTAGGATTAGGGTTAGGTTTAGGTTTAGGGTACGGTTTAGGGTTAGGGTTAGGGTACGGGTTAGTGTTAGGGTTAGGGTTAGGGTTAGGGTACGGGTTAGGGTTAGGGTACGGGTTAGGTTTAGGGTTAGGGTTAGGGTTAGGGTACGGGTTAGGGTTAGGGTTAGGGTATGGGTTAGGGTTAGGGTACGGGTTAGGGTTAGGGTTAGGGTTAGGGTTAGGGTAAGGGTACGGGTTATGGTTAGGGTTAGGTTTAGGGTTAGGTTTAGGGTTAGGGTAGGGGTTAGGGTTAGGGTACGGGTTAGGGTTAGGTTTAGGTTTAGGGTTAGCGTTAGGGTACGGGTTAGGGTTAGGGTTAGGGTTAGGGTTAGGTTTAGGGTACGGGTTAGGGTTAGGGTACGGGTTAGGGTTAGGGTTAGGGTATGGGTTAGGGTTAGGGTACGCGTTATGGTTAGTGTTAGGTTTAGGGTTAGGGTTAGGGTTAGGGCACGGGTTAGGGTTAGGGTTAAGGTACGGGTTAGGGTTAGGGTACGGGTTAGGGTTAGGGTTAGGGTACGGGTTAGTGTTAGGGTTAAGGTTAGGGTTAGGGTACGGGTTAGGGTTAGGGTACGGGTTAGGTTTAGGGTTAGGGTTAGGGTTAGGGTACGGGTTAGGGTTAGGTTTAGGTGTTAGGGTGGGGTTAGGGTTAGGGTTAGGGTTAGGGTACGGGTTAGGGTTAGTGTTAGGTTTGGGTTAGGGTCAGTGTTAGGGGTTAGTGTTAGGGTTAGGGTTAGGGTTAGGGTACGGGTTAGGTTTAGGTGTTAGAGTTAGGGTTAGCGTTAGGGTACGGGTTAGGGTTAGGTTTAGTGTGCGGATTAGGGTTAGGGTTAGGGTTAAGGTTAGCGTACGGGTTAGGGTTAGGGTTAGGTTTAGGGTTAGGTTTAGGGTACGGGTACGGGTTAGGGTTAGGGTTAGGGTACGGGTTAAGGTTAGGGTTAGGGTACGGGTTAGGGTTAGGGTTAGGGTTAGGATTAGGGTTAGGGGTTAGGGGTTAGTGTTAGGGTTAGGGTTAGGGTTAGGGTTAGGGTACGGGTTACGGTTAGGGTTAGGGGTTAGGGGTTAGTGTTAGGGTTAGGGTTAGGGTTAGGGTACTGGTTAGGGTTCGGGTTAGGTTTAGGGCACGGGTTAGTGTTAGGGTTAGGGTTAGGGTTAGGGTATGGGTTAGGGTTAGGGTACGGGTTAGGGTACGGTTTAGGGTTAGGGTACGGGTTAGGGTTAGGGTTAGGGGTTAGGGTTAGGGTTAGGGTTAGTGTTAGGCTTAGGGTACGGGTTAGGGCTAGGGTTAGGTTTAGGGTTAGGGTCAGGGTTAGGGGTTAGGGTTAGGGTTAGGGTTAGGGGACGGGTTAGGGTTAGGGTACGGGTTAGGTTTAGGGTACCGGTTAGGGTTAGGGTTAGGGTAAGTTTTAGGGTTAGGGTACGGTTTAGTGTTAGGGTTAGGGTTGGGGTACGGGTTAGTGTTAGGGTTAGGGTACGGGTTAGGGTTAGGGTACTTTTTAGGGTTAGGTTTAGGTTTAGGGTTAGGGTACGGGTTAGGGTTAGGGTTAGGGTACGGGTTAGGTTTAGGGTTAGGGTTAGGGTTAGGGTACGGGTTAGGGTTAGGGTTACGGTACGGGTTAGGGTTAGGGTACGGGTTAGGTTTAGGACTAGGGGTAGGTTTAGTGTTAATGTTAGGGTACGGGTTAGGGTTAGGGTTAGGGTACGGGTTAGGGTTAGGGTACGGGTTAGGGTTAGGGTAGGGGTTAGGGTTAGGATTAGGGTTAGGGTTAGGGTACGGGTCATGGTTAGGGTTAGGTTTAGGGTTAGGGTTAGGGTTAGGGTACGTGTTAGGGTTAGGTTTAGGTGTTAGGGTGGGGTTAGGGTTAGGGTTAGGGTTAGGGTACGGGTTAGGGTTAGTGTTAGGGTTAGGGTTAGGGTCAGTGTTAGGGGTTAGTGTTAGGGTTAGGGTTAGGGTTAGGGTACGGGTTAGGTTTAGGTGTTAGAGTTAGGGTTAGGGTTAGGGTACGGGTTAGGGTTAGGTTTAGTGTGCGGATTAGGGTTAGGGTTAGGGTTAAGGTTAGCGTACGGGTTAGGGTTAGGGTTAGGTTTAGGGTTAGGTTTAGGGTACGGGTACGGGTTAGGGTTAGGGTTAGGGTACGGGTTAAGGTTAGGGTTAGGGTACGGGTTAGGGTTAGGGTTAGGGTTAGGATTAGGGTTAGGGGTTAGGGGTTAGTGTTAGGGTTAGGGTTAGGGTTAGGGTTAGGGTACGGGTTACGGTTAGGGTTAGGGGTTAGGGGTTAGTGTTAGGGTTAGGGTTAGGGTTAGGGTACGGGTTAGGGTTCGGGTTAGGTTTAGGGCACGGGTTAGTGTTAGGGTTAGGGTTAGGGTTAGGGTATGGGTTAGGGTTAGGGTACGGGTTAGGGTACGGTTTAGGGTTAGGGTACGGGTTAGGGTTAGGGTTAGGGGTTAGGGTTAGGGTTAGGGTTAGGCTTAGGGTACGGGTTAGGGCTAGGGTTAGGTTTAGGGTTAGGGTCAGGGTTAGGGGTTAGGGTTAGGGTTAGGGTTAGGGGACGGGTTAGGGTTAGGGTACGGGTTAGGTTTAGGGTACCGGTTAGGGTTAGGGTTAGGGTACGTCTTAGGGTTAGGGTTAGAGTACGTGTTAGGGTTAGGGTTAGGGTTAGGGTTAGGGTTAGAGGTTAGGGTTAGGGATAGTGTTAGGGTTAGGATTAGGGTAAAGGTTAGGGTACGGGTTAGGGTTAGGTTTAGAGTTAGTGTATGGGTTAGGGTTAGGGTTAGAGTACTTTTTCGGGTTAGGGTTAGGGTACGGGTTAGGGTTAGTGTACTGTTTAGGATTAGGGTTAGGTTTAGGTTTAGGGTACGGTTTAGGGTTAGGGTTAGGGTACGGGTTAGTGTTAGTGTTAGGGTTAGGGTTAGGGTACGGGTTAGGGTTAGGTTACGGGTTAGGTTTAGGGTTAGGGTTAGGGTTAGGGTACGGGTTAGGGTTAGGGTTAGGGTATGGGTTAGGGTTAGGGTACGGGTTAGGGTTAGGGTTAGGGTTAGGGTTAGGGTATGGGTTATGGTTAGGGTTAGGTTTAGGGTTAGGGTTAGGGTTAGGCAAGGGGTTAGGGTTAGGGTACGGGTTAGGGTTAGGTTTAGATTTAGGGTTAGCGTTAGGGTACGGGTTAGGGTTAGGGTTAGGGTTAGGTTTAGGGTTCGGGTTAGGGTTAGGGTACGGGTTAGGGTTAGGGTACGGGTTAGGGTTAGGGTACGGGTTAGGGTTAGGGTACGGGTTAGGGTTAGGGTACGGGTTAGGGTTAGGGTACGGGTTACGGTTAGGGTACGGGTTAGGGTTAGAGTTAGGGTACGTGTTAGGGTTAGGGTTAGGGTTAGGGTTAGGGTTAGAGGTTAGGGTTAGGGATAGGCTTAGGATTAGGATTAGGGTACGTGTTAAGGTACGGGTTAGGGTTAGGTTTATGGTTAGGGTATGGGTTAGGGTTAGGGTTAGGGTACGTTTTAGGTTTAGGGTTAGGGTACTGGTTAAGGTTAGGGTACTGTTTAGGGTTAGGGTTAGGTTTAGGGTTAGGGTACGGGTTAGGGTTAGGGTTAGGGTACGGGTTAGGTTTAGGGTTAGGGTTAGGGTTAGGGTACGGGTTAGGGTTAGGGTTAGGGTACGGGTTAGGGTTAGGGTACGGGTTAGGTTTAGGTTAGGTTTAGGGTTAGTGTTAGGGTTAGGGTACGGATTAGGGTTAGGGTTAGGGTACGGGTTAGGGTTAGGGTACGGGTTAGGGTTAGGGTTAGGGTAGGGGTTAGGGTTAGGGTTAGGGTTAGGGTACGGTTTTTGGTTAGGGTTAGGTTTAGTGTTAGGGTTAGGGTTAGGGTACGGGTTAGGGTTCGGGTTAGGGTAAGGGTTATGGTTAGGGTACGGGTTAGGGTTAGGGTTAGGGTTAGGGTTAGCGTTAGGGTACGGGTTAGGGTTAGGGTTAGGGTTAGGGTTAGGGTACGGGTTAGGGTTAGGTTTAGGGTACAGGTTAGGGTTAGGGTACGGGTTAGGGTTAGGGTACGGGTTAGGGTTAGGGTTAGGGTACGGGTTAGGTTTAGGGTTAGGGGTTAGGGTTAGGGTTAGTGTTAGGGTTAGGGTTAGTGTACGGGTTAGGGTTAGGGTACGGGTTAGGGTTAGGGTTAGGGTAGGGTTAGCGTACGGGTTAGGATTAGGGTTAGTTTTAGGGTTAGGGTTAGGGTTAGGGTTAGGGTTAGGGTTAGGAAAGGGTTAGGGTTAGGGTTAGCGTTAGGGTTAGGGTATGGGTTAGGGTTAGGGTTAGGGTACGGGTTAGGGTTAGGGTTAGGGGTTAGGGGTTAGTGTTAGGGTTAGGGTTAGTGTTAGGGTTAGGGTTAGTGTTAGGGTACGGGTTAGGGTACGGGTTAGGGTTAGGGCACGGGTTAGTGTTAGGGTTAGGGTTAGGGTTAGGGTTAGGGTACGGGTTAGTGTTAGGGTACGGGTTAGGGTACGGGTTATTGTTACGGTACGGGTTAGGTTTAGGTTTATGGGTTAGGGTGAGGGTTAGGGTTAGGGATAGGGTTAGGGTACGGGTTAGGGTTAGGGTTAGGGTTAGGGTACGGGTTAGGGGTTAGGGTTAGGGTTAGGGATAGGGTACGGGTTAGGGTTAGGGTACGGGTTAGGTTTAGGGTAAGGGTTAGGGTTAGGGTTAGGGATAGTGTATGGGTAAGTGTTAGGATTAGGGTTAAAGTTAGGGTACGTGTTAGGGTTAGGGTTAGGGTACAGGTTAGGGTTAGGGTACGGGTTAGGGTAAGGGTACGGGTTAGGGTTAGGATTAGGGTACGTGTTAGGGTCAGGGTTTAGGGTTAGGGTTAGGGTACGGGTTAGGGTTAGGGTACTGGTTAGGGTACGGGTTAGGGTTAGGGTACGGGTTAGGGTTAGCGTACGGGTTAGGTTTAGGGTTAGGGTACGGGTTAGGGTTAGGGTTAGGCTTAGGGTTAGCGTACGGGTTAGGGTTAGGGTTAGTTTTAGGGTTAGGGTTAGGGTACAGGTTAGGGTTAGGGTACGGGTTAGGGTTAGGGTTAGGGTTAGGGTTAGGAAAGGGTTAGGGTTAGGGTTAGCGTTAGGGTTAGGGTACGGGTTAGGGTTAGGGTTAGGGTACGGGTTAGGGTTAGGGTTAGGGTTTGGGTTAGGGGTTAGGGGTTAGTGTTAGGGTTAGGGTTAGGGTTAGGGTTAGGGTACGGGTTAGGGTTAGGGTAAGGGTTAGGGTTAGCGTTAGGGTAAGGGTTAGGGTTAGGGTTAGGGTTAGGGTTAGGGTTAGGGTACGGGTTAGGGTTAGGTTTAGGGTACGGGTTAGGGTTAGGTACGGGTTAGGGTTAGGATACGGGTTAGGGTTAGGGTTAGGGTACGGGTTAGGTTTAGGGTTAGGGGTTAGGGTCAGGGTTAGTGTTAGGGTTAGGGTTAGTGTACGGGTTAGGTTTAGGGTACGGTTTAGGGTTAGCGTACGGGTTAGGGTTAGCGTACGGGTTAGGTTTAGGGTTAGTTTTAGGGTTAGGTTTAGGGTACGGGTTAGGGTTAGCGTACGGGTTTGGGTTAGGGTTAGGGTTAGGGTTAGGGTTAGGAAAGGTTTAGGGTTAGGGTTAGCGTTAGGGTTAGGGTACGGGTTAGGATTAGGGTTAGGGTACGGGTTAGGGTTAGGGTTAGGGTTTGGGTTAGGGGTTAGGGGTTAGTGTTAGAGTTAGGGTTAGGGTTAGGGTTAGTGTTAGGGTACGGGTTAGGGTACGGGTTAGGGTTAGGGAACGGGTTAGTGTTAGGGTTAGGGTTAGTTTTAGGGTACGGTTTAGTGTTAGGGTACGGGTTAGGGTATGGGTTAGGTTTACGGTACGGGTTAGGGTTAGGTTTAGGGGTTAGGGTGAGGGTTAGGGTTAGGGATAGGGTTAGGGTACAGGTTAGGGTTAGGGTTAGGGTTAGGGTCAGGGTTAGGGTTAGGGTTAGGGTTAGGGTACGGGTTTGGGTCAGTGTTAGGGTTATATTTAGGGTTAGAGTACGGGATAGGTTTAGGGTAAGGGTTAGGGTTAGGGTACGGGTTAGGGTACGGGTTAGGGTACGGGTTAGGGTTAGGGTTAGGGTACGGGTTAGGGTTAGGGTTAGGATTAGGTTACGGGTTAGGGTTAGGTTTAGGGTTAGAATTAGGGTATGGGGAAGGGTTAGGTTTAGGGTACGGGTTAGCGTTAGGGTACGGGTTAGGGTTAGGGTTAGGGTACAGGTTAGGGTTAGGCTTAGGGTAGTTGTTAGGGTTAGGGTTAGGGTTAGGGTTAGGGTTAGAGATCAGGGTTAGGGATAGGGTTAGGGTTAGGATCAAGGAACGGTTTAGGGTACGGGTTAGGGTTAGGGTTAGGGTTGGGGTACGGGTTAGTGTTAGGGTTAGGGTACGGGTTAGGGTTAGGGTACTGTTTAGGGTTAGGTTTAGGTTTAGGGTTAGGGTACGGGTTAGGGTTAGGGTTAGGGTACGGGTTAGGGTTAGGGTTAGGGTTAGGGTACGGGTTAGGGTTAGGGTTAGGGTACGGGTTAGGGTTAGGGTACGGGTTAGGTTTAGGACTAGGGGTAGGTTTAGTGTTAGGGTTATGGTACGTGTTAGGGTTAGGGTTAGGGTACGGGTTAGGGTTAGGGTACGGGTTAGGGTTAGTGTAGGGGTTAGGGTTAGGATTAGGGTTAGGGTTAGGGTACGGGTCATGGTTAGGGTTAGGTTTAGGGTTAGGGTTAGGGTACGTGTTAGTGTTAGGGTTAGGGTACGGGTTAGTGTTAGGGTTAAGGTTAGGGTTAGGGTACGGGTTAGGGTTAGGGTACGGGTTAGGTTTAGGGTTAGGGTTAGGGTTAGGGTACGGGTTAGGGTTAGGGTTAGGGTATGGGTTAGGGTTAGGGTACGGGTTAGGGTTAGGGTTAGGGTTAGGGTTAGGGATAGGGTACGGGTTATGGTTAGGGTTAGGTTTAGGGTTAGGTTTAGGGTTAGGGTAGGGGTTAGGGTTAGGGTACGGGTTAGGGTTAGGTTTAGGTTTAGGGTTAGCGTTAGGGTACGGGTTAGGGTTAGGTTTCGCGTTAGGGTTAGGTTTAGGTGTTAGGGTGGGGTTAGGGTTAGGGTTAGGGTTAGGGTACGGGTTAGGGTTAGTGTTAGGGTTAGGGTTAGGGTCAGTGTTAGGGGTTAGTGTTAGGGTTAGGGTTAGGGTTAGGGTACGGGTTAGGTTTAGGTGTTAGGGTTAGGGTTAGGGTTAGGGTACAGGTTAGGGTTAGGTTTAGTGTACGGATTAGGGTTAGGGTTAGGGTTAGGTTTAGCGTACGGGTTAGGGTTAGGGTTAGGTTTAGAGTTAGGTTTAGGGTACGGGTTAGGGTTAGGGTACGGGTTAGGGTTAGGGTACGGGTTAGGGTACGGGTTAGGGTTAGAGTTAGGGTACGTGTTAGGGTTAGGTTTAAGGGTTAGTGTTAGGGTTAGGGCACGGGTTAGGGTTAGGGTACGGGTTAGGTTTAGGGTTAGGGTTAGGGTTAGGGTTAGGGTTAGGGTGAGGGTTAGGGTTAGGAAAGGGTTAGGGTTAGGGTTAGCGTTAGGGTTAGGGTACGGGTTAGGGTTAGGGTTAGGGTACGGGTTAGGGTTAGGGTTAGGGTTAGGATTAGGGTTAGGGTTTAGGGGTTAGTGTTAGGGTTAGGGTTAGGGTTAGGGTTAGGGTTAGGGTACGGGTTACGGTTAGGGTTAGGGGTTAGGGGTTAGTGTTAGGGTTAGGGTTAGGGTTAGGGTACGGGTTAGGGTACAGGTTAGGTTTAGGGCATGGGTTAGTGTTAGGGTTAGGGTTAGGGTTAGAGTTAAGGTATGGGTTAGGGTTAGGGTACGGGTTAGGGTACGGTTTAGGGTTAGGGTACGGGTTAGGGTTAGGGTTAGGGGTTAGGGTTAGGGTTAGGGTTAGGGTTAGGCTTAGGGTACGGGTTAGGGCTAGGGTTAGGTTTAGGGTTAGGGTCAGGGTTAGGGGTTAGGGTTAGGGTTAGGGTTAGGGGACGGGTTAGGGTTAGGGTACGGGTTAGGGTTAGGGTTAGGATTAGGTTACGGGTTAGGGTTAGGTTTAGGGTTAGAATTAGGGTATGGGGAAGGGTTAGGTTTAGGGTACGGGTTAGCGTTAGGGTACGGGTTAGGGTTAGGGTTAGGGTACAGGTTAGGGTTAGGGTTAGGGTAGTTGTTAGGGTTAGGGTTAGGGTTAGGGTTAGGGTTAGAGATCAGGGTTAGGGATAGGGTTAGGGTTAGGATCAAGGAACGGTTTAGGGTACGGGTTAGGGTTAGGGTTAGGGTACGGGTTAGGGTTAGGGTTAGGGTATGTTTTAGGGTTAGGGTACGGTTTAGTGTTAGGGTTAGGGTTGGGGTACGGGTTAGTGTTAGGGTTAGGGTACGGGTTAGGGTTAGGGTACTGTTTAGGGTTAGGTTTAGGTTTAGGGTTAGGGTACGGGTTAGGGTTAGGGTTAGGGTACGGGTTAGGGTTAGGGTTAGGGTTAGGGTACGGGTTAGGGTTAGGGTTAGGGTACGGGTTAGGGTTAGGGTACGGGTTAGGTTTAGGACTAGGGGTAGGTTTAGTGTTAGGGTTATGGTACGTGTTAGGGTTAGGGTTAGGGTACGGGTTAGGGTTAGGGTACGGGTTAGGGTTAGTGTAGGGGTTAGGGTTAGGATTAGGGTTAGGGTTAGGGTACGGGTCATGGTTAGGGTTAGGTTTAGGGTTAGGGTTAGGGTTAGGGTACGTGTTAGGGTTAGGGTTAGGGTACGGGTTAGTGTTAGGGTTAAGGTTAGGGTTAGGGTACGGGTTAGGGTTAGGGTACGGGTTAGGTTTAGGGTTAGGGTTAGGGTTAGGGTACGGGTTAGGGTTAGGGTTAGGGTATGGGTTAGGGTTAGGGTACGGGTTAGGGTTAGGGTTAGGGTTAGGGTTAGGGATAGGGTACGGGTTATGGTTAGGGTTAGGTTTAGGGTTAGGTTTAGGGTTAGGGTAGGGGTTAGGGTTAGGGTACGGGTTAGGGTTAGGTTTAGGTTTAGGGTTAGCGTTAGGGTACGGGTTAGGGTTAGGTTTCGCGTTAGGTTTAGGTTTAGGTGTTAGGGTGGGGTTAGGGTTAGGGTTAGGGTTAGGGTACGGGTTAGGGTTAGTGTTAGGGTTAGGGTTAGGGTCAGTGTTAGGGGTTAGTGTTAGGGTTAGGGTTAGGGTTAGGGTACGGGTTAGGTTTAGGTGTTAGGGTTAGGGTTAGGGTTAGGGTACAGGTTAGGGTTAGGTTTAGTGTACGGATTAGGGTTAGGGTTAGGGTTAGGTTTAGCGTACGGGTTAGGGTTAGGGTTAGGTTTAGAGTTAGGTTTAGGGTACGGGTTAGGGTTAGGGTACGGGTTAGGGTTAGGGTACGGGTTAGGGTACGGGTTAGGGTTAGAGTTAGGGTACGTGTTAGGGTTAGGTTTAAGGGTTAGTGTTAGGGTTAGGGCACGGGTTAGGGTTAGGGTACGGGTTAGGTTTAGGGTTAGGGTTAGGGTTAGGGTTAGGGTTAGGGTGAGGGTTAGGGTTAGGAAAGGGTTAGGGTTAGGGTTAGCGTTAGGGTTAGGGTACGGGTTAGGGTTAGGGTTAGGGTACGGGTTAGGGTTAGGGTTAGGGTTAGGATTAGGGTTAGGGTTTAGGGGTTAGTGTTAGGGTTAGGGTTAGGGTTAGGGTTAGGGTTAGGGTACGGGTTACGGTTAGGGTTAGGGGTTAGGGGTTAGTGTTAGGGTTAGGGTTAGGGTTAGGGTACGGGTTAGGGTACAGCTTAGGTTTAGGGCATGGGTTAGTGTTAGGGTTAGGGTTAGGGTTAGGGTTAAGGTATGGGTTAGGGTTAGGGTACGGGTTAGGGTACGGTTTAGGGTTAGGGTACGGGTTAGGGTTAG
>JAVLSZ010000009.1:74370326-74385326 GCA_032313775.1 Urocyon cinereoargenteus | reverse complement strand
TAGGGTTAGTTTTAGGGTACGGTTTAGTGTTAGGGTACGGGTTAGGGTACGGGTTAGGTTTACGGTACGGGTTAGGGTTAGGTTTAGGGGTTAGGGTGAGGGTTAGGGTTAGGGATAGGGTTAGGGTACAGGTTAGGGTTAGGGTTAGGGTTAGGGTCAGGGTTAGGGTTAGGGTTAGGGTTAGGGTACGGGTTTGGGTCAGTGTTAGGGTTATATTTAGGGTTAGAGTACGGGATAGGTTTAGGGTAAGGGTTAGGGTTAGGGTACGGGTTAGGGTACGGGTTAGGGTACGGGTTAGGGTTAGGGTTAGGGTACGGGTTAGGGTTAGGGTTAGGATTAGGTTACGGGTTAGGGTTAGGTTTAGGGTTAGAATTAGGGTATGGGGAAGGGTTAGGTTTAGGGTACGGGTTAGCGTAGGGTACGGGTTAGGGTTAGGGTTAGGGTACAGGTTAGGGTTAGGCTTAGGGTAGTTGTTAGGGTTAGGGTTAGGGTTAGGGTTAAGGTTAGAGATCAGGGTTAGGGATAGGGTTAGGGTTAGGATCAAGGAACGGTTTAGGGTACGGGTTAGGGTTAGGGTTAGGGTACGGGTTAGGGTTAGGGTTAGGGTATGTTTTAGGGTTAGGGTACGGTTTAGTGTTAGGGTTAGGGTTGGGGTACGGGTTAGTGTTAGGGTTAGGGTACGGGTTAGGGTTAGGGTACTGTTTAGGGTTAGGTTTAGGTTTAGGGTTAGGGTACGGGTTAGGGTTAGGGTTAGGGTACGGGTTAGGGTTAGGGTTAGGGTTAGGGTACGGGTTAGGGTTAGGGTTAGGGTACGGGTTAGGGTTAGGGTACGGGTTAGGTTTAGGACTAGGGGTAGGTTTAGTGTTAGGGTTATGGTACGTGTTAGGGTTAGGGTTAGGGTACGGGTTAGGGTTAGGGTACGGGTTAGGGTTAGTGTAGGGGTTAGGGTTAGGATTAGGGTTAGGGTTAGGGTACGGGTCATGGTTAGGGTTAGGTTTAGGGTTAGGGTTAGGGTACGTGTTAGGGTTAGGGTTAGGGTACGGGTTAGTGTTAGGGTTAAGGTTAGGGTTAGGGTACGGGTTAGGGTTAGGGTACGGGTTAGGTTTAGGTTTAGGGTTAGGGTTAGGGTACGGGTTAGGGTTAGGGTTAGGGTATGGGTTAGGGTTAGGGTACGGGTTAGGGTTAGGGTTAGGGTTAGGGTTAGGGATAGGGTACGGGTTATGGTTAGGGTTAGGTTTAGGGTTAGGTTTAGGGTTAGGGTAGGGGTTAGGGTTAGGGTACGGGTTAGGGTTAGGTTTAGGTTTAGGGTTAGCGTTAGGGTACGGGTTAGGGTTAGGTTTCGCGTTAGGGTTAGGTTTAGGTGTTAGGGTGGGGTTAGGGTTAGGGTTAGGGTTAGGGTACGGGTTAGGGTTAGTGTTAGGGTTAGGGTTAGGGTCAGTGTTAGGGGTTAGTGTTAGGGTTAGGGTTAGGGTTAGGGTACGGGTTAGGTTTAGGTGTTAGGGTTAGGGTTAGGGTTAGGGTACAGGTTAGGGTTAGGTTTAGTGTACAGATTAGGGTTAGGGTTAGGGTTAGGTTTAGCGTACGGGTTAGGGTTAGGGTTAGGTTTAGAGTTAGGTTTAGGGTACGGGTTAGGGTTAGGGTACGGGTTAGGGTTAGGGTACGGGTTAGGGTACGGGTTAGGGTTAGAGTTAGGGTACGTGTTAGGGTTAGGTTTAAGGGTTAGTGTTAGGGTTAGGGCACGGGTTAGGGTTAGGGTACGGGTTAGGTTTAGGGTTAGGGTTAGTGTTAGGGTTAGGGTTAGGGTGAGGGTTAGGGTTAGGAAAGGGTTAGGGTTAGGGTTAGCGTTAGGGTTAGGGTACGGGTTAGGGTTAGGGTTAGGGTACGGGTTAGGGTTAGGGTTAGGGTTAGGATTAGGGTTAGGGTTTAGGGGTTAGTGTTAGGGTTAGGGTTAGGGTTAGGGTTAGGGTTAGGGTACGGGTTACGGTTAGGGTTAGGGGTTAGGGGTTAGTGTTAGGGTTAGGGTTAGGGTTAGGGTACGGGTTAGGGTACAGGTTAGGTTTAGGGCATGGGTTAGTGTTAGGGTTAGGGTTAGGGTTAGGGTTAAGGTATGGGTTAGGGTTAGGGTATGGGTTAGGGTACGGTTTAGGGTTAGGGTACGGGTTAGGGTTAGGGTTAGGGGTTAGGGTTAGGGTTAGGGTTAGGGTTAGGCTTAGGGTACGGGTTAGGGCTAGGGTTAGGTTTAGGGTTAGGGTCAGGGTTAGGGGTTAGGGTTAGGGTTAGGGTTAGGGGACGGGTTAGGGTTAGGGTACGGGTTAGGGTTAGGGTTAGGATTAGGTTACGGGTTAGGGTTAGGTTTAGGGTTAGAATTAGGGTATGGGGAAGGGTTAGGTTTAGGGTACGGGTTAGCGTTAGGGTACGGGTTAGGGTTAGGGTTAGGGTACAGGTTAGGGTTAGGGTTAGGGTAGTTGTTAGGGTTAGGGTTAGGGTTAGGGTTAGGGTTAGAGATCAGGGTTAGGGATAGGGTTAGGGTTAGGATCAAGGAACGGTTTAGGGTACGGGTTAGGGTTAGGGTTAGGGTACGGGTTAGGGTTAGGGTTAGGGTATGTTTTAGGGTTAGGGTACGGTTTAGTGTTAGGGTTAGGGTTGGGGTACGGGTTAGTGTTAGGGTTAGGGTACGGGTTAGGGTTAGGGTACTGTTTAGGGTTAGGTTTAGGTTTAGGGTTAGGGTACGGGTTAGGGTTAGGGTTAGGGTACGGGTTAGGGTTAGGGTTAGGGTTAGGGTACGGGTTAGGGTTAGGGTTAGGGTACGGGTTAGGGTTAGGGTACGGGTTAGGTTTAGGACTAGGGGTAGGTTTAGTGTTAGGGTTATGGTACGTGTTAGGGTTAGGGTTAGGGTACGGGTTAGGGTTAGGGTACGGGTTAGGGTTAGTGTAGGGGTTAGGGTTAGGATTAGGGTTAGGGTTAGGGTACGGGTCATGGTTAGGGTTAGGTTTAGGGTTAGGGTTAGGGTTAGGGTACGTGTTAGGGTTAGGGTTAGGGTACGGGTTAGTGTTAGGGTTAAGGTTAGGGTTAGGGTACGGGTTAGGGTTAGGGTACGGGTTAGGTTTAGGGTTAGGGTTAGGGTTAGGGTACGGGTTAGGGTTAGGGTTAGGGTATGGGTTAGGGTTAGGGTACGGGTTAGGGTTAGGGTTAGGGTTAGGGTTAGGGATAGGGTACGGGTTATGGTTAGGGTTAGGTTTAGGGTTAGGTTTAGGGTTAGGGTAGGGGTTAGGGTTAGGGTACGGGTTAGGGTTAGGTTTAGGTTTAGGGTTAGCGTTAGGGTACGGGTTAGGGTTAGGTTTCGCGTTAGGGTTAGGTTTAGGTGTTAGGGTGGGGTTAGGGTTAGGGTTAGGGTTAGGGTACGGGTTAGGGTTAGTGTTAGGGTTAGGGTTAGGGTCAGTGTTAGGGGTTAGTGTTAGGGTTAGGGTTAGGGTTAGGGTACGGGTTAGGTTTAGGTGTTAGGGTTAGGGTTAGGGTTAGGGTACAGGTTAGGGTTAGGTTTAGTGTACGGATTAGGGTTAGGGTTAGGGTTAGGTTTAGCGTACGGGTTAGGGTTAGGGTTAGGTTTAGAGTTAGGTTTAGGGTACGGGTTAGGGTTAGGGTACGGGTTAGGGTTAGGGTACGGGTTAGGGTACGGGTTAGGGTTAGAGTTAGGGTACGTGTTAGGGTTAGGTTTAAGGGTTAGTGTTAGGGTTAGGGCACGGGTTAGGGTTAGGGTACGGGTTAGGTTTAGGGTTAGGGTTAGGGTTAGGGTTAGGGTTAGGGTGAGGGTTAGGGTTAGGAAAGGGTTAGGGTTAGGGTTAGCGTTAGGGTTAGGGTACGGGTTAGGGTTAGGGTTAGGGTACGGGTTAGGGTTAGGGTTAGGGTTAGGATTAGGGTTAGGGTTTAGGGGTTAGTGTTAGGGTTAGGGTTAGGGTTAGGGTTAGGGTTAGGGTACGGGTTACGGTTAGGGTTAGGGGTTAGGGGTTAGTGTTAGGGTTAGGGTTAGGGTTAGGGTACGGGTTAGGGTACAGGTTAGGTTTAGGGCATGGGTTAGTGTTAGGGTTAGGGTTAGGGTTAGGGTTAAGGTATGGGTTAGGGTTAGGGTACGGGTTAGGGTACGGTTTAGGGTTAGGGTACGGGTTAGGGTTAGGGTTAGGGGTTAGGGTTAGGGTTAGGGTTAGGGTTAGGCTTAGGGTACGGGTTAGGGCTAGGGTTAGGTTTAGGGTTAGGGTCAGGGTTAGGGGTTAGGGTTAGGGTTAGGGTTAGGGTACGGGTTAGGTTTAGGGTACCGGTTAGGGTTAGGGTTAGGGTACGGCTTAGGGTTAGGGTTAGGGTACGTATTAGGGTTAGGGTTAGGGTTAGGGTTAGGGTAAGGGTTAGAGGTTAGGGTTAGGGATAGTGTCAGGGTTAGGATTAGGGTACAGGTTAGGGTACGGTTTAGGGTTAGGTTTAGGGTTAGTGTATGGGTTAGGGTTAGGGTTAGAGTACGTTTTCGGGTTAGGGTTAGGGTACGGGTTAGGGTTAGGGTACTGTTTAGGATTAGGGTTAGGTTTAGGTTTAGGGTACGGTTTAGGGTTAGGGTTAGGGTACGGGTTAGTGTTAGGGTTAGGGTTAGGGTTAGGGTACGGGTTAGGGTTAGGGTACGGGTTAGGTTTAGGGTTAGGGTTAGGGTTAGGGTACGGGTTAGGGTTAGGGTTAGGGTATGGGTTAGGGTTAGGGTACGGGTTAGGGTTAGGGTTAGGGTTAGGGTTAGGGTAAGGGTACGGGTTATGGTTAGGGTTAGGTTTAGGGTTAGGTTTAGGGTTAGGGTAGGGGTTAGGGTTAGGGTACGGGTTAGGGTTAGGTTTAGGTTTAGGGTTAGCGTTAGGGTACGGGTTAGGGTTAGGGTTAGGGTTAGGTTTAGGGTACGGGTTAGGGTTAGGGTACGGGTTAGGGTTACGGTTAGGGTATGGGTTAGGGTTAGGGTACGCGTTATGGTTAGTGTTAGGTTTAGGGTTAGGGTTAGGGTTAGGGTACGGGTTAGGGTTAGGGTTAAGGTACGGGTTAGGGTTAGGGTACGGGTTAGGGTTAGGGTTAGGGTACGGGTTAGTGTTAGGGTTAAGGTTAGGGTTAGGGTACGGGTTAGGGTTAGGGTTAGGGTTAGGGTTAGGGTAAGGGTACGGGTTATGGTTAGGGTTAGGTTTAGGGTTAGGTTTAGGGTTAGGGTAGGGGTTAGGGTTAGGGTACGGGTTAGGGTTAGGTTTAGGTTTAGGGTTAGCGTTAGGGTACGGGTTAGGGTTAGGTTTCGCGTTAGGGTTAGGTTTAGGTGTTAGGGTGGGGTTAGGGTTAGGGTTAGGGTTAGGGTAGGGGTTAGGGTTAGTGTTAGGGTTAGGGTTAGGGTCAGTGTTAGGGGTTAGTGTTAGGGTTAGGGTTAGGGTTAGGGTACGGGTTAGGTTTAGGTGTTAGGGTTAGGGTTAGGGTTAGGGTACAGGTTAGGGTTAGGTTTAGTGTACGGATTAGGGTTAGGGTTAGGGTTAGGTTTAGCGTACGGGTTAGGGTTAGGGTTAGGTTTAGAGTTAGGTTTAGGGTACGGGTTAGGGTTAGGGTACGGGTTAGGGTTAGGGTACGGGTTAGGGTACGGGTTAGGGTTAGAGTTAGGGTACGTGTTAGGGTTAGGTTTAAGGGTTAGTGTTAGGGTTAGGGCACGGGTTAGGGTTAGGGTACGGGTTAGGTTTAGGGTTAGGGTTAGGGTTAGGGTTAGGGTTAGGGTGAGGGTTAGGGTTAGGAAAGGGTTAGGGTTAGGGTTAGCGTTAGGGTTAGGGTACGGGTTAGGGTTAGGGTTAGGGTACGGGTTAGGGTTAGGGTTAGGGTTAGGATTAGGGTTAGGGTTTAGGGGTTAGTGTTAGGGTTAGGGTTAGGGTTAGGGTTAGGGTTAGGGTACGGGTTACGGTTAGGGTTAGGGGTTAGGGGTTAGTGTTAGGGTTAGGGTTAGGGTTAGGGTACGGGTTAGGGTACAGGTTAGGTTTAGGGCATGGGTTAGTGTTAGGGTTAGGTTTAGGGTTAGGGTTAAGGTATGGGTTAGGGTTAGGGTACGGGTTAGGGTACGGTTTAGGGTTAGGGTACGGGTTAGGGTTAGGGTTAGGGGTTAGGGTTAGGGTTAGGGTTAGGGTTAGGCTTAGGGTACGGGTTAGGGTTAGGGTTAGCGTTAGGGTTAGGGTACGGGTTAGGGTTAGGGTTAGGGTACGGGTTAGGGTTAGGGTTAGGGTTAGGATTAGGGTTAGGGTTTAGGGGTTAGTGTTAGGGTTAGGGTTAGGGTTAGGGTTAGGGTTAGGGTACGGGTTACGGTTAGGGTTAGGGGTTAGGGGTTAGTGTTAGGGTTAGGGTTAGGGTTAGGGTACGGGTTAGGGTACAGGTTAGGTTTAGGGCATGGGTTAGTGTTAGGGTTAGGGTTAGGGTTAGGGTTAAGGTATGGGTTAGGGTTAGGGTACGGGTTAGGGTACGGTTTAGGGTTAGGGTACGGGTTAGGGTTAGGGTTAGGGGTTAGGGTTAGGGTTAGGGTTAGGGTTAGGCTTAGGGTACGGGTTAGGGCTAGGGTTAGGTTTAGGGTTAGGGTCAGGGTTAGGGGTTAGGGTTAGGGTTAGGGTTAGGGGACGGGTTAGGGTTAGGGTACGGGTTAGGGTTAGGGTTAGGATTAGGTTACGGGTTAGGGTTAGGTTTAGGGTTAGAATTAGGGTATGGGGAAGGGTTAGGTTTAGGGTACGGGTTAGCGTTAGGGTACGGGTTAGGGTTAGGGTTAGGGTACAGGTTAGGGTTAGGGTTAGGGTAGTTGTTAGGGTTAGGGTTAGGGTTAGGGTTAGGGTTAGAGATCAGGGTTAGGGATAGGGTTAGGGTTAGGATCAAGGAACGGTTTAGGGTACGGGTTAGGGTTAGGGTTAGGGTACGGGTTAGGGTTAGGGTTAGGGTATGTTTTAGGGTTAGGGTACGGTTTAGTGTTAGGGTTAGGGTTGGGGTACGGGTTAGTGTTAGGGTTAGGGTACGGGTTAGGGTTAGGGTACTGTTTAGGGTTAGGTTTAGGTTTAGGGTTAGGGTACGGGTTAGGGTTAGGGTTAGGGTACGGGTTAGGGTTAGGGTTAGGGTTAGGGTACGGGTTAGGGTTAGGGTTAGGGTACGGGTTAGGGTTAGGGTACGGGTTAGGTTTAGGACTAGGGGTAGGTTTAGTGTTAGGGTTATGGTACGTGTTAGGGTTAGGGTTAGGGTACGGGTTAGGGTTAGGGTACGGGTTAGGGTTAGTGTAGGGGTTAGGGTTAGGATTAGGGTTAGGGTTAGGGTACGGGTCATGGTTAGGGTTAGGTTTAGGGTTAGGGTTAGGGTTAGGGTACGTGTTAGGGTTAGGGTTAGGGTACGGGTTAGTGTTAGGGTTAAGGTTAGGGTTAGGGTACGGGTTAGGGTTAGGGTACGGGTTAGGTTTAGGGTTAGGGTTAGGGTTAGGGTACGGGTTAGGGTTAGGGTTAGGGTATGGGTTAGGGTTAGGGTACGGGTTAGGGTTAGGGTTAGGGTTAGGGTTAGGGATAGGGTACGGGTTATGGTTAGGGTTAGGTTTAGGGTTAGGTTTAGGGTTAGGGTAGGGGTTAGGGTTAGGGTACGGGTTAGGGTTAGGTTTAGGTTTAGGGTTAGCGTTAGGGTACGGGTTAGGGTTAGGTTTCGCGTTAGGGTTAGGTTTAGGTGTTAGGGTGGGGTTAGGGTTAGGGTTAGGGTTAGGGTACGGGTTAGGGTTAGTGTTAGGGTTAGGGTTAGGGTCAGTGTTAGGGGTTAGTGTTAGGGTTAGGGTTAGGGTTAGGGTACGGGTTAGGTTTAGGTGTTAGGGTTAGGGTTAGGGTTAGGGTACAGGTTAGGGTTAGGTTTAGTGTACGGATTAGGGTTAGGGTTAGGGTTAGGTTTAGCGTACGGGTTAGGGTTAGGGTTAGGTTTAGAGTTAGGTTTAGGGTACGGGTTAGGGTTAGGGTACGGGTTAGGGTTAGGGTACGGGTTAGGGTACGGGTTAGGGTTAGAGTTAGGGTACGTGTTAGGGTTAGGTTTAAGGGTTAGTGTTAGGGTTAGGGCACGGGTTAGGGTTAGGGTACGGGTTAGGTTTAGGGTTAGGGTTAGGGTTAGGGTTAGGGTTAGGGTGAGGGTTAGGGTTAGGAAAGGGTTAGGGTTAGGGTTAGCGTTAGGGTTAGGGTACGGGTTAGGGTTAGGGTTAGGGTACGGGTTAGGGTTAGGGTTAGGATTAGGGTTAGGGTTTAGGGGTTAGTGTTAGGGTTAGGGTTAGGGTTAGGGTTAGGGTTAGGGTACGGGTTACGGTTAGGGTTAGGGGTTAGGGGTTAGTGTTAGGGTTAGGGTTAGGGTTAGGGTACGGGTTAGGGTACAGGTTAGGTTTAGGGCATGGGTTAGTGTTAGGGTTAGGGTTAGGGTTAGGGTTAAGGTATGGGTTAGGGTTAGGGTACGGGTTAGGGTACGGTTTAGGGTTAGGGTACGGGTTAGGGTTAGGGTTAGGGGTTAGGGTTAGGGTTAGGGTTAGGGTTAGGCTTAGGGTACGGGTTAGGGCTAGGGTTAGGTTTAGGGTTAGGGTCAGGGTTAGGGGTTAGGGTTAGGGTTAGGGTTAGGGTACGGGTTAGGTTTAGGGTACCGGTTAGGGTTAGGGTTAGGGTACGGCTTAGGGTTAGGGTTAGGGTACGTATTAGGGTTAGGGTTAGGGTTAGGGTAAGGGTTAGAGGTTAGGGTTAGGGATAGTGTCAGGGTTAGGATTAGGGTACAGGTTAGGGTACGGTTTAGGGTTAGGTTTAGGGTTAGTGTATGTGTTAGGGTTAGGGTTAGAGTACGTTTTCGGGTTAGGGTTAGGGTACGGGGTAGGGTTAGGGTACTGTTTAGGATTAGGGTTAGGTTTAGGTTTAGGGTACGGTTTAGGGTTAGGGTTAGGGTACGGGTTAGTGTTAGGGTTAGGGTTAGGGTTAGGGTACGGGTTAGGGTTAGGGTACGGGTTAGGTTTAGGGTTAGGGTTAGGGTTAGGGTACGGGTTAGGGTTAGGGTTAGGGTATGGGTTAGGGTTAGGGTACGGGTTAGGGTTAGGGTTAGGGTTAGGGTTAGGGTAAGGGTACGGGTTATGGTTAGGGTTAGGTTTAGGGTTAGGTTTAGGGTTAGGGTAGGGGTTAGGGTTAGGGTACGGGTTAGGGTTAGGTTTAGGTTTAGGGTTAGCGTTAGGGTACGGGTTAGGGTTAGGGTTAGGGTTAGGGTTAGGTTTAGGGTACGGGTTAGGGTTAGGGTACGGTTTAGGGTTAGGGTTAGGGTATGGGTTAGGGTTAGGGTACGCGTTATGGTTAGTGTTAGGTTTAGGGTTAGGGTTAGGGTTAGGGTACGGGTTAGGGTTAGGGTTAAGGTACGGGTTAGGGTTAGGGTACGGGTTAGGGTTAGGGTTAGGGTACGGGTTAGTGTTAGGGTTAAGGTTAGGGTTAGGGTACGGGTTAGGGTTAGGGTACGGGTTAGGTTTAGGGTTAGGGTTAGGGTTAGGGTACGGGTTAGCGTTAGGGTTAGGGTATGGGTTAGGGTTAGGGTACGGGTTAGGGTTAGGGTTAGGGTTAGGGTTAGGGATAGGGTACGGGTTATGGTTAGGGTTAGGTTTAGGGTTAGGTTTAGGGTTAGGGTAGGGGTTAGGGTTAGGGTACGGGTTAGGGTTAGGTTTAGGTTTAGGGTTAGCGTTAGGGTACGGGTTAGGGTTAGGTATCGCGTTAGGGTTAGGTTTAGGTGTTAGGGTGGGGTTAGGGTTAGGGTTAGGGTTAGGGTAGGGGTTAGGGTTAGTGTTAGGGTTAGGGTTAGGGTCAGTGTTAGGGGTTAGTGTTAGGGTTAGGGTTAGGGTTAGGGTACGGGTTAGGTTTAGGTGTTAGGGTTAGGGTTAGGGTTAGGGTACAGGTTAGGGTTAGGTTTAGTGTACGGATTAGGGTTAGGGTTAGGGTTAGGTTTAGCGTACGGGTTAGGGTTAGGGTTAGGTTTAGAGTTAGGTTTAGGGTACGGGTTAGGGTTAGGGTACGGGTTAGGGTTAGGGTACGGGTTAGGGTACGGGTTAGGGTTAGAGTTAGGGTACGTGTTAGGGTTAGGTTTAAGGGTTAGTGTTAGGGTTAGGGCACGGGTTAGGGTTAGGGAACGGGTTAGGTTTAGGGTTAGGGTTAGGGTTAGGGTTAGGGTTAGGGTGAGGGTTAGGGTTAGGAAAGGGTTAGGGTTAGGGTTAGCGTTAGGGTTAGGGTACGGGTTAGGGTTAGGGTTAGGGTACGGGTTAGGGTTAGGGTTAGGGTTAGGATTAGGGTTAGGGTTTAGGGGTTAGTGTTAGGGTTAGGGTTAGGGTTAGGGTTAGGGTTAGGGTACGGGTTACGGTTAGGGTTAGGGGTTAGGGGTTAGGGTTAGGGTTAGGGTTAGGGTTAGGGTACGGGTTAGGGTACAGGTTAGGTTTAGGGCATGGGTTAGTGTTAGGGTTAGGTTTAGGGTTAGGGTTAAGGTATGGGTTAGGGTTAGGGTACGGGTTAGGGTACGGTTTAGGGTTAGGGTACGGGTTAGGGTTAGGGTTAGGGGTTAGGGTTAGGGTTAGGGTTAGGGTTAGGCTTAGGGTACGGGTTAGGGCTAGGGTTAGGTTTAGGGTTAGGGTCAGGGTTAGGGGTTAGGGTTAGGGTTAGGGTTAGGGTACGGGTTAGGTTTAGGGTACCGGTTAGGGTTAGGGTTAGGGTACGGCTTAGGGTTAGGGTTAGGGTACGTATTAGGGTTAGGGTTAGGGTTAGGGTTAGGGTAAGGGTTAGAGGTTAGGGTTAGGGATAGTGTCAGGGTTAGGATTAGGGTACAGGTTAGGGTACGGTTTAGGGTTAGGTTTAGGGTTAGTGTATGGGTTAGGGTTAGGGTTAGAGTACGTTTTCGGGTTAGGGTTAGGGTACGGGTTAGGGTTAGGGTACTGTTTAGGATTAGGGTTAGGTTTAGGTTTAGGGTACGGTTTAGGGTTAGGGTTAGGGTACGGGTTAGTGTTAGGGTTAGGGTTAGGGTTAGGGTACGGGTTAGGGTTAGGGTACGGGTTAGGTTTAGGGTTAGGGTTAGGGTTAGGGTACGGGTTAGGGTTAGGGTTAGGGTATGGGTTAGGGTTAGGGTACGGGTTAGGGTTAGGGTTAGGGTTAGGGTTAGGGTAAGGGTACGGGTTATGGTTAGGGTTAGGTTTAGGGTTAGGTTTAGGGTTAGGGTAGGGGTTAGGGTTAGGGTACGGGTTAGGGTTAGGTTTAGGTTTAGGGTTAGCGTTAGGGTACGGGTTAGGGTTAGGGTTAGGGTTAGGGTTAGGTTTAGGGTACGGGTTAGGGTTAGGGTACGGGTTAGGGTTAGGGTTAGGGTATGGGTTAGGGTTAGGGTACGCGTTATGGTTAGTGTTAGGTTTAGGGTTAGGGTTAGGGTTAGGGTACGGGTTAGGGTTAGGGTTAAGGTACGGGTTAGGGTTAGGGTACGGGTTAGGGTTAGGTTTAGGGTTAGGGTTAGCGTTAGGGTACGGGTTAGCGTTAGGTTTAGGTTTAGGGTTAGGGTACGGGTAGGGTTAGGTTTAGGGTACGGGTTAGGGTTAGGGTACGGGTTAGGGTTAGGGTACGGGTTAGGGTTAGGGTTAGGGTACGGGTTAGGTTTAGGGTTAGGGGTTAGGGTTAGTGTTAGGGTAAGGGTTAGTGTACGGGTTAGGGTTAGGGTACGGGTTAGGGTTAGGTTTAGGGTTAGGGTTAGCGTACGGGTTAGGGTTAGGGTTAGTTTAAGGTTAGGGTTAGTGTACGGTTTAGGGTTAGGGTACGGGTTAGGGTAAGGTTTAGGATTAGGGTTAGGAAAGGGTTAGGGTTAGGGTTAGCGTTAGGGTTAGGGTACGGGTTAGGGTTAGGGTTAGGGTACGGGTTAGGGTTAGGGTTAGGGTTTGGGTTAGGGGTTAGGGGTTAGTGTTAGTGTTAGGGTTAGGGTTAGGGTTAGTGTTAGGGTATGGGTTAGGGTACGGGTTAGGGTTAGGGCACGGGTTAGAGTTAGGGTTAGGGTTAGGGTTAGGGTACAGGTTAGTGTTAGGGTACGGGTTAGGGTACGGGTTAGGGTTACGGTACGGGTTAGGGTTAGGGTTATGGGTTAGGGTGAGGGTTAGGGTTAGGGATAGGGTTAGGGTACGGGTTAGGGTTAGGGTTAGGGTTAGGGTTAGGGTACGGGTTAGGGTTAGGGTTAGGGTTAGGGTTAGCGTTAGGGTACGGGTTAGGGTTAGGGTTAGGGTTAGGGTTAGGGTACGGGTTAGGGTTAGGTTTAGGGTACGGGTTAGGGTTAGGGTACGGTTTAGGGTTATGGTACGGGTTAGGGTTAGGTTTATGGTACGGGTTAGGTTTAGGGTTAGGGGTTAGGGTTAGGGTTAGTGTTACGGTTAGGGTTAGTGTACGGGTAAGGTTTAGGGTACGGGTTAGGGTTAGCGTACGTGTTAGGGTTAGCATACGGGTTAGGGTTAGGGTTAGTTTTAGGGTTAGGTTTAGGGTACGGGTTAGGGTTAGCGTACGGGTTTGGGTTAGGGTTAGGGTTAGGGTTAGGGTTAGGAAATGGTTAGGGTTAGGGTTAGCGTTAGGGTTAGGGTACGGGTTAGGATTAGGGTTAGGGTACGGGTTAGGGTTAGGGTTAGGGTTTGGGTTAGGGGTAGGGGTTAGTGTTAGGGTTAGGGTTAGGGTTAGTGTTAGTGTTAGGGTACGGGTTAGGGTACGGGTTAGGGTTAGGGCACGGGTTAGTGTTAGGGTTAGGGTTAGGTTTAGGGTACGGGTTAGTGTTAGGGTACGGGTTAGGGTACGGGTTAGGTTTACGGTACGGGTTAGGGTTAGGTTTAGGGGTTAGGGTGAGGGTTAGGGTTAGGGATAGGGTTAGGGTATGGGTTAGGGTTAGGGTTAGGGTTAGGGTCAGGGTTAGGGTTCGGGTTAGGGTTAGGGTACGGGTTTGGGTTAGTGTTAGGGTTATAATTAGGGTTAGGGTACGGGATAGGTTTAGGGTAAGGGTTAGGGTTAGGGTACGGGTTAGGGTACAGGTTAGGGTTAGGGTTAGGTTACGGGTTAGGGTTAGGGTTAGGGTTAGGATTAGGTTACGGGTTAGGGTTAGGTTTAGGGTACGGGTTAGCGTTAGGGTACGGGTTAGGGTTAGGGTTAGGGTACAGGTTAGGGTTAGGGTTAGGGTAGTTGTTAGGGTTAGGGTTAGGGTTAGGGTTAGGGTTAGGGTTAGAGATCAGGGTTAGGGTTAGGGTTAGGGTTAGGATCAAGGAACGGTTTAGGGTACGGGTTAGGGTTAGGGTTAGGGTACGGGTTAGGGTTAGGGTTAGGGTACGTTTTAGGGTTAGGGTACGGTTTAGTGTTAGTGTTAGGTTTGGGGTACGGGTTAGTGTTAGGGTTAGGGTACGGGTTAGGGTTAGGGTACTGTTTAGGTTTAGGTTTAGGTTTAGGGTTAGGGTACGGGTTAGGGTTAGGGTTAGGGTACGGGTTAGGGTTAGGGTTAGGGTACGGGTTAGGGTTAGGGTACGGGTTAGGTTTAGGACTAGGGGTAGGTTTAGTGTTAGGGTTAGGGTACGGGTTAGGGTTAGGGTTAGGGTACGGGTTAGGGTTAGGGTACGGGTTAGGGTTAGGGTAGGGGTTAGGGTTAGGATTAGGGTTAGGGTTAGGGTACGTGTTATGGTTAGGGTTAGGTTTAGGGTTAGGGTTAGGGTACGGGTTAGGGTTAGGTTTAGGTGTTAGGGTGGGGTTAGGGTTAGGGTTAGGGTTAGGGTACGGGTTAGGGTTAGTGTTAGGGTTATGGTTAGGGTCAGTGTTAGGGGTTAGTGTTAGGGTTAGGGTTAGGGTTAGGGTACGGGTTAGGTTTAGGTGTTAGAGTTAGGGTTAGGGTTAGGGTTAGGGTACACGGTAGGGTTAGGTTTAGTGTACGGATTAGGGTTAGGGTTGGGTTAGGGTTAGCGTACGGGTTAGGGTTAGGGTTAGGTTTAGGGTTAGGTTTAGGGTACGGGTTAGGGTTAGGGTACGGGTTAGGGTTAGGGTACGGGTTAGGGTTAGGGTTAGGGTACAGGTTAGGGTTAGGGTTAGGGTAGTTGTTAGGGTTAGGGTTAGGGTTAGGGTTAGGTTTAGGGTTAGAGATCAGGGTTAGGGTTAGGGTTAGGGTTAGGATCAAGGAACGGTTTAGGGTACGGGTTAGGGTTAGGGTTAGGGTACGGGTTAGGGTTAGAGTTAGGGCACGTGTTAGGGTTAGGTTTAGGGGTTAGGGTTAGGGTTAGGGCACGGGTTAGGGTTAGGGTACGGGTTAGGGTTAGGGTTAGGGTTAGGGTGAGGGTTAGGGTTAGGAAAGGGTTAGGGTTAGGGTTAGCGTTAGGGTTAGGGTACGGGTTAGGGTTAGGGTTAGGGTACGGGTTAGGGTTAGGGTTAGGGTTAGGATTAGGGTTAGGGGTTAGGGGTTAGTGTTAGGGATAGGGTTAGGGTTAGGGTTAGGGTACGGGTTACGGTTAGGGTTAGGGGTTAGGGGTTAGTGTTAGGGTTAGGGTTAGGGTTAGGGTACGGGTTAGGGTACGGGTTAGGGTTAGGGCATGGGTTAGGGTTAGGGTTAGGGTTAGGGTTATGGTTAGGGTATGGGTTAGGGTTAGGGTACGGGTTAGGGTACGGTTTAGGGTTAGGGTACGGGTTAGGGTTAGGGTTAGGTGTTAGGGTTAGGGTTAGGGTTAGGGTTAGGCTTAGGGTACAGGTTAGGGCTAGGGTTAGGTTTAGGGTTAGGTTCAGGGTTAGGGGTTAGGGTTAGGGTTAGGGTTAGGGGACGGGTTAGGGTTAGGTTACGGGTTAGGTTTAGGGTACCGGTTAGGGTTAGGGTTAGGGTACGGCTTAGTGTTAGGGTTAGGGTACGTGTTAGGGTTAGGGTTAGGGTTAGGGTTAGGGTTAGGGTTAGGTTTAGAGGTTAGGTTTAGGGATAGTGTCAGGGGTAGGATTA
>JAVLSZ010000009.1:74352826-74365326 GCA_032313775.1 Urocyon cinereoargenteus | reverse complement strand
TGTTAGGGTTAGGATACGGGTTAGGGTTAGGGTTAGGGTACGGGTTAGGGTTAGGGTACGGGTTAGGTTTAGGGTTAGGGTAGTGGTTAGTGTTAGGGTTAGGGTTAGGGTACGGGTTTTGGTTAGGGTTAGGTTTAGTGTTAGGTTTAGGGTTAGGGTACGGGTTAGGGTTTGGGTTAGGATACGGGTTATGATTAGGGTACGGGTTAGGGTTAGGGTTAGGGTTAGGGTTAGCGTTAGGGTACGGGTTAGGGTTAGGGTTAGGGTTAGGGTTAGGGTACGGGTTAGGGTTAAGTTTAGGGTACGGGTTAGGGTTAGGGTACGGGTTAGGGTTAGGGTACGGGTTAGGGTTAGGGTTAGGGTAGGGGTTAGGTTTAGGGTTAGGGGTTAGGGTTAGGGTTAGTGTTAGGGTTAGGGTTAGTGTACGGGTTAGGGTTAGGGTACGGGTTAGGGTTAGGGTTAGGGTAGGGTTAGCGTACGGGTTAGGGTTAGGGTTAGTTTTAGGGTCAGGGTTAGGGTTAGGGTTAGGGTTAGGGTTAGGAAAGTGTTAGGGTTAGGGTTAGCGTTAAGGTTAGGGTATGGGTTAGGGTTAGGGTTAGTGTACGGGTTAGGGTTAGTGTTAGGGGTTAGGGGTTAGTGTTAGGGTTAGGGTTAGTGTTAGGGTTAGGGTTAGTGTTAGGGTACGGGTTAGGGTACGGGTTAGGGTTAGGGCACGGGTTAGTGTTAGGGTTAGGGTTAGGGTTAGGGTACGGCTTAGTGTTAGGGTACGGGTTAGGGTACGGGTTAGGGTTACGGTACGGGTTAGGTTTAGGGTTATGGGTTAGGGTGAGGGTTAGGGTTAGGGATAGGGTTAGGGTACGGGTTAGGGTTAGGGTTAGGGTTAGGGTACGGGTTAGGGGTTAGGGTTAGGGTTAGGGATAGGGTATGAGTAAGCGTTAGGATTAGGGTTAAAGTTAGGGTACGTGTTAGGGTTAGGGTTAGGGTACAGGTTAGGGTTAGGGTACGGGTTAGGGTAAGGGTACGGGTTAGGGTTAGGATTAGGGTACGTGTTAGGGTCATGGTTTAGGGTTAGGGTTAGGGTACGGGTTAGGGTTAGGGTACTGGTTAGGGTACGGGTTAGGGTTAGGGTACGGGTTAGGGTTAGCGTACGGGTTAGGTTTAGGGTTAGGGCACGGGTTAGGGTTAGGGTTAGTGGTTAGGGTTAGGGTACGGGTTAGGGTTAGGGTAATGGTTAAGGTACGGGTTAGGGTTAGTGTACGGGTTAGGGTTAGGGTACGGGTTAGGTTTAGGGTTAGGGTTAGAGTTAGGGTTAGCATACGGGTTAGGGTTAGGGTACGGGTTAGGGTACGGGTTAGGGTTAGGGTACGGGTTAGGGTTAGGGTTAGGGGTTAGGGTTAGTGTTAGGGTTAGGGTTAGGCTTAGGGTACGGGTTAGGGCTAGGGTTAGGGTTAGAGTTAGGGTCAGGGTTAGGGGTTAGTGTTAGGGTTAGGGTTAGGGGACGGGTTAGGGTTAGGGTACGGGTTAGGTTTAGGGTACCGGTTAGGGTTAGGGTTATGGTACGGTTTAGGGTTAGGGTTAGGGTACGTGTTAGGGTTAGGGTTAGGGTTAGGGTTAGGGTTAGATGTTAGGGTTAGGGATAGGGTTAGGGTTAGGATTAGGGTACGGGTTAGGGTACGGGTTAGGGTTAGGTTTAGGATTAGGGTATGGTTTAGGGTTAGGGTTAGGGTACGTGTTAGGGTAATGTTTAGGGTTAGGGTTAGGTTTAGGTTTAAGGTTTAGGGTTAGGGTTAGGGTAAGGGTGAGGTTTAGGGTACGGTTTAGGGTACGGTTTAGGGTTAAGGTTAGGGTTAGGGTTAGGGTACGGGTTAGGGTTAGGATTAGGGTACGGATTAGGGTTAGGTTACGGTTTAGGGTTAGGGTTAGGGTACGGGTTAGGGTTAGGGTACAGGTTAGGGTTAGGGTACGGGTTAGGGTTAGGGTTAGGGTTAGGGTACGGGTTAGGGTTAGGGTTAGGGTACGGGTTAGGGTTAGGTTTAGGGTTAGGGTTAGGGTACCGGTTAGGGTTAGGGTTAGGGTTAGGGTACGGTTTAGGGTTAGGGTTAGGGTACGGGTTAGGGTTAGTGTTAGGTTTAGGGTTACGGTTAGGGTTAGGGTTAGGGTACGGGTTAGGGTTAGGGTTAGTGTTAGGGTTAGGGTTAGGGTTAGGGTTAGGGTACGGGTTCTGGTTAGGTTTAGGTGTTTGGGTAAGGGTTAGGGTTAGGGTTAGGGTTAGGGTACAGGGTAGGGTTAGTGTTAGGGTTAGGGTTAGGGTCAGTGTTAGGGGTTAGTTTTAGGGTTAGGGTTAGGGTTAGGGTACGGGTTAGGGTTAGGTTTAGGTGTTAGGGTTAGGGTTAGGGTTAGGGTACGGGTAAGGGTTAGGTTTAGGTTACGGGTTAGGGTTAGGGTTAGGGTTAGGGAAAGCGTACTGGTTAAGGTTAGGGTTAGGTTTAGGGTTAGGTTTAGGGTTAGGTTTAGGGTACGGGTTAGGGTTAGTGTTAGGGTTAGGGTTAGGGTTATGGTTAGGAAAGGGTTAGGGTTAGGGTTAGGGTTAGGGTTAGGGTACGGGTTAGGGTTAGGATTAGGGTACGGGTTAAGGTACGAGTACGGTTAGGGTTAGGGTTAGGGAACGGGTTAGGGTTAGGGTTAGTGTTAGGGGTTAGGGGTTAGAGTTAGGGTTAGGGTTAGGGTTAGGGTACGGGTTAGGGTACGGGTTAGGTTTAGGGTACGTGTTAGTGTTAGGGTTATGGTTAGGGTTAGGGTACGGGTTAGGTTTAGGGTTAGGGTTAGGGTAAGGTTTAGGAAAGGGTTAGGGTTAGGGTTAGCGTACGGGTTAGGGTTAGGGTTAGGGTTAGGGTACGGGTTAAGGTTAGTGTTAGGGTTAGGGTTAGGGTCAGTGTTAGGGGTTAGTGTTAGGGTTAGGGTTAGGGTACGGGTTAGGGTTAGGTTAGGTGTTAGGGTTAGGGTTAGGGTTAGGGTACGGGTTAGGGTTAGGTTTATGGTACGGGTTAGGTTTAGGTTTAGGGTTAGGGTTAGGGTTAGCGTACGGGTTAGGGTTATGGTTAAGTTTAGGGTTAGGTTTAGGGTACGGGTTAGGGTTAGGGTACGTGTTAGAGTTAGGTTTAGGGTTAGGTTTAGGGTTAGGAAAGGGTTAGGGTTAGGGTTAGGGTTAGGGTTAGTGTTAGGGTACGGGTTAAGGTACGAGTTAGGGTTAGGGTTAGGGTTAGGGAACGGGTTAGGGTTAGGTTTAGTGTTAGGGGTTAGGGGTTAGGGTTAGGGTTAGGGTTAGGGTTAGGGTTAGGGTACGGGTTAGGGTACAGGTTAGGGTTAGGGTACGTGTTAGTGTTAGGGTTATGGTTAGGGTTAGGGTACGGGTTAGGTTTAGGGTTAAGGTTAGGGTTAGGTTTAGGGTTAGGGTACGGGTTAGGGTTAGTGTTAGGGTTAGGGTTAGGGTCAGTGTTAGGGGTTAGTTTTAGGGTTAGGGTTAGGGTTAGGGTACGGGTTAGGGTTAGGTTTAGGTGTTAGGGTTAGGGTTAGGGTTAGGGTTAGGGTACGGGTAACGCTTAGGTTTAGGGTACGGGTTAGGGTTAGGGTTCGGGTTAGGGTTAGGGTTAGCGTACGGGTTAGGGTTAGGGTTAGGTTTAGGGTACGGGTTAGGGTTATGGTACGGGTTAGGGTTAGGGTTAGGGTTAGGGTTAGAATTATGGTTAGGAAAGGGTTAGGGTTAGGGTTAGGGTTAGGGTTAGGGTACGGGTTTGGGTTAGGGTTAGGGTACAGGTTAAGGTACGAGTACGGTTAGGGTTAGGGTTAGGGAACGGGTTAGGGATAGGGTTAGTGTTAGGGGTTAAGGGTTAGGGTTAGTGTTAGGGTACGGGTTAGAGTACGGGTTAGGGTACGGGTTAGGGTTAGGGTACGTGTTAGTGTTAAGGTTATGGTTAGGGTTAGGGTACGGGTTAGGTTTAGGTTTAGGGTTAGGGTAAGGTTTAGGAAAGGGTTAGGGTTAGGGTTAGGGCACGGGTTAGGGTTAGGGTTAGGGTTATGGTTAGGGTTAGGGTTAGGGTACGGGTTATGGTTAGGGTTAGGTTTAGGGTTAGCGTTAGGGTTAGGGTACGGGTTAGGGTTAGGGTACGGGTTAGGGTTATGGTACGGGTTGGGTTAGGTTTAGGGTTAGGGTTAGCGTTAGGGTACAGGTTAGGGTTAGGGTTAGGTTAGGGTTAGGTTTAGGTTACGGGTTAGGGTTAGGGTACGGGTTAGGGTTAGAGTACGGGTTAGTGTTAGGGTACGGGTTAGAGTTAGGGTACGGGTTAGGGTTAGGGTTAGGGTTAGGGTTAGGGTACGGGTTAGGGTTAGGGTACGGGTTAGGGTTAGAGTTAGGGTACGGGTTAGTGTTAGGTTATGGGTTAGCTTTAGGGTACGGGTTAGGATTAGCTTTAGGGTAAGGGTTAGGGTTAGGTTTAGGGTACGTGTTAGGGTTAGGGTTAGGGTTAGGGTTAGGGTTAGAGGTTAGGGATAGGGATAGGCTTAGGGTTAGGATTAGGGTAAGGGTAAATGTACGGTTTAGGGTTAGGTTTAGGGTTAGGGTATGGGTTAGGGTTAGGGTTAGGGTACGTTTTAGGTTTAGGGTTAGGGTACTGGTTAGGGTTAGGGTTAGGGTAGGGGTTAGGGTTAGGGTTAGGGTTAGGTTTAGTGTACGGGTTATGGCTAGGGTTAGGTTTAGGTTTAGGTTTAGGGTTAGGGTACGGGTTAGGGTTAGGGTTAGGGTACGGGTTAGGGTTAGGGTACGGGTTAGGGTTAGGGTTAGGGTTAGGATTAGCGTTAGGGCACGGGTTAGGGTTAGGTTTAGGGTTATGGTTAGGGTACGGTTTAGGGTTAGGTTTAGGGTACGGGTTAGGGTTAGGGTACGGGTTAGTGTTAGGGTACGGGTTAGAGTTAGGGTTAGGGTATGGGTTAGGTTTAGGGTTAGGGGTTAGGTTTAGGGTTAGTGTTAGGGTTAGGGTGAGTGTACGGGTTAGGGTTAGGGTACGGGTTAGGTTTAGGGTTAGGTTTAGGGTTAGCGTACGGGTTAGGGTTAGGGTTAGTTTTAGGGTTAGGGTTAGGGTACGGGTTAAGGTTAGGGTACGGGTTAGGGTTAGGTTTAGGGTTAGGGTTAGGAAAGGGTTAGGGTTAGGGTTAGCTTTAGGGTTAGGGCACGGGTTAGGGTTAGGGTTAAGGTACGGGTTAGGGTTAGGGTTAGGGTTTGGGTTAGGGGTAGGGGTTAGTGTTAGGGTTAGGGTTAGGGTTAGATTTAGGGTTAGGTTTAGTGTTAGGGTACGGGTTAGGGGACGGTTTAGGGTTAGGGCACGGGTTAGTGTTAGGGTTAGGGTTAGGGTTAGGGTTAGGGTACGCATTAGGGTACGGGTTAAGTTACGGGTTAGGGTTGCGGTACGGGTTAGGGTTAGGGTTAGGGGTTAGGGTGAGGGTTAGGGTTAGGGATAGCGTTAGGGTACGGGTTAGGGTTAGGGTTAGGGTTAGGGTTAGGGTTAGGGTTAGGGTACGGGTTAGGGTTAGGGTACGTGTTAGTGTTAGTGTTATGGTTAGGGTTAGGGTACGGGTTAGGTTTAGGTTTAGGGTTAGGGTAAGGTTTAGGAAAGGGTTAGGGTTAGGGTTAGGGCACGGGTTAGGGTTAGGGTACGGTTTAGGGTTAGGGTTAGGGTTAGGGTTAGGTTTAGGGTTAGGGTTAGGAAAGGGTTAGGGTTAGGGTTAGCGTTAGGGTTAGGGTACGGGTTAGGGTTAGGGTTAGGGTACGGGTTAGGGTTAGGGTTAGGGTTAGGGTTAGGTGTTAGGGGTTAGTGTTAGAGTTAGGGTTAGGGTTAGGGTACGGTTTAGGGTTAGGTTTAGGGGTTAGTGGTTAGTGTTAGGGATAGGGTTAGGGTTAGTGTACGGGTTAGGGAACGGGTTAGGGTTAGGGCACGGTTTAGGGTTAGGGTTAGGGTTAGGGTTAGGGTATGGGTTAGGGTTAGGGTACGGGTTAGGTTACGGGTTAGGGTTAGGGTACGGGTTAGGGTTTGGGTTAGGTGTTAGGGTTAGGGTTAGGGTTATGTTTAGGCTTAGGGTACGAGTTAGGGCTAGGGTTAGGGTTAGGGTTAGGTTCAGGGTTAGGGGTTAGGGTTAGGGTTAGGTTTAGGGTACGGGTTAGGGTTAGGGTTAGGGTACGTGTTAGGGTTAGGATTAGGGTTAGGTTTAGGGATAGAGTTAGGGTTAGGATTAGGGTACGGGTTAGGGTACGGGTTAGGGTTAGGTTTAGGGTTAGGGTATGTGTTAGGGTTAGGGTTAGGGTATGTTTTAGGGTTAGGGTTAGGGTACGGGTTTGGGTTAGGGTACTGTTTAGGATTAGGGTTAGGTTTAGGTTTAGGGTACGGTTTAGGGTTAGGGTTAGGGTACGGGTTAGGGTTAGGGTTAGGGTTAGGGTTAGGGTTAGGTTACGGGTTAGGGTTAGGGTTAGGGTACGGGTTAGGGTTAGGGTACGGGTTAGGTTTAGGGTTAGTGTTAGGTTTAGGGTTAGGGTTAGGGTACGGGTTAGGGTTAGGGTTTGGATATGGGTTAGGGTTAGGGTACGGGTTAGGGTTAGGGTTAGGGTTATGGTTAGGGTTAGGGTTAGGGTACGGGTTAGGGTTAGGGTACGGGTTAGGGTTAGGGTACGGGTTGGGTTAGGTTTAGGGTTAGGGTTAGCGTTAGGGTATGGGTTAGGGTTAGGGTTAGGTTAGGGTTAGGTTTAGGTTACGGGTTAGGGTTAGCGTACGGGTTAGGGTTAGAGTACGGGTTAGGGTTAGGGTACTGGTTAGAGTTAGGGTACGGGTTAGGGTTAGGGTTAGGGTTAGGGTACGGGTTAGGGTTAGGGTACGGGTTAGGGTTAGAGTTAGGGTACGGGTTAGGGTTAGGGTATGGGTTAGCTTTAGTGTACGGGTTAGGGTTAGGTTTAGGGTAAGGGTTAGGGTTAGGTTTAGGGTACGTGTTAGGGTTAGGGTTAGGGTTAGGGTTAGAGGTTAGGGATAGGAATAGGCTTAGGGTTAGGATTAGGGTAAGGGTAAAGGTACGGGTTAGGGTTAGGTTTAGGATTAGGGTATGGGTTAGGGTTAGGGTAAGGGTACGTTTTAGGTTTAGGGTTAGGGTACGGGTTAGGGTTAGGGTTAGGGTAGGGGTTAGGGTTAGGGTTAGGGTTAGGGTTAGTGTACGGGTTATGGCTAGTGTTAGGTTTAGGGTTAGGTTTAGGGTTAGGGTACGGGTTAGGGTTAGGGTTAGGGTACGGGTTAGGGTTAGGGTACGGGTTAGGGTTAGGGTTAGGGTTAGCATTAGGGTACGGGTTAGGGTTAGGTTTAGGGTTAGGGTTAGGGTACGGGTTAGGGTTAGGTTTAGGGTACGGGTTAGGGTTAGGGTACGGGTTAGTGTTAGGGTACGGGTTAGGTTTAGGGTTAGGGGTTAGGGTTAGGGTTAGTGTTAGGGTTAGGGTTAGTGTACGGGTTAGGGTTAGGGTACGGGTTAGGGTTAGGGTTAGGTTTAGGGTTAGCGTACGGGTTAGGGTTAGGGTTAGTTTTAGGGTTAGGGTTAGGGTACGGGTTAAGGTTAGGGTACGGGTTAGGGTTAGGTTTAGGGTTAGGTTTAGGAAAGGGTTAGGGTTCGGGTTAGCGTTAGGGTTAGGGCACGGGTTAGGGTTAGGGTTAGGGTACGGGTTAGGGTTAGGGTTAGGGTTTGGGTTAGGGGTTAGGGGTTAGTGTTAGGGTTAGGGTTAGGGTTAGATTTAGGGTTAGGGTTAGTGTTAGGGTACGGGTTAGGGGACGGTTTAGGGTTAGGGCACGGGTTAGTGTTAGGGTTAGGGTTAGGGTTAGGGTTAGGGTACGGGTTAGGGTACGGGTTAGGGTACGGTTTAGGGTTGCGGTACGGGTTAGGGTTAGGGTTAGGGGTTAGGGTGAGGGTTAGGGTTAGGGATAGGGTTAGGGTACGGGTTAGGGTTAGGGTTAGGGTTAGGGTTAGGGTTAGGGTACGGTTTAGTGTTAGGATTAGGGTTAAAGTTAGGGTACGTGTTAGGGTTAGGGTTAGGGTACGGGTTAGGGTTAGGGTACGGGTTAGGGTAAGGGTACGGTTTAGGGTTAGGATTAGGTTACGTGTTAGGGTTAGGGTTTAGGGTTAGGGTTAGGGTACGGGTTAGGTTTAGGGTACTGGTTAGGGTACGGGTTAGGGTTAGTGTATGGTTTAGAGTTAGGGTACGGGTTAGGTTTAGGGTTAGGGTACGGGTTAGGGTTAGGGTTAGTGGTTAGGGTTATGGTTAGGGTTAGGGTTAGTGTATGGGTTAGGGTTAGGGTACAGGTTAGGGTTAGGGTTAGGGTTAGGGTTAGGGTTAGGGTTAGCGTACGGGTTAGTGTTAGGGTACGGGTTAGGGTACGGGTTAGGGTTAGGGTACGGGTTAGGGTTAGGGTTAGGGGTTAGGGTTAGGGTTAGGCTTAGGGTTAGGCTTAGGGTGAGGGTTAGGGTGAGGGTTAGGGTTAGGAAAGGGTTAGGGTTAGGGTTAGCATTAGGGTTAAGGTACGGGTTAGGGTACGGGTTAGGGTTAGGGTACGTGTTAGTGTTAGGGTTATGGTTAGGGTTAGGCTACGGGTTAGGTTTAGGGTTAGGGTTAGATTAAGGTTTAGGAAAGGGTTAGGGTTAGGGTTAGTGTACGGGTTAGGGTTAGGGTTAGGGTTAGGTTACGGGTTAGGGTTAGTGTTAGGGTTAGGGTTAGGGTCAGTGTTAGGGGTTAGTGTTAGGGTTACGGTTAGGGTACGGGTTAGGGTTAGGTTTAGGTGTTAGGGTTAGGGTTAGGGTTAGGGTTAGGGTACGGGTTAGGGTTAGGTTTATGGTACGGGTTAGGGTTAAGGTTAGGGTTAGGGTTAGGGTTAGGGTTAGTGTACGGGTTAGGGTTATGGTTAGGTTTAGGGTTAGGTTTAGGGTACGGGTTAGGGTTAGGGTACGGGTTAGGGTTAGGGTTAGGGTTAGGTTTAGGTTTAGGAAAGGGTTAGGGTTAGGGTTAGGGTTAGGTTTAGGGTATGGGTTAGGGTTAGGGTTAGGGTACGTGTTAAGGTACGAGTTAGGGTTAGGGTTAGGGTTAGGGAACGGGTTAGGGTTAGGGTTAGTGTTAGGGGTTAGGGGTTAGGGTTAGGGTACGGGTTAGGGTACGGTTTAGGGTTAGGTTACGTGTTAGTGTTAGGGTTATGGTTAGGGTTAGGGTACGGGTTAGGTTTAGGGTTAAGTTTAGGGTTAGGTTTAGGGTTAGGGTACGGGTTAGGGTTAGTGTTAGGGTTAGGGTTAGGGTCAGTGTTAGGGGTTAGTTTTAGGGTTAGGGTTAGGGTTAGGTTACGGGTTAGGGTTAGGTTTAGGTGTTAGGGTTAGGGTTAGGGTTAGGGTTAGGGTACGGGTAAGGCTTAGGTTTAGGTTACGGGTTAGGGTTAGGGTTAGGGTTAGGGTTAGGGTTAGCGTACAGATTAGGGTTAGGGTTAGGTTTAGGGTACGGTTTAGGGTTAGGGTACGGGTTAGGGTTAGGGTTAGGGTTAGGGTTAGAGTTATGGTTAGGAAAGGGTTAGGGTTAGGGTTAGGGTTAGTGTTAGGGTACGGGTTTGGGTTAGGGTTAGGGTACAGGTTAAGGTACGAGTACGGTTAGGGTTAGGGTTAGGGAACAGGTTAGGGTTAGGGTTAGTGTTAGGGGTTAGGGGTTAGTGTTAGGGTTAGGGTACGGGTTAGGGTACGGGTTAGGGTACGGGTTAGGGTTAGGGTTCGTGTTAGTGTTAGGGCTATGGTTACGGTTAGGGTACGGGTTAGGTTTAGGTTTAGGGTTAGGGTAAGGTTTAGGAAAGGGTTAGGGTTAGGGTTAGGGCACGGGTTAGGGTTAGGGTACGGTTTAGGGTTAGGGTTAGGGTTAGGGTTAGGGTTAGGGTTAGGAAAGGGTTAGGTTTAGGGTTAGCTTTAGGGTTTGGGTTCGGGTTAGTGTTAGGGTTAGGGTTACGGTATGGGTTAGGGTTAGGGTACGGGTTAGGGTACGGGTTAGGGTTAGGGTACGGGTTAGGGTTAGGGTTAGGGGTTAGGGTTAGGGTTAGGGTTAGGTTTAGGCTTAGGGTATGGGTTAGGGCTAGGGTTAGGGTTAGGGTTAGGGTCAGGGTTAGGGGTTAGGGTTAGGGTTAGGGTTAGGATACGGGTTAGGGTTAGGGTTAGGGTACGTGTTATGGTTAGGGTTAGGGTTAGGGTTAGGGTTAGAGTTAGGGTTAGAGGTTAGGGATAGTGTTAGGGTTAGGATTAGGGTACGGGTTAGGGTACGGGTTAGGGTTAGGTTTAGGGTTAGGTTATGTGTTAGGGTTAGGGTTAGGGTACGTTTTAGGGTTAGGGTTAGGGTACGGGTTAGGGTTAGGGTACTGTTTAGGATTAGTGTTAGGTTTAGGTTTAGGGTACGGTTTAGGGTTAGGGTTAGGGTACGGGTTAGGGTTAGGGTTAGGGTTAGGGTTAGGGTACGGTTTAGCGTTAGGGTTAGGGTACGGGTTAGGGTTAGGGTACGGGTTAGGTTTAGGGTTAGTGTTAGGGTTAGGGTTAGGGTTAGGGTACGGGTTAGGGTTAGGGTAGGGTATGGGTTAGGGTTAGGGTACAGGTTAGGGTTAGGGTTAGGGTTATGGTTAGGGTTAGGGTTAGTGTACGGGTTATGGTTAGGGTTAGGTTTAGGGTTAGGGTTAGGGTTAGTGTACGGGTTAGGGTTAGGGTACGGGTTAGGGTTAGGGTACGGGTTGGGTTAGGTTTAGGGTTAGGGTTAGCGTTAGGGTACAGGTTAGGGTTAGGGTTAGGTTAGGGTTAGGTTTAGGTTACGGGTTAGGGTTAGGGTACGGGTTAGGGTTAGATTACGGGTTAGGGTTAGGGTACGGGTTAGAGTTCGGGTACGGGTTAGGGTTAGGGTTAGGGTTAGGGTACGGGTTAGCGTTAGGGTACGGGTTAGGGTTAGAGATAGGGTACGGGTTAGGGTTAGGGTATGGGTTAGCTTTAGGGTACGGGTTAGGGTTAGGTTTAGGGTAAGGGTTAGGGTTAGGTTTAGGGTACGTGTTAGGGTTAGGGTTAGGTTTAGGGTTAGGGTTAGAGGTTAGGGATAGGGATAGGCTTAGGGTTAGGATTAAGGTAAGTGTAAAGGTACGGGTTAGGGTTAGGTTTAGGGTTAGGGTATGGGTTAGGGTTAGGGTACGTTTTAGGTTTAGGGTTAGGGTACGGGTTAGGGTTAGGGTTAGGGTAGGGGTTAGGGTTAGGGTTAGGGTTAGGGATAGTGTACGGGTTATGGCTAGGGTTAGGTTTAGGGTTAGGTTTAGGGTACGGGTTATGTTTAGGGTACGGGTTAGGGTTAGGTTTAGAGTTAGGGTTAGGAAAGGGTTAGGGTTAGGGTTAGCGTTAGGGTTAGGGCACGGGTTAGGGTTAGGGTTAGGGTACGGGTTAGGGTTAGGGTTAGGGTTTGGGTTAGGGGTTAGGGGTTAGTGTTAGGGTTAGGGGGAGAGTTAGATTTAGGGTTGGGGTTAGTGTTAGGGTACGGATTAGGGGACGGTTTAGGGTTAGGGCACGGGTTAGTGTTAATGTTAGGGTTAGGGTTAGGGTTAGGGTACGGGTTAGGGTACGGGTTAGGGTACGGGTTAGGGTTGCGGTACGGGTTAGGGTTAGGGTTAGGGGTTAGGGTGAGGGTTAGGGTTAGGGATAGGGTTAGGGTACGGGTTAGGGTTCGGGTTAGGGTTAGGGTACGGGTTAGGGTTTAGGGTTAGGGTTAGGGATAGTTTACGGGTTAGGGTTAGAGTACGGGTTAGGTTTAGGGTAAGGGTTAGGGTTAGGGTTAGGGTTAGGGTTAGGGTTAGGGTACGGGTTAGGGTTAGGATTAGGGTTAAAGTTAGGGTACGTGTTAGGGTTAGGGTTAGGGTACGGGTTTGGGTTAGGGTACGGTTTAGGGTAAGGGTACGGGTTAGGGTTAGGATTAGGGTACGTGTTAGGGTTAGGGTTTAGGGTTAGGGTTAGGGTACGGGTTAGGGTTAGGGTACAGGTTAGGGTTAGGTTTAGGGTTAGGGTTAGGGTTAGGGTTAGCGTACGGGTTAGGGTTAGGGTACGGGTTAGGGTACGGGTTAGGTTTAGGGTACGGGTTAGGGTTAGGGTTAGGGGTTAGGGTTAGAGTTAGGCTTAGGGTTAGGCTTAGGGTGAGGGTTAGGGTGAGGATTAGGGTTAGGAAAGGTTTAGGGTTAGGGTTAGCATTAGGGTTAGGGTACGGGTTAGGGTTAGGGTTAGGGTACGGGTTAGGTTTAGGGTTAGGGTTAGGATTAGGGTTAGGGGTTAGGGGTTAGTGTTAGGGTTAGGGTTAGGGTTAGGGTTAGGGTACGGGTTACGGTTAGGGTTAGGGGTTAGGGGTTAGTGTTAGGGTTAGGGATAGGGTTAGGGTACAGGTTAGGGTACGGGTT
>JAVLSZ010000009.1:74325326-74350326 GCA_032313775.1 Urocyon cinereoargenteus | reverse complement strand
TAGGGTTAGGGTTAGGGTACGGGTTAGGGTTAGGGTTAGGGTTAGGGTACGGGTTACGGTTAGGGTTAGGGTACGGGTTAGGGTTAGGGTACGGGTTAGGTTTAGGGTTAGGGTTAGGGTTAGGGTACGGGTTAGGGTTAGGGTTAGGGTATGGGTTAGGGTTAGGGTACGGGTTATGGTTAGTGTTAGGTTTAGGGTTAGGGTTAGGGTTAGGGTACGGGTTAGGGTAAGGGTTAAGGTACGGGTTAGGGTTAGGGTACGGGTTAGGGTTAGGTTTAGGGTTAGGGTTAGCGTTAGGGTACGGGTTAGGGTTAGGTTTAGGGTTAGGGTTAGGGTACGGGTAGGGTTAGGTTTAGGGTACGGGTTAGGGTTAGGGTACGGGTTAGGGTTAGGGTACGGGTTATGGTTAGTGTTAGGTTTAGGGTTAGGGTTAGGGTTAGGGTACGGGTTAGGGTTAGGGTTAAGGTACGTGTTAGGGTTAGGGTACGGGTTAGGGTTAGGTTTAGGGTTAGGGTTAGCGTTAGGGTACGGGTTAGGGTTAGGTTTAGGGTTAGGGTTAGGGTACGGGTAGGGTTAGGTTTAGGGTACGGGTTAGGGTTAGGGTACGGGTTAGGGTTAGGGTACGGGTTAGGGTTAGGGTTAGGGTTAGGGGTTAGGGTTAGGGTTAGTGTTAGGGTTAGGGTTAGTGTACGGGTTAGGGTTAGGTATACGGGTTAGGGTTAGGGTTAGGTTTAGGGTTAGCGTACGGGTTAGGGTTAGGGTTAGTTTTAGGGTTAGGGTTAGGGTACGGTTTAAGGTTAGGGTACGGGTTAGGGTTAGGTTTAGGGTTAGGGTTAGGAAAGGGTTAGGGTTAGGGTTAGCGTTAGGGTTAGGGCACGGGTTAGGGTTAGGGTTATGGTACGGGTTAGGGTTAGGGTTAGGGGTTAGGGGTTAGTGTTAGGGTTAGGGTTAGGGTTAGATTTAGGGTTAGGGTTAGTGTTAGGGTACGGGTTAGGGGACGGTTTAGGGTTAGGGCACGGGTTAGTGTTAGGGTTAGGGTTAGGGTTAGGGTTAGGGTACGGGTTAGGGTACGGGTTAGGTTACGGGTTAGGGTTGCGGTACGGGTTAGGGTTAGGTTTAGGGGTTAGGGTGAGGGTTAGGGTTAGGGATAGCGTTAGGGTACGGGTTAGGGTTAGGGTTAGGGTTAGGGTTAGGGTTAGGGTACGGGTTAGGGTTAGGGTACTTGTTAGTGTTAGTGTTATGGTTAGGGTTAGGGTACGGGTTAGGTTTAGGTTTAGGGTTAGGGTAAGGTTTAGGAAAGGGTTAGGGTTAGGGTTAGGGCACGGGTTAGGGTTAAGGTACGGTTTAGTGTTAGGGTTAGGGTTAGGGTTAGGTTTAGGGTTAGGGTTAGGAAAGGGTTAGGGTTAGGGTTAGCGTTAGGTTTAGGGTACGGGTTAGGGTTAGGGTTAGGGTACGGGTTAGGGTTAGGGTTAGGATTAGGGTTAGGTGTTAGGGGTTAGTGTTAGAGTTAGGGTTAGGGTTAGGGTTAGGGTACGGTTTAGGGTTAGGTTTAGGGGTTAGTGGTTAGTGTTAGGGATAGGGTTAGGGTTAGTGTACGGGTTAGGGAACGGGTTAGGGTTAGGGCACGGTTTAGGGTTAGGGTTAGGGTTAGGGTTAGGGTATGGGTTAGGGTTAGGGTACGGGTTAGGTTACGGGTTAGGGTTAGGGTACGGGTTAGGGTTAGGGTTAGGTGTTAGGGTTAGGGTTAGGGTTATGTTTAGGCTTAGGGTACGAGTTAGGGCTAGGGTTAGGGTTAGGGTTAGGTTCAGGGTTAGGGGTTAGGGTTAGGGTTAGGTTTAGGGTACGGGTTAGGGTTAGGGTTAGGGTACGTGTTAGGGTTAGGATTAGGGTTAGGGTTAGGGATAGGGTTAGGGTTAGGATTAGGGTACGGGTTAGGGTACGGGTTAGGGTTAGGTTTAGGGTTAGGGTATGTGTTAGGGTTAGGGTTAGGGTATGTTTTAGGGTTAGGGTTAGGGTACGGGTTTGGGTTAGGGTACTGTTTAGGATTAGGGTTAGGTTTAAGTTTAGGGTACGGTTTAGGGTTAGGGTTAGGGTACGGGTTAGGGTTAGGTTTAGGGTTAGGGTTAGGGTTAGGTTACGGGTTAGGGTTAGGGTTAGGGTACGGGTTAGGGTTAGGGTACGGGTTAGGTTTAGGGTTAGTGTTAGGTTTAGGGTTAGGGTTAGGGTACGGGTTAGGGTTAGGGTTAGGGTATGGGTTAGGGTTAGGGTTAGGGTTAGGGTTAGGGTTAGGGTTATGGTTAGGGTTAGGGTTAGGGTACGGGTTATGGTTAGGGTTAGGTTTAGGGTTAGGTTTAGGGTTAGGGTACGGGTTAGGGTTAGGGTACGGGTTAGGGTTAGGGTACGGGTTGGGTTAGGTTTAGGGTTAGGGTTAGCGTTAGGGTACGGGTTAGGGTTAGGGTTAGGTTAGGGTTAGGTTTAGGTTACGGGTTAGGGTTAGGGTACGGGTTAGGGTTAGAGTACGGGTTAGGGTTAGGGTACGGGTTAGAGTTAGGGTACGGGTTAGGGTTAGGGTTAGGGATAGGGTACGGGTTAGGGTTACGGTACGGGTTAGGGTTAGAGTTAGGGTACGGGTTAGGGTTAGGGTATGGGTTAGCTTTAGGGTACGGGTTAGGGTTAGGTTTAGGGTAAGGGTTAGGGTTAGGTTTAGGGTACGTGTTAGGGTTAGGGTTAGGTTTAGGGTTAGGGTTAGAGGTTAGGGATAGGGATAGGCTTAGGGTTAGGATTAGGGTAAGGGTAAAGGTACGGGTTAGGGTTAGGTTTAGGGTTAGGGTATGGGTTAGGGTTAGGGTAAGGGTACGTTTTAGGTTTAGGGTTAGGGTACGGGTTAGGGTTTGGGTTAGGGTAGGTGTTAGGGTTAGGGTTAGGGTTAGGGTTAGTGTACGGGTTATGGCTAGTGTTAGGTTTAGGGTTAGGTTTAGGGTTAGGGTACGGGTTAGGGTTAGGGTTAGGGTACGGGTTAGGGTTAGGGTACGGGTTAGGGTTAGGGTTAGGGTTAGCATTAGGGTACGGGTTAGGGTTAGGTTTAGGGTTAGGGTTAGGGTACGGGTTAGGGTTAGGTTTAGGGTACGGGTTAGGGTTAGGGTACGGGTTGGTGTTAGGGTACGGGTTAGGTTTAGGGTTAGGGGTTAGGGTTAGGGTTAGTGTTAGGGTTAGGGTTAGTGTACGGGTTAGGGTTAGGGTACGGGTTAGGGTTAGGGTTAGGTTTAGGGTTAGCGTACGGGTTAGGGTTAGGGTTAGTTTTAGGGTTAGGGTTAGGGTACGGGTTAAGGTTAGGGTACGGGTTAGGGTTAGGTTTAGGGTTAGGGTTAGGAAAGGGTTAGGGTTCGGGTTAGCGTTAGGGTTAGGGCACGGGTTAGGGTTAGGGTTAGGGTACGGGTTAGGGTTAGGGTTAGGGTTTGGGTTAGGGGTTAGGGGTTAGTGTTAGGGTTAGGGTTAGGGTTAGATTTAGGGTTAGGGTTAGTGTTAGGGTACGGGTTAGGGGACGGTTTAGGGTTAGGGCACGGGTTAGTGTTAGGGTTAGGTTTAGGGTTAGGGTTAGGGTACGGGTTAGGGTACGGGTTAGGGTACGGGTTAGGGTTGCGGTACGGGTTAGGGTTAGGGTTAGGGGTTAGGGTGAGGGTTAGGGTTAGGGATAGGGTTAGGGTACGGGTTAGGGTTAGGGTTAGGGTTAGGGTACGGGTTAGGGTTAGGGTACGGGTTAGGGTAAGGGTACGGTTTAGGGTTAGGATTAGGTTACGTGTTAGGGTTAGGGTTTAGGGTTAGGGTTAGGGTACGGGTTAGGATTAGGGTACTGGTTAGGGTACGGGTTAGGGTTAGTGTACGGTTTAGAGTTAGGGTACGGGTTAGGTTTAGGGTTAGGGTACGGGTTAGGGTTAGGGTTAGTGGTTAGGGTTATGGTTAGGGTTAGGGTTAGTGTACGGGTTAGGGTTAGGGTACAGGTTAGGGTTAGGGTTAGGGTTAGGGTTAGGGTTAGGGTTAGCGTACGGGTTAGTGTTAGGGTACGGGTTAGGGTACGGGTTAGGGTTAGGGTACGGGTTAGGGTTAGGGTTAGGGGTTAGGGTTAGGGTTAGGCTTAGGGTTAGGCTTAGGGTGAGGGTTAGGGTGAGGGTTAGGGTTAGGAAAGGGTTAGGGTTAGGGTTAGCATTAGGGTTAAGGTACGGGTTAGGGTACGGGTTAGGGTTAGGGTACGTGTTAGTGTTAGGGTTATGGTTAGGGTTAGGCTACGGGTTAGGTTTAGGGTTAGGGTTAGGGTAAGGTTTAGGAAAGGGTTAGGGTTAGGGTTAGTGTACGGGTTAGGGTTAGGGTTAGGGTTAGGTTACGGGTTAGGGTTAGTGTTAGGGTTAGGGTTAGGGTCAGTGTTAGGGGTTAGTGTTAGGGTTACGGTTAGTGTACGGGTTAGGGTTAGGTTTAGGTGTTAGGGTTAGGGTTAGGGTTAGGGTTAGGGTACGGGTTAGGGTTAGGTTTATGGTACGGGTTAGGGTTAAGGTTAGGGTTAGGGTTAGGGTTAGGGTTAGCGTACGGGTTAGGGTTATGGTTAGGTTTAGGGTTAGGTTTAGGGTACGGGTTAGGCTGAGGGTACGGGTTAGGGTTAGGGTTAGGGTTAGGTTTAGGTTTAGGAAAGGGTTAGGGTTAGGGTTAGGGTTAGGGTTAGGGTATGGGTTAGGGTTAGGGTTAGGGTACGGGTTAAGGTACGAGTTAGGGTTAGGGTTAGGGTTAGGGAACGGGTTAGGGTTAGGGTTAGTGTTAGGGGTTAGGGGTTAGGGTTAGGGTACGGGTTAGGGTACGGTTTAGGGTTAGGTTACGTGTTAGTGTTAGGGTTATGGTTAGGGTTAGGGTACGGGTTAGGTTTAGGGTTAAGGTTAGGGTTAGGTTTAGGGTTAGGGTACGGGTTAGGGTTAGTGTTAGGGTTAGGGTTAGGGTCAGTGTTAGGGGTTAGTTTTAGGGTTAGGGTTAGGGTTAGGTTACGGGTTAGGGTTAGGTTTAGGTGTTAGGGTTAGGGTTAGGGTTAGGGTTAGGGTACGGGTTAGGCTTAGGTTTAGGTTACGGGTTAGGGTTAGGGTTAGGGTTAGGGTTAGCGTACAGATTAGGGTTAGGGTTAGGTTTAGGGTACGGTTTAGGGTTAGGGTACGGGTTAGGGTTAGGGTTAGGGTTAGGGTTAGAGTTATGGTTAGGAAAGGGTTAGGGTTAGGGTTAGGGTTAGTGTTAGGGTACGGGTTTGGGTTAGGGTTAGGGTACAGGTTAAGGTACGAGTACGGTTAGGGTTAGGGTTAGGGAACAGGTTAGGGTTAGGGTTAGTGTTAGGGGTTAGGGGTTAGTGTTAGGGTTAGGGTACGGGTTAGGGTACGGGTTAGGGTACGGTTTAGGGTTAGGGTACGTGTTAGTGTTAGGGCTATGGTTACGGTTAGGGTACGGGTTAGGTTTAGGTTTAGGGTTAGGGTAAGGTTTAGGAAAGGGTTAGGGTTAGGGTTAGGGCACGGGTTAGGGTTAGGGTACGGTTTAGGGTTAGGGTTAGGGTTAGGGTTAGGGTTAGGGTTAGGAAAGGGTTAGGGTTAGGGTTAGCTTTAGGGTTAGGGTTCGGGTTAGTGTTAGGGTTAGGGTTACGGTATGGGTTAGGGTTAGGGTACGGGTTAGGGTACGGGTTAGGGTTAGGGTACGGGTTAGGGTTAGGGTTAGGGGTTAGGGTTAGGGTTAGGGTTAGGTTTAGGCTTAGGGTATGGGTTAGGGCTAGGGTTAGGGTTAGGGTTAGGGTCAGGGTTAGGAGTTAGGGTTAGGGTTAGGGTTAGGGTACGGGTTAGGGTTAGGGTTAGGGTACGTGTTATGGTTAGGGTTAGGGTTAGGGTTAGGGTTAGAGTTAGGGTTAGAGGTTAGGGATAGTGTTAGGGTTAGGATTAGGGTACGGGTTAGGGTACGGGTTAGGGTTAGGTTTAGGGTTAGGTTATGTGTTAGGGTTAGTGTTAGGGTACGTTTTAGGGTTAGGGTTAGGGTACGGGTTAGGGTTAGGGTACTGTTTAGGATTAGTGTTAGGTTTAGGTTTAGGGTACGGTTTAGGGTTAGGGTTAGGGTACGGGTTAGGGTTAGGGTTAGGGTTAGGGTACGGTTTAGCGTTAGGGTTAGGGTACGGGTTAGGGTTAGGGTACGGGTTAGGTTTAGGGTTAGTGTTAGGGTTAGGGTTAGGGTTAGGGTACGGGTTAGGGTTAGGGTAGGGTATGGTTTAGGGTTAGGGTACGGGTTAGGGTTAGGGTTAGGGTTATGGTTAGGGTAGGGTTAGGGTACGGGTTATGGTTAGGGTTAGGTTTAGGGTTAGGGTTAGGGTTAGTGTACGGGTTAGGGTTAGGGTACGGGTTAGGGTTAGGGTACGGGTTGGGTTTAGGTTTAGGGTTAGGGTTAGCGTTAGGGTACAGGTTAGGGTTAGGGTTAGGTTAGGGTTAGGTTTAGGTTACGGGTTAGGGTTAGGGTACGGGTTAGGGTTAGAGTACGGGTTAGGGTTAGGGTACGGGTTAGAGTTCGGGTACGGGTTAGGGTTAGGGTTAGGGTTAGGGTACGGGTTAGCGTTAGGGTACAGGTTAGGGTTAGAGATAGGGTACGGGTTAGGGTTAGGGTATGGGTTAGCTTTAGGGTACGGGTTAGGGTTAGGTTTAGGGTAAGGGTTAGGGTTAGGTTTAGGGTACGTGTTAGGGTTAGGGTTAGGGTTAGGGTTAGGGTTAGAGGTTAGGGATAGGGATAGGCTTAGGGTTAGGATTAGGGTAAGGGTAAAGGTACGGGTTAGGGTTAGGTTTAGGGTTAGGGTATGGGTTAGGGTTAGGGTTAGGGTACGTTTTAGGTTTAGGGTTAGGGTACGGGTTAGGGTTAGGGTTAGGGTAGGGGTTAGGTTTAGGGTTAGGGTTAGGGTTAGTGTACGGGTTATGGCTAGGGTTAGGTTTAGGGTTAGGTTTAGGGTACGGGTTATGTTTAGGGTACGGGTTAGGGTTAGGTTTAGAGTTAGGGTTAGGAAAGGGTTAGGGTTAGGGTTAGCGTTAGGGTTAGGGCACCGGTTAGGGTTAGGGTTAGGGTACGGGTTAGGGTTAGGGTTAGGGTTAGGGTTTGGGTTAGGGGTTAGGGGTTAGTGTTAGGGTTAGGGGTAGGGTTAGATTTAGGGTTAGGGTTAGTGTTAGGGTACGGATTAGGGGACGGTTTAGGGTTAGGGCACGGGTTAGTGTTAGGGTTAGGGTTAGGGTTAGGGTTAGGGTTAGGGTACGGGTTAGGGTACGGGTTAGGGTACGGGTTAGGGTTGCGGTACGGGTTAGGGTTAGGGTTAGGGGTTAGGGTGAGGGTTAGGGTTAGGGATAGGGTTAGGGTACGGGTTAGGGTTCGGGTTAGGGTTAGGGTACAGGTTAGGGTTTAGGGTTAGGGTTAGGGATAGTTTACGGGTTAGGGTTAGGGTACGGGTTAGGTTTAGGGTAAGGGTTAGGGTTAGGGTTAGGGTTAGGGTTAGGGTTAGGGTACGGGTTAGGGTTAGGATTAGGGTTAAAGTTAGGGTACGTGTTAGGGTTAGGGTTAGGGTACGGGTTTGGGTTAGGGTACGGTTTAGGGTAAGGGTACGGGTTAGGGTTAGGATTAGGGTACGTGTTAGGGTTAGGGTTTAGGGTTAGGGTTAGGGTACGGGTTAGGGTTAGGGTACAGGTTAGGGTTAGGGTTAGGGTTAGGGTTAGGGTTAGCATACGGGTTAGGGTTAGGGTACGGGTTAGGGTATGGGTTAGGGTTAGGGTACGGGTTAGGGTTAGGGTTAGGTGTTAGGGTTAGAGTTAGGCTTAGGGTTAGGCTTAGGGTGAGGGTTAGGGTGAGGATTAGGGTTAGGAAAGGGTTAGGGTTAGGGTTAGCATTAGGGTTAGGGTACGGTTTAGGGTTAGGGTTAGGGTACGGGTTAGGTTTAGGGTTAGGGTTAGGATTAGGGTTAGGGGTTAGGGGTTAGTGTTAGGGTTAGGGTTAGGGTTAGGGTTAGGGTACGGGTTACGGTTACGGTTAGGGTTAGGGGTTAGGGGTTAGTGTTAGGGTTAGGGATAGGGTTAGGGTACGGGTTAGGGTACGGGTTAGGGTTAGGGCACGGGTTAGTGTTAGGGTTAGGGTTAGGGTTAGGGTATGGGTTAGGGTTAGGGTACGGGTTAGGGTACGGTTTAGTGTTAGGGTACGGGTTAGGGTTAGGGTTAGGGGTTAGGGTTAGTGTTAGGGTTAAGGTTAGGCTTAGGGTACGGGTTAGGGCTAGGGTTAGGTTTACGGTTAGGGTCAGGGTTAGGGGTTAGGGTTAGGGTTAGGGTTAGGGGACGGGTTAGGGTTAGGGTACGGGTTAGTTTTAGGGTACCGGTTAGGGTTAGGGTTAGGGTACGGCTTAGGGTTAGGGTTAGGGTACGTGTTAGGATTAGGGTTAGGGTTAGGGTTAGGGTTATGGTTAGAGGTTAGGGTTAGGGATAGTGTTACGGTTAGGATTAGGGTACAGGTTAGGGTACGGGTTAGGGTTAGGTTTAGGGTTAGTGTATGGGTTAGGGTTAGGGTTAGGGTACGGGTTATGGTTAGGGTTAGGTTTAGTGTTAGGGTTAGGGTTAGGGTACGGGTTAGGGTTTGGTTTAGGGTACGGGTTATGGTTAGGGTACGGGTTAGGGTTAGGGTTAGGGTTAGCGTTAGGGTACGGTTTAGCGTTAGGGTTAGGGTACGGGTTAGGGTTAGGGTACGGGTTAGGTTTAGGGTTAGTGTTAGGGTTAGGGTTAGGGTTAGGGTACGGGTTAGGGTTAGGGTAGGGTATGGGTTAGGGTTAGGGTACGGGTTAGGGTTAGGGTTAGGGTTATGGTTAGGGTAGGGTTAGGGTACGGGTTATGGTTAGGGTTAGGTTTAGGGTTAGGGTTAGGGTTAGTGTACGGGTTAGGGTTAGGGTACGGGTTAGGGTTAGGGTACGGGTTGGGTTAGGTTTAGGGTTAGGGTTAGCGTTAGGGTACAGGTTAGGGTTAGGGTTAGGTTAGGGTTAGGTTTAGGTTACGGGTTAGGGTTAGGGTACGGGTTAGGGTTAGAGTACGGGTTAGGGTTAGGGTACGGGTTAGAGTTCGGGTACGGGTTAGGGTTAGGGTTAGGGTTAGGGTACGGGTTAGCGTTAGGGTACAGGTTAGGGTTAGAGATAGGGTACGGGTTAGGGTTAGGGTATGGGTTAGCTTTAGGGTACGGGTTAGGGTTAGGTTTAGGGTAAGGGTTAGGGTTAGGTTTAGGGTACGTGTTAGGGTTAGGGTTAGGGTTAGGGTTAGGGTTAGAGGTTAGGGATAGGGATAGGCTTAGGGTTAGGATTAGGGTAAGGGTAAAGGTACGGGTTAGGGTTAGGTTTAGGGTTAGGGTATGGGTTAGGGTTAGGGTTAGGGTACGTTTTAGGTTTAGGGTTAGGGTACGGGTTAGGGTTAGGGTTAGGGTAGGGGTTAGGTTTAGGGTTAGGTTTAGGGTACGGGTTATGTTTAGGGTACGGGTTAGGGTTAGGTTTAGAGTTAGGGTTAGGAAAGGTTTAGGGTTAGGGTTAGCGTTAGGGTTAGGGCACCGGTTAGGGTTAGGGTTAGGGTACGGGTTAGGGTTAGGGTTAGGGTTAGGGTTTGGGTTAGGGGTTAGGGGTTAGTGTTAGGGTTAGGGGTAGGGTTAGATTTAGGGTTAGGGTTAGTGTTAGGGTACGGATTAGGGGACGGTTTAGGGTTAGGGCACGGGTTAGTGTTAGGGTTAGGGTTAGGGTTAGGGTTAGGGTTAGGGTACGGGTTAGGGTACGGGTTAGATACGGGTTAGGGTTGCGGTACGGGTTAGGGTTAGGGTTAGGGGTTAGGGTGAGGGTTAGGGTTAGGGATAGGGTTAGGGTACGGGTTAGGGTTCGGGTTAGGGTTAGGGTACAGGTTAGGGTTTAGGGTTAGGGTTAGGGATAGTTTACGGGTTAGGGTTAGGGTACGGGTTAGGTTTAGGGTAAGGGTTAGGGTTAGGGTTAGGGTTAGGGTTAGGGTTAGGGTACGGGTTAGGGTTAGGATTAGGGTTAAAGTTAGGGTACGTGTTAGGGTTAGGGTTAGGGTACGGGTTTGGGTTAGGGTACGGTTTAGGGTAAGGGTACGGGTTAGGGTTAGGATTAGGGTACGTGTTAGGGTTAGGGTTTAGGGTTAGGGTTAGGGTACGGGTTAGGGTTAGGGTACAGGTTAGGTTTAGGGTTAGGGTTAGGGTTAGGGTTAGCATACGGGTTAGGGTTAGGGTACGGGTTAGGGTATGGGTTAGGGTTAGGGTACGGGTTAGGGTTAGGGTTAGGTGTTAGGGTTAGAGTTAGGCTTAGGGTTAGGCTTAGGGTGAGGGTTAGGGTGAGGATTAGGGTTAGGAAAGGGTTAGGGTTAGGGTTAGCATTAGGGTTAGGGTACGGTTTAGGGTTAGGGTTAGGGTACGGGTTAGGTTTAGGGTTAGGGTTAGGATTAGGGTTAGGGGTTAGGGGTTAGTGTTAGGGTTAGGGTTAGGGTTAGGGTACGGGTTACGGTTACGGTTAGGGTTAGGGGTTAGGGGTTAGTGTTAGGGTTAGGGATAGGGTTAGGGTACGGGTTAGGGTACGGGTTAGGGTTAGGGCACGGGTTAGTGTTAGGGTTAGGGTTAGGGTTAGGGTATGGGTTAGGGTTAGGGTACGGGTTAGGGTACGGTTTAGTGTTAGGGTACGGGTTAGGGTTAGGGTTAGGGGTTAGGGTTAGTGTTAGGGTTAAGGTTAGGCTTAGGGTACGGGTTAGGGCTAGGGTTAGGTTTACGGTTAGGGTCAGGGTTAGGGGTTAGGGTTAGGGTTAGGGTTAGGGGACGGGTTAGGGTTAGGGTACGGGTTAGTTTTAGGGTACCGGTTAGGGTTAGGGTTAGGGTACGGCTTAGGGTTAGGGTTAGGGTACGTGTTAGGATTAGGGTTAGGGTTAGGGTTAGGGTTATGGTTAGAGGTTAGGGTTAGGGATAGTGTTACGGTTAGGATTAGGGTACAGGTTAGGGTACGGGTTAGGGTTAGGTTTAGGGTTAGTGTATGGGTTAGGGTTAGGGTTAGGGTACTTTTTCGGGTAAGGGTTAGGGTACGGGTTTGGGTTAGGGTCCTGTTTAGGATTAGGGTTAGGTTTAGGTTTAGGGTACGGTTTAGGGTTAGGGTTAGGGTACGTGTTAGTGTTAGGGTTAGGGTTAGGGTTAGGGTACGGGTTAGGGTTAGGGTACGGGTTAGGTTTAGGGTTAAGGTTAGGGTTAGGGTACGGGTTAGGGTTAGGGTTAGGGTATGGGTTAGGGTTAGGGTACGGGTTAGGGTTAGGGTTAGGGTTAGGGTTAGGGTACGTTTTAGGTTTAGGGTTAGGGTACTGGTTAGGGTTATGGTACTGTTTAGGGTTAGGGTTAGGTTTAGGGTTAGGGTACGGGTTAGGGTTAGGGTTAGGATACGGGTTAGATTTAGGGTTAGGGTTAGGGTACGGGTTAGGGTTAGGGTTAGGGTACGGGTTAGGGTTAGGGTACGGGTTAGGTTTAGGGTTAGGTTTAGGTTTAGTGTTAGGGTAAGGGTACGGGTTAAGGTTAGGGTTAGGGTACGGGTTAGGGTTAGGGTACGGGTTAGGGTTAGAGTTAGGGTAGGGGTTAGGTTTAGGGTTAGGGTTAGGGTACGGGTTTTGGTTAGGGTTAGGTTTAGTGTTAGGGTTAGGGTTAGGGTACGGGTTAGGGTTTGGTTTAGGGTACGGGTTATGGTTAGGGTACGGGTTAGGGTTAGGGTTAGGGTTAGCGTTAGGGTACGGGTTAGGGTACGGGTTAGGGTTAGGGTTAGGGTACGGGTTAGGGTTAGGTTTAGGGTACGGGTTAGGGTTAGGGTACCGGTTAGGGTTAGGGTACGGGTACGGGTTAGGGTTAGGGTACGGGTTAGGTTTAGGGTTAGGGGTTAGGGTTAGGGTTAGTGTTAGGGTTAGGGTTAGTGTACGGGTTAGGGTTATGGTACGGGTTAGGGTTAGGGTTAGGGTAGGGTTAGCGTACGGGTTAGGGTTAGGGTTAGTTTTATGGTTAGGGTTAGGGTTAGGGTTAGGGTTAGGGTTAGAAAAGGGTTAGGGTTAGGGTTAGCGTTAGGGTTAGGGTATGGGTTAGGGTTAGGGTTAGGGTACGGGTTAGGGTTAGGGTTAGGGGTTAGGGTTTAGTGTTAGGGTTAGGGTTAGGGTTAGGGTTAGGGTTAGTGTTAGGGTACGGGTTAGGGTACGGGTTAGGGTTAGGGCACGGGTTAGTGTTAGGGTTAGGGTTAGGGTTAGGGTTAGGGTACGGGTTAGTGTTAGGGTACGGGTTAGGGTACGGGTTAGGGTTACGGTACGGGTTAGGGTTAGGGTTATGGGTTAGGGTGAGGGTTAGGGTTAGGGATAGGGTTAGGTTACGGGTTAGGGTTAGGGTTAGGGTTAGGGTACGGGTTAGGGGTTAGTGTTAGGGTTAGGGATAGGGTACGGGTTAGGGTTAGGGTACGGGTTAGGTTTAGGGTAAGGGTTAGGGTTAGGGTTAGGGATAGGGTATGGGTAAGTGTTAGGCGTAGGGTTAAAGTTAGGGTACGTGTTAGGGTTAGGGTTAGGGTACAGGTTAGGGTTAGGGTACGGGTTAGGGTAAGGGTACGGGTTAGGGTTAGGATTAGGGTACGTGTTAGGGTCAGGGTTTAGAGTTAGGGTTAGGGTACGGGTTAGGGTTAGGGTACTGGTTAGGGTACGGTTTAGGGTTAGGGTACGTGTTAGGGTTAGGGTACGGGTTAGGTTTAGGGTTAGGGTACGGGTTAGGGTTAGGGTTAGTGGTTAGGTTTAGGGTACGGGTTAGAGTTAGGGTACTGGTTAGGGTACGGGTTAGGTTTAGTGTACGGCTTAGGGTTAGGTTACGGGTTAGGGTTAGGGTTAGGGTCAGGGTTAGGGTTAGCATACGGGTTAGGGTTAGGGTACGGGTTAGTGTACGGGTTAGGGTTAGGGTACGGGTTAGGGTTAAGGTTAGGGGTTAGGGTTAGTGTTAGGGTTAGGGTTAGGCTTAGGGTACGGGTTAGGGATAGGGTTAGGGTTAGGGTCAGGGTTAGGGGTTAGGGTTAGGGTTAGGGTTAGGGGACGGGTTAGGGTTAGGGTACGGGTTAGGTTTAGGGTACCGGTTAGGGTTAGGGTTATGGTACGGGTTAGGGTTAGGGTTAGGGTTAGGGTTAGGGTTAGAGGTTAGGGTTAGGGATAGGGTTAGGGTTAGGATTAGGGTACGGGTTAGGGTACGGGTTAGGGTTAGGTTTAGGGTTAGGGTATGGTTTAGGGTTAGGGTTAGGGTACGTTTTAGGGTTAGAGTTAGGGTACGGGTTAGGGTTAGTGTACTGTTTAGGATTAGGGTTAGGTTTAGGTTTAGGGTACGTTTTAGGGTTAGGGTTAGGGTACGGGTTAGGGTTAGGGTTAGGGTTAGGGTTAGGGTACGGGTTACGGTTAGGGTTAGGGTACGGGTTAGGGTTAGGGTACGGGTTAGGTTTAGGGTTAGGGTTAGGGTTAGGGTTAGGGTTAGGGTACGGGTTAGGGTTAGGGTTAGGGTATGGGTTAGGGTTAGGGTACGGGTTATGGTTAGTGTTAGGTTTAGGGTTAGGGTTAGGGTTAGGGTACGGGTTAGGGTTAGGGTTAAGGTACGGGTTAGGGTTAGGGTACGGGTTAGGGTTAGGTTTAGGGTTAGGGTTAGCGTTAGGGTACGGGTTAGGGTTAGGTTTAGGGTTAGGTTAGGGTACGGGAAGGGTTAGGTTTAGGGTACGGGTTAGGGTTAGGGTACGGGTTAGGGTTAGGGTACGGGTTATGGTTAGTGTTAGGTTTAGGGTTAGGGTTAGGGTTAGGGTACGGGTTAGGGTTAGGGTTAAGGTACGGGTTAGGTTTAGGGTACAGGTTAGGGTTAGGTTTAGGGTTAGGGTTAGCGTTAGGGTACGGGTTAGGGTTAGGTTTAGGGTTAGGGTTAGGGTACGGGTAGGGTTAGGTTTAGGGTATGGGTTAGGGTTAGGGTACGGGTTATGGTTAGTGTTAGGTTTAGGGTTAGGGTTAGGGTTAGGGTACGGGTTAGGGTTAGGGTTAAGGTACGGGTTAGGGTTAGGGTACGGGTTAGGGTTAGGTTTAGGGTTAGGGTTATCGTTAGGGTACGGGTTAGGGTTAGGTTTAGGGTTAGGTTAGGGTACGGGTAGGGTTAGGTTTAGGGTACGGGTTAGGGTTAGGGTACGGGTTAGGGTTAGGGTACGGGTTAGGGTTAGGGTTAGTGTACGGGTTAGGTTTAGGGTTAGGGGTTAGGGTTAGGGTTAGTTTTAGGGTAAGGGTTAGTGTACGGGTTAGGTTTAGGGAACGGGTTAGGGTTAGGTTTAGGGTTAGGGTTAGCGTACGGGTAAGGGTTAGGGTTAGTTTTAGGGTTAGGTTTAGGGTACGGGTTAGGGTTAGGGTTAGGGTTAGGGTTAGGGTTAGGAAAGTGTTAGGGTTAGGGTTAGCGTTAGGGTTAGGGTACGGGTTAGGGTTAGGTTTACGGTACGGGTTAGGGTTAGGGTTAGGGTTTGGGTTAGGGGTTAGGGGTTAGTGTTAGGGTTAGGGTTAGGGTTATGGTTAGGGTAGGTGTTAGGGTACGGGTTAGGGTACGGGTTAGGGTTAGGGCACGGGTTAGTGTTAGGGTTAGGGTTAGGGTTAGGGTTAGGGTACGGGTTAGTGTTAGAGTACGAGTTAGGGTACGGGTTAGGGTTACGGTACGGGTTAGGGTTAGGGTTAGGGGTTATGGTGAGGGTTAGGTTTGGGGATAGGGTTAGGGTACGGGTTAGGGTTATGGTTAGGGTTAGGGTACGGGTTAGGGGTTAGGGTTAGGGATAGTGTACGGGTTAGGGTTAGGGTACGGGTTAGGTTTAGGGTACGGGTTAGGGTTAGGGTTAGGGATAGGGTTAGGGTACGGGTTAGGGTTAGGATTAGGGTTAAAGTTAGGGTACGTTTTAGGGTCAGGGTTAGGGTACGGGTTAGGGTTAGGGTACGGGTTAGGGAAAGGGTACGGGTTAGGGTTAGGATTAGGGTATGTGTTAGGGTTAGGGTTAGGGTTTAGGGTTAGGGTTAGGGTACGGGTTAGGGCAGGGTACTGGTTATGGTACGGGATTGGTTTCGGGTACGGGTTAGGGTTAGGGTACGGGTTAGGTTTAGGGTTAGGGTACGGGTTACGGTTAGGGTTAGTGGTTAGGGTTAGGGTTAGTGTTAGGTTTAGGGTTAGGGTTAGTGTACAGGTTAGGGTTAGGGTACGGGTTAGGGTTAGAGTTAGGGTTAGGGTTAGGGTTAGTGTACGGGTTAGGGTTAGGGTTAGGCTTAGGGTTAGGGTTAGGGTACGGGTTAGGGTTAGGGTACGGGTTAGGGTTATGGTTAGGGTTAGGGTAGGGTTAGGGTAAGGGTACGGTTTAGGGTTAGCGTTAGGGTTAGAGTTAGGGTTAGGGTACGGGTTAGGGTTAGGTTTAGGGTTAGGGTTAGGTTACGGGTTAGGGTTAGGGTTAGGGTTAGGGTTAGGGTACGTGTTAGGGTAATGGTTAGGGTAAGGGTTAGGTTTAGGGTTAAGTTTTAGGGTTAGGGTTAGGGTAAGGTTGAGGGTTAGGGTACGGTTTAGGGTACGGTTTAGGGTTAAGGTTAGGGTTAGGGTTAGGGTACGGGTTAGGGTTAGGATTAGGGTACGGTTTAGGGTTAGGTTACGGTTTAGGGTTAGGGTTAGGGTACGGGTTAGGGTTAGGGTACGGGTTAGGGTTAGGGTACGGGTTAGGGTTAGGGTTAGGGTTAGGGTTAGGGTTAGGGTACGGGTTAGGGTTAGTGTTAGGGTACGGGTTAGGGTTAGGTTTAGGGTTAGGGTTAGGGTACCGGTTAGGTTTAGGGTTAGGGTTAGGGTACGGTTTAGTGTTAGGGTTAGGGTACGGGTTAGGGTTAGTGTTAGGGTTAGGGTTACGGTTAGGGTTAGGGTTAGGGTACGGGTTAGGGTTAGGGTTAGTGTTAGGGTTAGGGTTAGGGTTAGGGTACGGGTTCTGGTTAGGTTTAGGTGTTTGGGTAAGGGTTAGGGTTAGGGTTAGGGTTAGGGTACGGGTTAGGGTTATTGTTAGGGTTAGGGTTAGGGTCAGTGTTAGGGGTTAGTTTTAGGGTTAGGGTTATGGTTAGGGTACGGGTTAGGGTTAGGTTTAGGTGTTAGGGTTAGGGTTAGGGTTAGGGTTAGGGTACGGGTAAGGGTTAGGTTTAGGTTACGGGTTAGGGTTAGGGTTAGGGTTAGGGTTAGGGTTAGGGTTAGCGTACGGGTTAGGGTTAGGGTTAGGTTTAGGGTTAGGTTTAGGGTACGGGTTAGGGTTAGGGTACGGGTACGGGTTAGGGTTAAGGTTAGAGTTATGGTTAGGAAAGGGTTAGGGTTAGGGTTAGGGTTAGGGTTAGGGTAAAGGTTAGGGTTATGGTTAGGGTACGGGTTAAGGTACGAAAACGGTTATGGTTAGGGTTAGGGAACGGGTTAGGGTTAGGGTTAGTGTTAGGGGTTAGGGGTTAGGGTTAGGGTTATGGTTAGGGTTAGGTTACGGGTTAGGGTACGGGTTAGGGTTAGGGTACGTGTTAGGGTTAGGGTTAGGGAACAGGTTAGGGTTAGGGTTAGGGTACGGGTTAGGGTACGGGTTAGGGTTAGGGTACGGGTTAGGGTTAGGGTTAGGGGTTAGGGTTAGGGTTAGGGTTAGGTTTAGGCTTAGGGTACGGGTTAGGGCTAGGGTTAGGGTTAGGGTTAGGGTCAGGGTTAGGGGTTAGGGTTAGGGTTAGGGTTAGGGTACGGGTTAGGGTTAGTGTTAGGGTACGTGTTAGGGTTAGGGTTAGGGTTAGGTTTAGGGTTAGGGTTAGGGTTAGAGGTTAGGGTTAGGGATAGTGTTAGGGTTAGGATTAGGGTACGGGTTAGGGTACGGGTTAGGGTTAGGTTTAGGGTTAGGGTATGTGTTAGGGTTAGGGTTAGGGTACGTTTTAGGGTTAGGGTTAGGGTACGGGTTAGGGTTAGGGTACTGTTTAGGATTAGGGTTAGGTTTAGCTTTAGGGTACGGTTTAGGGTTAGGGTTAGGGTACGGGTTAGGGTTAGGGTTAGGGTTAGGGTAAGGGTTAGGGTTAGGGTTAGGGTATGGGTTAGGGTTAGGGTACGGGTTAGGTTTAGGGTTAGTGTTAGGGTTAGGGTTAGGGTTAGGGTACGGGTTAGGGTTAGGGTATGGGTTAGGGTTAGGGTACGGGTTAGGGTTAGGGTTAGGGTTATGGTTAGGGTTAGGGTTAGGGTACGGGTTATGGTTAGGGTTAGGTTTAGGGTTAGGGTTGGGATACGGGTTAGGGTTAGGGTACGGGTTAGGGTTAGGGTACGGGTTGGGTTAGGTTTAGGGTTAGGGTTAGCGTTAGGGTACGGGTTAGGGTTAGGGTTAGGTTAGGGTTAGGTTTAGGTTACGGGTTAGGGTTAGGGTACGGGTTAGGGTTAGAGTACGGGTTAGGGTTAGGGTACGGGTTAGAGTTAGGGTACGGGTTAGGGTTAGGGTTAGGGTTAGGGTACGGGTTAGGGTTAGGGTACGGTTTAGGGTTAGAGTTAGGGTACGGGTTAGGGTTAGGGTATGGGTTAGGTTTAGGGTACGGGTTAGGGTTAGGGTTAGGGTACGGGTTAGGGTTAGGTTTAGGGTACGTGTTAGGGTTAGGGTTAGGGTTAGGGTTAGAGGTTAGGGATAGGGATAGGCTTAGGGTTAGGATTAGGGTACGAGTAAAGGTACGGGTTAGGGTTAGGTTTAGGGTTAGGGTATGGGTTAGGGTTAGGGTTAGGGTACGTTTTAGGTTTAGGGTTAGTGTACGGGTTAGGGTTAGGGTTAGGGTTAGGGTAGAGGTTAGGGTTAGGGTTAGGGTTAAGGTTAGTGTACGGGTTATGGTTAGGGTTAGGTGTAGGGTTAGGATAGGGTTAGGGTACGGGTTAGGGTTAGGGTTAGGGTACGGGTTAGTGTTAGGGTACGGTGTAGGGTTAGGGTTAGGGTTAGGGTTAGCGTTAGGGTACGGGTTAGGGTTAGGGTTAGGTTTAGGGTTAGGGTTAGGGTTAGGGTACGGGTTAGGGTTAGGTTTAGGGTACGGGTTAGGGTTAGGGTACGGGTTAGTATTAGGGTACGGGTTAGAGTTAGGGTTTGGGTACGGGTTAGGTTTAGGGTTAGGGGTTAGGGTTAGGGTTAGTGTTAGGGTTAGGGTTAGTATACGGGTTAGGGTTAGGGTACGGGTTAGGGTTAGGGTTAGGTTTAGGATTAGCGTACGGGTTAGGTTTAGGGTTAGTTTTAGGGTTAGAGTTAGGGTACGGGTTAAGGTTAGGGTACGGGTTAGGGTTAGGTTTAGGGTTAGGGTACGGGTTAGGGTTAGGGTTAGGGTTTGGGTTAGGGGTTAGGGGTTAGTGTTAGGGTTAGGGTTAGGGTTAGATTTAGGGTTAGGGTTAGTGTTAGGGTACGGGTTAGGGGACGGTTTAGGGTTAGGGTTAGGGTTAGGGTTAGGGTTAGGGTTAGGAAAGGGTTAGGGTTAGGGTTAGCGTTAGGGTTAGGGCACGGGTTAGGGTTAGGGTTAGGGTTAGGGTACGGGTCAGGTTTAGGGTTAGGGTTTGGGTTAGGGGTTAGGGTTTAGTGTTAGGGTTAGGGTTAGGGTTAGATTTAGGGTTAGGGTTAGTGTTAGGGTACGGGTTAGGGGACGGTTTAGGGTTAGGGTTAGGGTTAGGGTTAGGGTTAGGGTTAGGGTTAGGAAAGGGTTAGGGTTAGGGTTAGCATTAGGGTTAGGGCACGGGTTAGGGTTAGGGTTAGGGTTAGGGTACGGGTTAGGTTTAGGGTTAGGGTTTGGGTTAGGGATTAGGGTTTAGTGTTAGGGTTAGGGTTAGGGTTAGATTTAGGGTTAGGGTTAGTGTTAGGGTACGGGTTAGGGGACGGTTTAGGGTTAGGGCACGGGTTAGTGTTAGGGTTAGTGTTAGGGTTAGGGTTAGGGTACGGGTAAGGGTACGGGTTAGGGTACGATTAGGGTTGCGGTACGGGTTAGGGTTAGGGTTAGGGGTTAGGGTGAGGGTTAGGGTTAGGGATAGGGTTAGGGTACGGGTTAGGGTTAGGGTTAGGGTTAGGGTACGGGTTAGGGGTTAGGGTTAGGGTTAGGGATAGGGTACGGGTTAGGGTTAGGGTACTGGTTAGGTTTAGGTTAAGGGTTAGGGTTAGGGTTAGGGTTAGGGTTAGGGTACGGTTTAGGGTTAGGATTAGGGTTAAAGTTAGGGTACGTGTTAGGGTTAGGGTTAGGGTACGGGTTAGGGTTAGGGTACGGGTTAGGGTAAGGGTACGGGTTAGGGTTAGGATTAGGGTACGTGTTAGGGTTAGGGTTTAGGGTTAGGGTTAGGGTGCGGGTTAGGTTTAGGGTACTGGTTAGGGTACGGGTTAGGGTTAGGGTACGGGTTAGGGTTAGGGTACGGGTTAGGTTTAGGGTTAGGGTACGTGTTAGGGTTAGGGTTAGTGGTTAGGGTTAGGGTTAGTGTTAGGGTTAGGGTTAGGGTTAGTGTATGGGTTAGGGTTAGGGTACAGGTTAGGGTTAGGGTTAGGGTTAGGGTTAGGGTTAGGGTTAAGGTTAGCGTACGGGTTAGGGTTAGGGTACGGGTTAGGTTACGGGTTAGGGTTAGGGTACGGGTTAGGGTTAGGGTACGGGTTAGGTTTAGGGTTAGGGTACGTGTTAGGTTTAGGGTTAGGGTTGGGATACGGGTTAGGGTTAGGGTACGGGTTAGGGTTAGGGTACGGGTTGGGTTAGGTTTAGGGTTAGGGTTAGCGTTAGGGTACGGGTTAGGGTTAGGGTTAGGTTAGGGTTAGGTTTAGGTTACGCGTTAGGGTTAGGGTACGGGTTAGGGTTAGAGTACGGGTTAGGGTTAGGGTACGGGTTAGAGTTAGGGTACGGGTTAGGGTTAGGGTTAGGGTTAGGGTACGGGTTAGGGTTAGGGTACGGTTTAGGGTTAGAGTTAGGGTACGGGTTAGGGTTAGGGTATGGGTTAGCTTTAGGGTACGGGTTAGGGTTAGGGTTAGGGTACGGGTTAGGGTTAGGTTTAGGGTACGTGTTAGGGTTAGGGTTAGGGTTAGGGTTAGAGGTTAGGGATAGGGATAGGCTTAGGGTTAGGATTAGGGTACGAGTAAAGGTACGGGTTAGGGTTAGGTTTAGGGTTAGGGTATGGGTTAGGGTTAGGGTTAGGGTACGTTTTAGGTTTAGGGTTAGTGTAGGGGTTAGGGTTAGGGTTAGGGTTAGGGTAGAGGTTAGGGTTAGGGTTAGGGTTAAGGTTAGTGTACGGGTTATGGTTAGGGTTAGGTGTAGGGTTAGGATAGGGTTAGGGTACGGGTTAGGGTTAGGGTTAGGGTACGGGTTAGGGTTAGGGTACGGTGTAGGGTTAGGGTTAGGGTTAGGGTTAGCGTTAGGGTACGGGTTAGGGTTAGGGTTAGGTTTAGGGTTAGGGTTAGGGTTAGGGTACGGGTTAGGGTTAGGTTTAGGGTACGGGTTAGGGTTAGGGTACGGGTTAGTATTAGGGTACGGGTTAGAGTTAGGGTTTGGGTACGGGTTAGGTTTAGGGTTAGGGGTTAGGGTTAGGGTTAGTGTTAGGGTTAGGGTTAGTATACGGGTTAGGGTTAGGGTACGGGTTAGGGTTAGGGTTAGGTTTAGGATTAGCGTACGGGTTAGGTTTAGGGTTAGTTTTAGGGTTAGAGTTAGGGTACGGGTTAAGGTTAGGGTACGGGTTAGGGTTAGGTTTAGGGTTAGGGTACGGGTTAGGGTTAGGGTTAGGGTTTGGGTTAGGGGTTAGGGGTTAGTGTTAGGGTTAGGGTTAGGGTTAGATTTAGGGTTAGGGTTAGTGTTAGGGTACGGGTTAGGGGACGGTTTAGGGTTAGGGTTAGGGTTAGGGTTAGGGTTAGGGTTAGGAAAGGGTTAGGGTTAGGGTTAGCGTTAGGGTTAGGGCACGGGTTAGGGTTAGGGTTAGGGTTAGGGTACGGGTTAGGTTTAGGGTTAGGGTTTGGGTTAGGGGTTAGGGTGAGGGTTAGGGTTAGGGATAGGGTTAGGGTACGGGTTAGGGTTAGGGTTAGGGTTAGGGTACGGGTTAGGGGTTAGGGTTAGGGTTAGGGATAGGGTACGGGTTAGGGTTAGGGTACTGGTTAGGTTTAGGTTAAGGGTTAGGGTTAGGGTTAGGGTTAGGGTTAGGGTACGGTTTAGGGTTAGGATTAGGGTTAAAGTTAGGGTACGTGTTAGGGTTAGGGTTAGGGTACGGGTTAGGGTTAGGGTACGGGTTAGGGTAAGGGTACGGGTTAGGGTTAGGATTAGGGTACGTGTTAGGGTTAGGGTTTAGGGTTAGGGTTAGGGTGCGGGTTAGGTTTAGGGTACTGGTTAGGGTACGGGTTAGGGTTAGGGTACGGGTTAGGGTTAGGGTACGGGTTAGGTTTAGGGTTAGGGTACGTGTTAGGGTTAGGGTTAGTGGTTAGGGTTAGGGTTAGTGTTAGGGTTAGGGTTAGGGTTAGTGTATGGGTTAGGGTTAGGGTACAGGTTAGGGTTAGGGTTAGGGTTAGGGTTAGGGTTAGGGTTAAGGTTAGCGTACGGGTTAGGGTTAGGGTACGGGTTAGGTTACGGGTTAGGGTTAGGGTACGGGTTAGGGTTAGGGTACGGGTTAGGTTTAGGGTTAGGGTACGTGTTAGGTTTAGGGTTAGGGTTGGGATACGGGTTAGGGTTAGGGTACGGGTTAGGGTTAGGGTACGGGTTGGGTTAGGTTTAGGGTTAGGGTTAGCGTTAGGGTACGGGTTAGGGTTAGGGTTAGGTTAGGGTTAGGTTTAGGTTACGCGTTAGGGTTAGGGTACGGGTTAGGGTTAGAGTACGGGTTAGGGTTAGGGTACGGGTTAGAGTTAGGGTACGGGTTAGGGTTAGGGTTAGGGTTAGGGTACGGGTTAGGGTTAGGGTACGGTTTAGGGTTAGAGTTAGGGTACGGGTTAGGGTTAGGGTATGGGTTAGCTTTAGGGTACGGGTTAGGGTTAGGGTTAGGGTACGGGTTAGGGTTAGGTTTAGGGTACGTGTTAGGGTTAGGGTTAGGGTTAGGGTTAGAGGTTAGGGATAGGGATAGGCTTAGGGTTAGGATTAGGGTACGAGTAAAGGTACGGGTTAGGGTTAGGTTTAGGGTTAGGGTATGGGTTAGGGTTAGGGTTAGGGTACGTTTTAGGTTTAGGGTTAGTGTACGGGTTAGGGTTAGGGTTAGGTTTAGGGTAGAGGTTAGGGTTAGGGTTAGGGTTAAGGTTAGTGTACGGGTTATGGTTAGGGTTAGGTGTAGGGTTAGGATAGGGTTAGGGTACGGGTTAGGGTTAGGGTTAGGGTACGGGTTAGGGTTAGGGTACGGTGTAGGGTTAGGGTTAGGGTTAGGGTTAGCGTTAGGGTACGGGTTAGGGTTAGGGTTAGGTTTAGGGTTAGGGTTAGGGTTAGGGTACGGGTTAGGGTTAGGTTTAGGGTACGGGTTAGGGTTAGGGTACGGGTTAGTATTAGGGTACGGGTTAGAGTTAGGGTTTGGGTACGGGTTAGGTTTAGGGTTAGGGGTTAGGGTTAGGGTTAGTGTTAGGGTTAGGGTTAGTATACGGGTTAGGGTTAGGGTACGGGTTAGGGTTAGGGTTAGGTTTAGGATTAGCGTACGGGTTAGGTTTAGGGTTAGTTTTAGGGTTAGAGTTAGGGTACGGGTTAAGGTTAGGGTACGGGTTAGGGTTAGGTTTAGGGTTAGGGTACGGGTTAGGGTTAGGGTTAGGGTTTGGGTTAGGGGTTAGGGGTTAGTGTTAGGGTTAGGGTTAGGGTTAGATTTAGGGTTAGGGTTAGTGTTAGGGTACGGGTTAGGGGACGGTTTAGGGTTAGGGTTAGGGTTAGGGTTAGGGTTAGGGTTAGGAAAGGGTTAGGGTTAGGGTTAGCGTTAGGGTTAGGGCACGGGTTAGGGTTAGGGTTAGGGTTAGGGTACGGGTTAGGTTTAGGGTTAGGGTTTGGGTTAGGGGTTAGGGTTTAGTGTTAGGGTTAGGGTTAGGGTTAGATTTAGGGTTAGGGTTAGTGTTAGGGTACGGGTTAGGGGACGGTTTAGGGTTAGGGTTAGGGTTAGGGTTAGGGTTAGGGTTAGGGTTAGGAAAGGGTTAGGGTTAGGGTTAGCATTAGGGTTAGGGCACGGGTTAGGGTTAGGGTTAGGGTTAGGGTACGGGTTAGGTTTAGGGTTAGGGTTTGGGTTAGGGATTAGGGTTTAGTGTTAGGGTTAGGGTTAGGGTTAGATTTAGGGTTAGGGTTAGTGTTAGGGTACGGGTTAGGGGACGGTTTAGGGTTAGGGCACGGGTTAGTGTTAGGGTTAGTGTTAGGGTTAGGGTTAGGGTACGGGTAAGGGTACGGGTTAGGGTACGATTAGGGTTGCGGTACGGGTTAGGGTTAGGGTTAGGGGTTAGGGTGAGGGTTAGGGTTAGGGATAGGGTTAGGGTACGGGTTAGGGTTAGGGTTAGGGTTAGGGTACGGGTTAGGGGTTAGGGTTAGGGTTAGGGATAGGGTACGGGTTAGGGTTAGGGTACTGGTTAGGTTTAGGTTAAGGGTTAGGGTTAGGGTTAGGGTTAGGGTTAGGGTACGGTTTAGGGTTAGGATTAGGGTTAAAGTTAGGGTACGTGTTAGGGTTAGGGTTAGGGTACGGGTTAGGGTTAGGGTACGGGTTAGGGTAAGGGTACGGGTTAGGGTTAGGATTAGGGTACGTGTTAGGGTTAGGGTTTAGGGTTAGGGTTAGGGTGCGGGTTAGGTTTAGGGTACTGGTTAGGGTACGGGTTAGGGCTAGGGTACGGGTTAGGGTTAGGGTACGGGTTAGGTTTAGGGTTAGGGTACGTGTTAGGGTTAGGGTTAGTGGTTAGGGTTAGGGTTAGTGTTAGGGTTAGGGTTAGGGTTAGTGTATGGGTTAGGGTTAGGGTACAGGTTAGGGTTAGGGTTAGGGTTAGGGTTAGGGTTAGGGTTAGGGTTAAGGTTAGCGTACGGGTTAGGGTTAGGGTACGGGTTAGGTTACGGGTTAGGGTTAGGGTACGGGTTAGGGTTAGGGTTAGGGTTTACGGTTATGGTTAGGCTTAGGGTTAGGCTTAGGGTACGGGTTAGGGCTAGGGTTAGGGTAAGGGTTACGGTCAGGGTTAGGGGTTATGGTTAGTGTTAGGGTTAGGGGACGGGTTAGGGTTAGGGTACGGGTTAGGTTTAGGGTACCGGTTAGGGTTAGGGTTATGGTACGGGTTAGGGTTAGGGGAAGGGTACGTGTTAGGGTTAGGGTTAGGGTTAGGGTTAGGGTTAGAGGTTAGGGTTAGGGATAGGGTTAGGGTTAGGATTAGGGTACGGGTTAGGGTACGGGTTAGGGTTAGGTTTAGAGTTAGGGTATGGGTTAGGGTTAGGGTTAGGGTACGTTTTAGGGTTAGGGTTAGGGTACGGGTTAGGGTTAGGGTACTGTTTAGGATTAGGATTAGGTTTAGGTTTAGGGTACGGTTTAGGTTTAGGGTTAGGGTACGGGTTAGGGTTAGGGTACGGGTTAGGGTTAGGGTACGGGTTAGGGTTAGGGTTAGGGTACGGGTTAGGTTTAGGGTACCGTTTAGGTTTAGGTTTAGGATAGGGTTAGGGTTAGGGTACAGGTTAGGGTTAGGGTTAGGTTATGGGTTAGGTTTAGGGTACGCGTTAGGGTTAGGTTAAGGTTAGGGTTAGGGTTAGGGTTAGTGTACGGGTTATGGTTAGGGTTAGGTTTAGGGTTAGGGTTAGGGTTAGGGTACGGGTTAGGGTTAGGGTTAGGGTACGGGTTAGGTTTAGGGTACGGGTTAGTGTTAGGTTTAGGGTTAGGGTTAGTGTTAGGGTTCGGGTTAGGGTTAGGGTTAGGGTTAGGGTTAGGTTTAGGGTACGGTTTAGGGTTAGGGTACGGGTTAGGGTTAGGGTACGGGTTAGGGTTA
>JAVLSZ010000009.1:74210326-74320326 GCA_032313775.1 Urocyon cinereoargenteus | reverse complement strand
GGTTAGTGTTAGAGTTAGGGTTAGGGTTAGGGTTAGGGTACGGTTTAGGGTTAGGTTTAGGGGTTAATGGTTAGTGTTAGGGATAGGGTTAGGGTTAGTGTACGGGTTAGGGAACAGGTTAGGGTTAGGGCACGGTTTAGGGTTAGGGTTAGGGTTAGGGTTAGGGTATGGGTTAGGGTTAGGGTACGGGTTAGGTTACGGGTTAGGGTTAGGGTACGGGTTAGGGTTAGGGTTAGGTGTTAGGGTTAGGGTTAGGGTTATGTTTAGGCTTAGGGTACGAGTTAGGGCTAGGGTTAGGGTTACGGTTAGGTTCAGGGTTAGGGGTTAGGGTTAGGGTTAGGTTTAGGGTACGGGTTAGGGTTAGGGTTAGGGTACGTGTTAGGGTTAGGATTAGGGTTAGGGTTAGGGATAGGGTTAGGGTTAGGATTAGGGTACGGGTTAGGGTACGGGTTAGGGTTAGGTTTAGGGTTAGGGTATGTGTTAGGGTTAGGGTTAGGGTATGTTTTAGGGTTAGGGTTAGGGTACGGGTTTGGGTTAGGGTACTGTTTAGGATTAGGGTTAGGTTTAAGTTTAGGGTACGGTTTAGGGTTAGGGTTAGGGTACGGGTTAGGGTTAGGGTTAGGGTTAGGGTTAGGGTTAGGTTACGGGTTAGGGTTAGGGTTAGGGTACGGGTTAGGGTTAGGGTACGGGTTAGGTTTAGGGTTAGTGTTAGGTTTAGGGTTAGGGTTAGGGTAAGGGTTAGGGTTAGGGTTAGGGTATGGGTTAGGGTTAGGGTACGGGTTAGGTTTAGGGTTAGGGTTATGGTTAGGGTTAGGGTTAGGGTACGGGTTATGGTTAGGGTTAGGTTTAGGGTTAGGGTTAGGGTTAGGGTACGGGTTAGGGTTAGGGTACGGGTTAGGGTTAGGGTACGGGTTGGGTTAGGTTTAGGGTTAGGGTTAGCGTTAGGGTACGGGTTAGGGTTAGGGTTAGGTTAGGGTTAGGTTTAGGTTACGGGTTAGGGTTAGGGTACGGGTTAGGGTTAGAGTACGGGTTAGGGTTAGGGTACGGGTTAGAGTTAGGGTACGGGTTAGGGTTAGGGTTAGGGATAGGGTACGGGTTAGGGTTAGGGTACGGGTTAGGGTTAGAGTTAGGGTACGGGTTAGGGTTAGGGTATGGGTTAGCTTTAGGGTACGGGTTAGGGTTAGGTTTAGGGTAAGGGTTAGGGTTAGGTTTAGGGTACGTGTTAGGGTTAGGGTTAGGTTTAGGGTTAGGGTTAGAGGTTAGGGATAGGGATAGGCTTAGGGTTAGGATTAGGGTAAGGGTAAAGGTACGGGTTAGGGTTAGGTTTAGGGTTAGGGTATGGGTTAGGGTTAGGGTAAGGGTACGTTTTAGGTTTAGGGTTAGGGTACGGGTTAGGGTTAGGGTTAGGGTAGGGGTTAGGGTTAGGGTTAGGGTTAGGGTTAGTGTACGGGTTATGGCTAGTGTTAAGTTTAGGGTTAGGTTTAGGGTTAGGGTACGGGTTAGGGTTAGGGTTAGGGTACGGGTTAGGGTTAGGGTACGGGTTAGGGTTAGGGTTAGGGTTAGGGTTAGCATTAGGGTACGGGTTAGGGTTAGGTTTAGGGTTAGGGTTAGGGTACGGGTTAGGGTTAGGTTTAGGGTACGGGTTAGGGTTAGGGTACGGGTTAGTGTTAGGGTACGGGTTAGGTTTAGGGTTAGGGGTTAGGGTTAGGGTTAGTGTTAGGGTTAGGGTTAGTGTACGGGTTAGGGTTAGGGTACGGGTTAGGGTTAGGGTTAGGTTTAGGGTTAGCGTACGGGTTAGGGTTAGGGTTAGTTTTAGGGTTAGGGTTAGGGTACGGGTTAAGGTTAGGGTACGGGTTAGGGTTAGGTTTAGGGTTAGGGTTAGGAAAGGGTTAGGGTTCGGGTTAGCGTTAGGGTTAGGGCATGGGTTAGGGTTAGGGTTAGGGTACGGGTTAGGGTTAGGGTTAGGGTTTGGGTTAGGGGTTAGGGGTTAGTGTTAGGGTTAGGGTTAGGGTTAGATTTAGGGTTAGGGTTAGTGTTAGGGTACGGGTTAGGGGACGGTTTAGGGTTAGGGCACGGGTTAGTGTTAGGGTTAGGGTTAGGGTTAGGGTTAGGGTACGGGTTAGGGTACGGGTTAGGGTACGGGTTAGGGTTGCGGTACGGGTTAGGGTTAGGGTTAGGGGTTAGGGTGAGGGTTAGGGTTAGGGATAGGGTTAGGGTACGGGTTAGGGTTAGGGTTAGGGTTAGGGTTAGGGTACGGGTTAGGGTTAGGGTACGGGTTAGGGTAAGGGTACGGTTTAGGGTTAGGATTAGGTTACGTGTTAGGGTTAGGGTTTAGGGTTAGGGTTAGGGTACGGGTTAGGTTTAGGGTACTGGTTAGGGTACGGGTTAGGGTTAGTGTACGGTTTAGAGTTAGGGTACGGGTTAGGTTTAGGGTTAGGGTACGGGTTAGGTTTAGGGTTAGTGGTTAGGGTTATGGTTAGGGTTAGGGTTAGTGTACGGGTTAGGGTTAGGGTACAGGTTAGGGTTAGTGTTAGGGTTAGGGTTAGGGTTAGGGTTAGGGTTAGCGTACGGTTTAGTGTTAGGGTACGGGTTAGGGTACGGGTTAGGGTTAGGGTACGGGTTAGGGTTAGGGTTAGGTGTTAGGGTTAGGGTTAGGCTTAGGGTTAGGCTTAGGGTGAGGGTTAGGGTGAGGGTTAGGGTTAGGAAAGGGTTAGGGTTAGGGTTAGCATTAGGGTTAAGGTACGGGTTAGGGTACGGGTTAGGGTTAGGGTACGTGTTAGTGTTAGGGTTATGGTTAGGGTTAGGCTACGGGTTAGGTTTAGGGTTAGGTTTAGGGTAAGGTTTAGGAAAGGGTTAGGGTTAGGGTTAGTGTACGGGTTAGGGTTAGGGTTAGGGTTAGGTTACGGGTTAGGGTTAGTGTTAGGGTTAGGGTTAGGGTCAGTGTTAGGGGTTAGTGTTAGGGTTACGGTTAGTGTACGGGTTAGGGCTAGGTTTAGGTGTTAGGGTTAGGGTTAGGGTTAGGGTTAGGGTACGGGTTAGGGTTAGGTTTATGGTACGGGTTAGGGTTAAGGTTAGGGTTAGGGTTAGGGTTAGGGTTAGCGTACGGGTTAGGGTTATGGTTAGGTTTAGGGTTAGGTTTAGGGTACGGGTTAGGGTTAGGGTACGGGTTAGGGTTAGGGTTAGGGTTAGGTTTAGGTTTAGGAAAGGGTTAGGGTTAGGGTTAGGGTTAGGGTTAGGGTATGGGTTAGGGTTAGGGTTAGGGTACGGGTTAAGGTACGAGTTAGGGTTAGGGTTAGGGTTAGGGAACGGGTTAGGGTTAGGGTTAGTGTTAGGGGTTAGGGGTTAGGGTTAGGGTACGGGTTAGTGTACGGTTTAGTGTTAGGTTACGTGTTAGTGTTAGGGTTATGGTTAGGGTTAGGGTACGGGTTAGGTTTAGGGTTAAGGTTAGGGTTAGGTTTAGGGTTAGGGTACGGGTTAGGGTTAGTGTTAGGGTTAGGGTTAGGGTCAGTGTTAGGGGTTAGTTTTAGGGTTAGGGTTAGGGTTAGGTTACGGGTTAGGGTTAGGTTTAGGTGTTAGGGTTAGGGTTAGGGTTAGGGTTAGGGTACGGGTAAGGCTTAGGTTTAGGTTACGGGTTAGGGTTAGGGTTAGGGTTAGGGTTAGCGTACAGATTAGGGTTAGGGTTAGGTTTAGGGTACGGTTTAGGGTTAGGGTACGGGTTAGGGTTAGGGTTAGGGTTAGGGTTAGAGTTATGGTTAGGAAAGGGTTAGGGTTAGGGTTAGGGTTAGTGTTAGGGTACGGGTTTGGGTTAGGGTTAGGGTACAGGTTAAGGTACGAGTACGGTTAGGGTTAGGGTTAGGGAACAGGTTAGGGTTAGGGTTAGTGTTAGGGGTTAGGGGTTAGTGTTAGGGTTAGGGTACGGGTTAGGGTACGGGTTAGGGTACGGGTTAGGGTTAGGGTACGTGTTAGTGTTAGGGCTATGGTTACGGTTAGGGTACGGGTTAGGTTTAGGTTTAGGGTTAGGGTAAGGTTTAGGAAAGGGTTAGGGTTAGGGTTAGGGCACGGGTTAGGGTTAGGGTACGGTTTAGGGTTAGGGTTAGAGTTAGGGTTAGGGTTAGGGTTAGGAAAGGGTTAGGGTTAGGGTTAGCTTTAGGGTTAGGGTTCGGGTTAGTGTTAGGGTTAGGGTTACGGTATGGGTTAGGGTTAGGGTACGGGTTAGGGTACGGGTTAGGGTTAGGGTACGGGTTAGGGTTAGGGGTTAGGGTTAGGGTTAGGGTTAGGTTTAGGCTTAGGGTATGGGTTAGGGCTAGGGTTAGGGTTAGGGTTAGGGTCAGGGTTAGGGGTTAGGGTTAGGGTTAGGGTTAGGGTACGGGTTAGGGTTAGGGTTAGGGTACGTGTTATGGTTAGGGTTAGGGTTAGGGTTAGGGTTAGAGTTAGGGTTAGAGGTTAGGGATAGTGTTAGGGTTAGGATTAGGGTACGGGTTAGGGTACGGGTTAGGGTTAGGTTTAGTGTTAGGTTATGTGTTAGGGTTAGTGTTAGGGTACGTTTTAGGGTTAGGGTTAGGGTACGGGTTAGGGTTAGGGTACTGTTTAGGATTAGTGTTAGGTTTAGGTTTAGGGTACGGTTTAGGGTTAGGGTTAGGGTACGGGTTAGGGTTAGGGTTAGGGTTAGGGTTAGGGTACGGTTTAGCGTTAGGGTTAGGGTACGGGTTAGGGTTAGGGTACGGGTTAGGTTTAGGGTTAGTGTTAGGGTTAGGGTTAGGGTTAGGGTACGGGTTAGGGTTAGGGTAGGGTATGGGTTAGGGTTAGGGTACGGGTTAGGGTTAGGGTTAGGGTTATGGTTAGGGTTAGGGTTAGGGTACGGGTTATGGTTAGGGTTAGGTTTAGGGTTAGGGTTAGGGTTAGTGTACGGGTTAGGGTTAGGGTACGGGTTAGGGTTAGGGTACGGGTTGGGTTAGGTTTAGGGTTAGGGTTAGCGTTAGGGTACAGGTTAGGGTTAGGGTTAGGTTAGGGTTAGTTTTAGGTTACGGGTTAGGGTTAGGGTACGGGTTAGGGTTAGAGTACGGGTTAGGGTTAGGGTACGGGTTAGAGTTCGGGTACGGGTTAGGGTTAGGGTTAGGGTTAGGGTACGGGTTAGCGTTAGGGTACAGGTTAGGGTTAGAGATAGGGTACGGGTTAGGGTTAGGGTATGGGTTAGCTTTAGGGTACGGGTTAGGGTTAGGTTTAGGGTAAGGGTTAGGGTTAGGTTTAGGGTACGTGTTAGGGTTAGGGTTAGGGTTAGGGTTAGGGTTAGAGGTTAGGGATAGGGATAGGCTTAGGGTTAGGATTAGGGTAAGGGTAAAGGTACGGGTTAGGGTTAGGTTTAGGGTTAGGGTATGGGTTAGGGTTAGGGTTAGGGTACGTTTTAGGTTTAGGGTTAGGGTACGGGTTAGGGTTAGGGTTAGGGTAGGGGTTAGGTTTAGGGTTAGGGTTAGGGTTAGTGTACGGGTTATGGCTAGGGTTAGGTTTAGGGTTAGGTTTAGGGTACGGGTTATGTTTAGGGTACGGGTTAGGGTTAGGTTTAGAGTTAGGGTTAGGAAAGGGTTAGGGTTAGGGTTAGCGTTAGGGTTAGGGCACGGGTTAGGGTTAGGGTTAGGGTACGGGTTAGGGTTAGGGTTAGGGTTAGGGTTTGGGTTAGGGGTTAGGGGTTAGTGTTAGGGTTAGGGGTAGGGTTAGATTTAGGGTTAGGGTTAGTGTTAGGGTACGGATTAGGGGACGGTTTAGGGTTAGGGCACGGGTTAGTGTTAGGGTTAGGGTTAGGGTTAGGGTTAGGGTACGGGTTAGGGTACGGGTTAGGGTACGGGTTAGGGTTGCGGTACGGGTTAGGGTTAGGGTTAGGGGTTAGGGTGAGGGTTAGGGTTAGGGATAGGGTTAGGGTACGGGTTAGGGTTCGGGTTAGGGTTAGGGTACAGGTTAGGGTTTAGGGTTAGGGTTAGGGATAGTTTACGGGTTAGGGTTAGGGTACGGGTTAGGTTTAGGGTAAGGGTTAGGGTTAGGGTTAGGGTTAGGGTTAGGGTACGGGTTAGGGTTAGGATTAGGGTTAAAGTTAGGGTACGTGTTAGGGTTAGGGTTAGGGTACGGGTTTGGGTTAGGGTACGGTTTAGGGTAAGGGTACGGGTTAGGGTTAGGATTAGGGTACGTGTTAGGGTTAGGGTTTAGGGTTAGGGTTAGGGTACGGGTTAGGGTTAGGGTACAGGTTAGGGTTAGGGTTAGGGTTAGGGTTAGGGTTAGCGTACGGGTTAGGGTTAGGGTACGGGTTAGGGTATGGGTTAGGGTTAGGGTACGGGTTAGGGTTAGGGTTAGGTGTTAGGGTTAGAGTTAGGCTTAGGGTTAGGCTTAGGGTGAGGGTTAGGGTGAGGATTAGGGTTAGGAAAGGGTTAGGGTTAGGGTTAGCATTAGGGTTAGGGTACGGGTTAGGGTTAGGGTTAGGGTACGGGTTAGGTTTAGGGTTAGGGTTAGGGTTAGGGTTAGGGGTTAGGGGTTAGTGTTAGGGTTAGGGTTAGGGTTAGGGTTAGGGTACGGGTTACGGTTAGGGTTAGGGGTTAGGGGTTAGTGTTAGGGTTAGGGATAGGGTTAGGGTACGGGTTAGGGTACGGGTTAGGGTTAGGGCACGGGTTAGTGTTAGGGTTAGGGTTAGGGTTAGGGTATGGGTTAGGGTTAGGGTACGGGATAGGGTACGGTTTAGTGTTAGGGTACGGGTTAGGGTTAGGGTTAGGGGTTAGGGTTAGTGTTAGGGTTAAGGTTAGGCTTAGGGTACGGGTTAGTGTTACGGTTAGGATTAGGGTACAGGTTAGGGTACGGGTTAGGGTTAGGTTTAGGGTTAGTGTATGGGTTAGGGTTAGGGTTAGGGTACGTTTTCGGGTTAGGGTTAGGGTACGGGTTTGGGTTAGTGTCCTGTTTAGGATTAGGGTTAGGTTTAGGTTTAGGGTACGGTTTAGGGTTAGGGTTAGGGTACGTGTTAGTGTTAGGGTTAGGGTTAGGGTTAGGGTACGGGTTAGGGTTAGGGTACGGGTTAGGTTTAGGGTTAGGGTTAGGGTTAGGGTATGGGTTAGGTTTAGGGTTAGGGTATGGGTTAGGGTTAGGGTACGGGTTAGGGTTAGGGTTAGGGTTAGGGTTAGGGTTAGGGTACGTTTTAGGTTTAGGGTTAGGGTACTGGTTAGGGTTAGGGTACTGTTTAGGGTTAGGGTTAGGTTTAGGGTTAGGGTACGGGTTAGGGTTAGGGTTAGGATACGGGTTAGATTTAGGGTTAGGGTTAGGGTACGGGTTAGGGTTAGGGTTAGGGTACGGGTTAGGGTTAGGGTACGGGTTAGGTTTAGGGTTAGGTTTAGGTTTAGTGTTAGGGTAAGGGTACGGGTTAAGGTTAGGGTTAGGGTACGGGTTAGGGTTAGGGTACGGGTTAGGGTTAGAGTTAGGGTAGGGGTTAGGTTTAGGGTTAGGGTTAGGGTACGGGTTTTGGTTAGGGTTAGGTTTAGTGTTAGGGTTAGGGTTAGGGTACGGGTTAGGGTTTGGTTTAGGGTACGGGTTATGGTTAGGGTACGGGTTAGGGTTAGGGTTAGGGTTAGCGTTAGGGTACGGGTTAGGGTACGGGTTAGGGTTAGGGTTAGGGTACGGGTTAGGGTTAGGTTTAGGGTACGGGTTAGGGTTAGGGTACCGGTTAGGGTTAGGGTACGGGTACGGGTTAGGGTTAGGGTACGGGTTAGGTTTAGGGTTAGGGGTTAGGGTTAGGGTTAGTGTTAGGGTTAGGGTTAGTGTACGGGTTAGGGTTATGGTACGGGTTAGGGTTAGGGTTAGGGTAGGGTTAGCGTACGGGTTAGGGTTAGGGTTAGTTTTATGGTTAGGGTTAGGGTTAGGGTTAGGGTTAGGGTTAGAAAAGGGTTAGGGTTAGGGTTAGCGTTAGGGTTAGGGTATGGGTTAGGGTTAGGGTTAGGGTACGGGTTAGGGTTAGGGTTAGGGGTTAGGGTTTAGTGTTAGGGTTAGGGTTAGGGTTAGGGTTAGTGTTAGGGTACGGGTTAGGGTACGGGTTAGGGTTAGGGCACGGGTTAGTGTTAGGGTTAGGGTTAGGGTTAGGGTTAGGGTACGGGTTAGTGTTAGGGTACGGGTTAGGGTACGGGTTAGGGTTACGGTACGGGTTAGGGTTAGGGTTATGGGTTAGGGTGAGGGTTAGGGTTAGGGATAGGGTTAGGTTACGGGTTAGGGTTAGGGTTAGGGTTAGGGTACGGGTTAGGGGTTAGTGTTAGGGTTAGGGATAGGGTACGGGTTAGGTTTAGGGTACGGGTTAGGTTTAGGGTAAGGGTTAGGGTTAGGGTTAGGGATAGGGTATGGGTAAGTGTTAGGATTAGGGTTAAAGTTAGGGTACGTGTTAGGGTTAGGGTTAGGGTACAGGTTAGGGTTAGGGTACGGGTTAGGGTAAGGGTACGGGTTAGGGTTAGGATTAGCGTACGTGTTAGGGTCAGGGTTTAGAGTTAGGGTTAGGGTACGGGTTAGGGTTAGGGTACTGGTTAGGGTACGGTTTAGGGTTAGGGTACGTGTTAGGGTTAGGGTACGGGTTAGGTTTAGGGTTAGGGTACGGGTTAGGGTTAGGGTTAGTGGTTAGGTTTAGGGTACGGGTTAGAGTTAGGGTACTGGTTAGGGTACGGGTTAGGTTTAGTGTACGGCTTAGGGTTAGGGTACGGGTTAGGGTTAGGGTTAGGGTCAGTGTTAGGTTTAGCATACGGGTTAGGGTTAGGGTACGGGTTAGGGTACGGGTTAGGGTTAGGGTACGGGTTAGGGTTAAGGTTAGGGGTTAGGGTTAGTGTTAGGGTTAGGGTTAGGCTTAGGGTACGGGTTAGGGATAGGGTTAGGGTTAGGGTTAGGGTCAGGGTTAGGGGTTAGGGTTAGGGTTAGGGTTAGGGGACGGGTTAGGTTTAGGGTACGGGTTAGGTTTAGGGTACCGGTTAGGGTTAGGGTTATGGTACGGGTTAGGGTTAGGGTTAGGGTTAGGGTTAGGGTTAGAGGTTAGGGTTAGGGATAGGGTTAGGGTTAGGATTAGGGTACGGGTTAGGGTACGGGTTAGGGTTAGGTTTAGGGTTAGGGTATGGTTTAGGGTTAGGGTTAGGGTACGTTTTAGGGTTAGAGTTAGGGTACGGGTTAGGGTTAGTGTACTGTTTAGGATTAGGGTTAGGTTTAGGTTTAGGGTACGTTTTAGGGTTAGGGTTAGGGTACGGGTTAGGGTTAGGGTACGGGTTAGGGTTAGGGTACGGGTTAGGGTTAGGGTTAGGGTTAGGGTTAGGGTTAGGGTACGGGTTAGGGTTAGTGTTAGGGTACGGGTTAGGGTTAGGTTTAGGGTTAGGGTTAGGGTACCGGTTAGGTTTAGGGTTAGGGTTAGGGTACGGTTTAGTGTTAGGGTTAGGGTACGGGTTAGGGTTAGTGTTAGGGTTAGTGTTACGGTTAGGGTTAGGGTTAGGGTACGGGTTAGGGTTAGGGTTAGTGTTAGGGTTAGGGTTAGGGTTAGGGTACGGGTTCTGGTTAGGTTTAGGTGTTTGGGTAAGGGTTAGGGTTAGGGTTAGGGTTAGGGTACGGGTTAGGGTTATTGTTAGGGTTAGGGTTAGGGTCAGTGTTAGGGGTTAGTTTTAGGGTTAGGGTTATGGTTAGGGTACGGGTTAGGGTTAGGTTTAGGTGTTAGGGTTAGGGTTAGGGTTAGGGTTAGGGTACGGGTAAGGGTTAGGTTTAGGTTACGGGTTAGGTTTAGGGTTAGGGTTAGGGTTAGTGTTAGCGTACGGGTTAGGGTTAGGGTTAGGTTTAGGGTTAGGTTTAGGGTACGGGTTAGGGTTAGGGTACTGGTACGGGTTAGGGTTAAGGTTAGAGTTATGGTTAGGAAAGGGTTAGGGTTAGGGTTAGGGTTAGGGTTATGGTAAGGGTTAGGGTTAGGGTTAGGGTACGGGTTAAGGTACGAGTACGGTTATGGTTAGGGTTAGGGAACGGGTTAGGGTTAGGTTTAGTGTTAGGGGTTAGGGGTTAGGGTTAGGGTTAGGGTTAGGGTTAGGGTACGGGTTAGAGTACGGGTTAGGGTTAGGGTACGTGTTAGGGTTAGGGTTAGGGAACAGGTTAGGGTTAGGGTTAGGGTACGGGTTAGGGTACGGGTTAGGGTTAGGGTACGGGTTAGGGTTAGGGTTAGGGGTTAGGGTTAGGGTTAGGGTTAGGTTTAGGCTTAGGGTACGGGTTAGGGCTAGGGTTAGGGTTAGGGTTAGGGTCAGGGTTAGGGGTTAGGGTTAGGGTTAGGGTTAGGGTACGGGTTAGGGTTAGTGTTAGGGTACGTGTTAGGGTTAGGGTTAGGGTTAGGTTTAGGGTTAGGGTTAGGGTTAGAGGTTAGGGTTAGGGATAGTGTTAGGGTTAGGATTAGGGTACGGGTTAGGGTACGGGTTAGGGTTAGGTTTAGGGTTAGGGTATGTGTTAGGGTTAGGGTTAGGGTTAGGGTACGTTTTAGGGTTAGGGTTAGGGTACGGGTTAGGGTTAGGGTACTGTTTAGGATTAGGGTTAGGTTTAGCTTTAGGGTACGGTTTAGGGTTAGGGTTAGGGTACAGGTTAGGGTTAGGGTTAGGGTTAGGGGTTAGGGTACGGGTTAGGGTTAGGGTTAGGGTATGGGTTAGGGTTAGGGTACGGGTTAGGTTTAGGGTTAGTGTTAGGGTTAGGGTTAGGGTTAGGGTACGGGTTAGGGTTAGGGTATGGGTTAGGGTTAGGGTACGGGTTAGGGTTAGGGTTAGGGTTATGGTTAGGGTTAGGGTTAGGGTACGGGTTATGGTTAGGGTTAGGTTTAGGGTTAGGGTTGGGATACGGGTTAGGGTTAGGGTACGGGTTAGGGTTAGGGTACGGGTTAGGGTAAGGGTACGGGTTAGGGTTAGGATTAGGGTACGTGTTAGGGTTAGGGTTTAGGGTTAGGGTTAGGGTGCGGGTTAGGTTTAGGGTACTGGTTAGGGTACGGGTTAGGGTTAGGGTACGGGTTAGGGTTAGGGTACGGGTTAGGTTTAGGGTTAGGGTACGTGTTAGGGTTAGGGTTAGTGGTTAGGGTTAGGGTTAGTGTTAGGGTTAGGGTTAGGGTTAGTGTATGGGTTAGGGTTAGGGTACAGGTTAGGGTTAGGGTTAGGGTTAGGGTTAGGGTTAGGGTTAAGGTTAGCGTACGGGTTAGGGTTAGGGTACGGGTTAGGTTACGGGTTAGGGTTAGGGTACGGGTTAGGGTTAGGGTTAGGGGTTACGGTTATGGTTAGGCTTAGGGTTAGGCTTAGGGTACGGGTTAGGGCTAGGGTTAGGGTAAGGGTTACGGTCAGGGTTAGGGGTTATGGTTAGGGTTAGGGTTAGGGGACGGGTTAGGGTTAGGGTACGGGTTAGGTTTAGGGTACCGGTTAGGGTTAGGGTTATGGTACGGGTTAGGGTTAGGGGAAGGGTACGTGTTAGGGTTAGGGTTAGGGTTAGGGTTAGGGTTAGAGGTTAGGGTTAGGGATAGGGTTAGGGTTAGGATTAGGGTACGGGTTAGGGTACGGGTTAGGGTTAGGTTTAGAGTTAGGGTATGGGTTAGGGTTAGGGTTAGGGTACGTTTTAGGGTTAGGGTTAGGGTACGGGTTAGGGTTAGGGTACTGTTTAGGATTAGGATTAGGTTTAGGTTTAGGGTACGGTTTAGGTTTAGGGTTAGGGTACGGGTTAGGGTTAGGGTACGGGTTAGGGTTAGGGTACGGGTTAGGGTTAGGGTTAGGGTACGGGTTAGGTTTAGGGTACCGTTTAGGTTTAGGTTTAGGATAGGGTTAGGGTTAGGGTACAGGTTAGGGTTAGGGTTAGGTTATGGGTTAGGTTTAGGGTACGCGTTAGGGTTAGGTTAAGGTTAGGGTTAGGGTTAGGGTTAGTGTACGGGTTATGGTTAGGGTTAGGTTTAGGGTTAGGGTTAGGGTTAGGGTACGGGTTAGGGTTAGGGTTAGGGTACGGGTTAGGTTTAGGGTACGGGTTAGTGTTAGGTTTAGGGTTAGGGTTAGTGTTAGGGTTCGGGTTAGGGTTAGGGTTAGGGTTAGGGTTAGGTTTAGGGTACGGGTTAGGGTTAGGGTACGGGTTAGGGTTAGGGTACGGGTTAGGGTTAGGTTACGGGTTAGGGTTAGGGTACGGGTTAGGGTTAGGGTTAGGGTACGGGTTAGGGTTAGGGTACGGGTTAGGGTTAGAGTTAAGGTACGGGTTAGGGTTAGGGTATGGGTTACGTTTAGGGAACGGGTTAGGGTTAGGGTACGGTTTAGGGTTAGGTTTAGGGTACGTGTTAGGTTTAGGGTTAGGGTTAGGGTTAGGGTTAGGGTTAGAGGTTAGGGTTAGGGATAGGCTTAGGGTTAGGATTAGGGTACGGGTTAAGGTACGGGTTAGGGTTAGGTTTAGGGTTAGGGTATGGGTTAGGGTTAAGGTACGTTTTAGGTTTAGGGTTAGGGTACTGGTTAGGGTTAGGGTACTGTTTAGGGTTAGGGTTAGGTTTAGGGTTAGGGTACGTGTTAGGGTTAGGGTTAGGGTACGGGTTAGGTTTAGGGTTAGGGTTAGGTTTAGGGTACGGGTTAGGGTTAGGGTTAGGGTACGGGTTAGGGTTAGGGTACGGGTTAGGGTTAGGTTTAGGGTTAGGGTTAGGAAAGGGTTAGGGTTAGGGTTAGCGTTAGGGTTAGGGTACGGGTTAGGGTTAGGGTTAGGGTACGGGTTAGGGTTAGGGTTAGGGTTTGGGTTAGGGGTTAGGGGTTAGTGTTAGGGTTATAGTTACGGTACGGGTTAGGGTACGGGTTAGGGTTAGGGCACGGGTTAGTGTTAGGGTTAGGGTTAGTGTTAGGGTTAGGGTACGGGTTAGTGTGAGGGTACGGGTTAGGGTACGGGTTAGGGTTACGGTACGGGTTAGGGATAGGGTTAGGGGTTAGGGTGAGGGTTAGGGTTAGGGATAGGGTTAGGGTACGGGTTAGGGTTAGGGTTAGGGTTAGGGTACAGTTTAGGGGTAGGGTTAGGGTTAGGGATAGGGTACGGGTTAGGGTTAGGGTACGGGTTAGGTTTAGGGTACGGTTTAGGGTTAGGGTTAGGGTTAGGGTTAGGGTTAGGGTACGGGTTAGGGTTAGGATTAGGGTTAAAGTTAGGGTACGTTTTAGGGTTAGGGTTAGGGTACGGGTAAGGGTTAGGGTACGGGTTAGGGTAAGGGTACGGGTTAGGGTTAGGATTAGTGTACGTGTTAGGGTTAGGGTTAGGGTTTAGGGTTAGGGTTAGGGTACGGTTTAGGGTTAGGGTACTGGTTAGGGTACGGGATAGGGTTAGGGTACGGGTTAGGGTTAGGGTACGGGTTAGGTTTAGGTTTAGGGTACGGGTTTGGGTTAGGGTTAGTGGTTAGGGTTAGGGTTAGTGTTAGGGTTAGGGTTAGGGTTAGTGTACGGGTTAGGGTTAGGGTACAGGTTAGGGTTAGAGTTAGGGTTAGGGTTAGGGTTAGCGTACGGGTTAGGGTTAGGGTTAGGCTTAGGGTTAGGGTTAGGGTACGGGTTAGGTTTAGGGTACGGGTTAGGGTTAGGGTTAGGGTTAGGGTAGGGTTAGGGTAAGGGTACGGTTTAGGGTTAGGGTTAGGTTTAGGGTTAGGGTACGGGTTAGGTTTAGGGTTAGGGTTAGGGTTAGGTTACGGGTTAGGGTTAGGGTTAGGGTTAGGGTACGTTGTAGGGTTAGGGTTAGGGTACGGGTTAGTGTTAGGGTACGGGTTAGGGTTAGGGTTAGGTACGGGTTAGGGTTAGGGTTAGGGTTAGGGTACGTGTTAGGGTTATGGTTAGGGTTAGGGTTAGGTTTAGGGTTAGGGTTAAGGGTTAGGGTTAGGGTTAGGGTAAGGGTTAGGGTTAGGGTACGGTTTAGGGTACGGGTTAGGGTTAGGTTTAGGGTTAGGGTTAGGGTACGGGTTAGGGTTAGGATTAGGTTACGGTTTAGGGTTAGGGTACGGTTTAGGGTTAGGGTTAGGGTACGGGTTAGGGTTAGGGTACGGGTTAGGGTTAGGGTACGGGTTAGGGTTAGTGTTAGGGTTAGGGTTACTGTATGGGTTAGGGTTAGGGTTAGGGTACGGGTTAGGTTTAGGTTTAGGGTTAGGGTACGGGTTAGGGTTAGGGTTATAGTACGGGTTAGGGTTAGGGTTAGGGTTAGGGTTAGGGTACGGTTTAGGGTTAGGGTTAGGGTACGGGTTAGGGTTAGGGTTAGGGTTAGCGTTAGGGTACGGGTTAGGGTTAGGGTTAGGTTTAGGGTTAGGGTTAGGGTTAGGGTACGGGTTAGGGTTAGGTTTAGGGTACGGGTTAGGGTTAGGGTACGGGTTAGTATTAGGGTACGGGTTAGAGTTAGGGTTTGGGTACGGGTTAGGTTTAGGGTTAGGGGTTAGGGTTAGGGTTAGTGTTAGGGTTAGGGTTAGTATACGGTTTAGGGTTAGGGTACGGGTTAGGGTTAGGGTTAGGTTTAGGATTAGCGTACGGGTTAGGTTTAGGGTTAGTTTTAGGGTTAGAGTTAGGGTACGGGTTAAGGTTAGGGTACGGGTTAGGGTTAGGTTTAGGGTTAGGGTACGGGTTAGGGTTAGGGTTAGGGTTTGGGTTAGGGGTTAGGGGTTAGTGTTAGGGTTAGGGTTAGGGTTAGATTTAGGGTTAGGGTTAGTGTTAGGGTACGGGTTAGGGGACGGTTTAGGGTTAGGGTTAGGGTTAGGGTTAGGGTTAGGGTTAGGAAAGGGTTAGGGTTAGGGTTAGCGTTAGGGTTAGGGCACGGGTTAGGGTTAGGGTTAGGGTTAGGGTACGGGTTAGGTTTAGGGTTAGGGTTTGGGTTAGGGGTTAGGGTTTAGTGTTAGGGTTAGGGTTAGGGTTAGATTTAGGGTTAGGGTTAGTGTTAGGGTACGGGTTAGGGGCCGGTTTAGGGTTAGGGTTAGGGTTAGTGTTAGGGTTAGGTTTAGGGTTAGGAAAGGGTTAGGGTTAGGGTTAGCATTAGGGTTAGGGCACGGGTTAGGGTTAGGGTTAGGGTTAGGGTTAGGGTTAGAAAAGGGTTAGGGTTAGGGTTAGCGTTAGGGTTAGGGTATGGGTTAGGGTTAGGGTTAGGGTACGGGTTAGGGTTAGGGTTAGGGGTTAGGGTTTAGTGTTAGGGTTAGGGTTAGGGTTAGGGTTAGGGTTAGTGTTAGGGTACGGGTTAGGGTACTGGTTAGGGTTAGGGCACGGGTTAGTGTTAGGGTTAGGGTTAGGGTTAGGGTTAGGGTACGGGTTAGTGTTAGGGTACGGGTTAGGGTACCGGTTAGGGTTACGGTACGGGTTAGGGTTAGGGTTATGGGTTAGGGTGAGGGTTAGGGTTAGGGATAGGGTTAGGTTACGGGTTAGGGTTAGGGTTAGGGTTAGGGTACGGGTTAGGGGTTAGGGTTAGGGTTAGGGATAGGGTACGGGTTAGGGTTAGGGTACGGGTTAGGTTTAGGGTAAGGGTTAGGGTTAGGGTTAGGGATAGGGTATGGGTAAGTGTTAGGATTAGGGTTAAAGTTAGGGTACGTGTTAGGGTTAGGGTTAGGGTACAGGTTAGGGTTAGGGTACGGGTTAGGGTAAGGGTACGGGTTAGGGTTAGGATTAGGGTACGTGTTAGGGTAAGGGTTTAGAGTTAGGGTTAGGGTACGGGTTAGGGTTAGGGTACTGGTTAGGGTACGGTTTAGGGTTAGGGTACGTGTTAGGGTTAGGGTACGGGTTAGGTTTAGGGTTAGGGTACGGGTTAGGGTTAGGGTTAGTGGTTAGGTTTAGGGTACGGGTTAGAGTTAGGGTACTGGTTAGGGTACGGGTTAGGTTTAGTGTACGGCTTAGGGTTAGGGTACGGGTTAGGGTTAGGGTTAGGGTCAGGGTTAGGGTTAGCATACGGGTTAGGGTTAGGGTACGGGTTAGGGTACGGGTTAGGGTTAGGGTACGGGTTAGGGTTAAGGTTAGGGGTTAGGGTTAGTGTTAGGGTTAGGGTTAGGCTTAGGGTACGGGTTAGGGATAGGGTTAGGGTTAGGGTTAGGGTCAGGGTTAGGGGTTAGGGTTAGGGTTAGGGTTAGGGGACGGGTTAGGGTTAGGGTACGGGTTAGGTTTAGGGTACCGGTTAGGGTTAGGTTTATGGTACGGGTTAGGGTTAGGGTTAGGGTTAGGGTTAGGGTTAGAGGTTAGGGTTAGGGATAGGGTTAGGGTTAGGATTAGGGTACGGGTTAGGGTACGGGTTAGGGTTAGGTTTAGGGTTAGGGTATGGTTTAGGGTTAGGGTTAGGGTACGTTTTAGGGTTAGAGTTAGGGTACGGGTTAGGGTTAGTGTACTGTTTAGGATTAGGGTTAGGTTTAGGTTTAGGGTACGTTTTAGGGTTAGGGTTAGGGTACGGGTTAGGGTTAGGGTTAGGGTTAGGGTACGGGTTACGGTTAGGGTTAGGGTACGGGTTAGGGTTAGGGTACGGGTTAGGTTTAGGGTTAGGGTTAGGGTTAGGGTACGGGTTAGGGTTAGGGTTAGGGTATGGGTTAGGGTTAGGGTACGGGTTATGGTTAGTGTTAGGTTTAGGGTTAGGGTTAGGGTTAGGGTACGGGTTAGGGTAAGGGTTAAGGTACGGGTTAGGGTTAGGGTACGGGTTAGGGTTAGGTTTAGGGTTAGGGTTAGCGTTAGGGTACGGGTTAGGGTTAGGTTTAGGGTTAGGGTTAGGGTACGGGTAGGGTTAGGTTTAGGGTACGGGTTAGGGTTAGGGTACGGGTTAGGGTTAGGGTACGGGTTATGGTTAGTGTTAGGTTTAGGGTTAGGGTTAGGGTTAGGGTACGGGTTAGGGTTAGGGTTAAGGTACGGGTTAGGGTTAGGGTACGGGTTAGGGTTAGGTTTAGGGTTAGGGTTAGCGTTAGGGTACGGGTTAGGGTTAGGTTTAGGGTTAGGGTTAGGGTACGGGTAGGGTTAGGTTTAGGGTACGGGTTAGGGTTAGGGTACGGGTTAGGGTTAGGGTACGGGTTAGGGTTAGGGTTAGGGTTAGGGGTTAGGGTTAGGGTTAGTGTTAGGGTTAGGGTTAGTGTACGGGTTAGGGTTAGGGTACGGGTTAGGGTTAGGGTTAGGTATAGGGTTAGCGTACGGGTTAGGGTTAGGGTTAGTTTTAGGGTTAGGGTTAGGGTACGGGTTAAGGTTAGGGTACGGGTTAGGGTTAGGTTTAGGGTTAGGGTTAGGAAAGGGTTAGGGTTAGGGTTAGCGTTAGGGTTAGGGCACGGGTTAGGGTTAGGGTTATGGTACGGGTTAGGGTTAGGGTTAGGGTTTGGGTTAGGGGTTAGGGGTTAGTGTTAGGGTTAGGGTTAGGGTTAGATTTAGGGTTAGGGTTAGTGTTAGGGTACGGGTTAGGGGACGGTTTAGGGTTAGGGCACGGGTTAGTGTTAGGGTTAGGGTTAGGGTTAGGGTTAGGGTACGGGTTAGGGTACAGGTTAGGTTACGGGTTAGGGTTGCGGTACGGGTTAGGGTTAGGTTTAGGGGTTAGGGTGAGGGTTAGGGTTAGGGATAGCGTTAGGGTACGGGTTAGGGTTAGGGTTAGGGTTAGGGTTAGGGTTAGGGTACGGGTTAGGGTTAGGGTACGTGTTAGTGTTAGTGTTATGGTTAGGGTTAGGGTACGGGTTAGGTTTAGGTTTAGGGTTAGGGTAAGGTTTAGGAAAGGGTTAGGGTTAGGGTTAGGGCACGGGTTAGGGTTAGGGTACGGTTTAGTGTTAGGGTTAGGGTTAGGGTTAGGTTTAGGGTTAGGGTTAGGAAAGGGTTAGGGTTAGGGTTAGCGTTAGGGTTAGGGTACGGGTTAGGGTTAGGGTTAGGGTACGGGTTAGGGTTAGGGTTAGGGTTAGGGTTAGGTGTTAGGGGTTAGTGTTAGAGTTAGGGTTAGGGTTAGGGTTAGGGTACGGTTTAGGGTTAGGTTTAGGGGTTAATGGTTAGTGTTAGGGATAGGGTTAGGGTTAGTGTACGGGTTAGGGAACAGGTTAGGGTTAGGGCACGGTTTAGGGTTAGGGTTAGGGTTAGGGTTAGGGTATGGGTTAGGGTTAGGGTACGGGTTAGGTTACGGGTTAGGGTTAGGGTACGGGTTAGGGTTAGGGTTAGGTGTTAGGGTTAGGGTTAGGGTTATGTTTAGGCTTAGGGTACGAGTTAGGGCTAGGGTTAGGGTTACGGTTAGGTTCAGGGTTAGGGGTTAGGGTTAGGGTTAGGTTTAGGGTACGGGTTAGGGTTAGGGTTAGGGTACGTGTTAGGGTTAGGATTAGGGTTAGGGTTAGGGATAGGGTTAGGGTTAGGATTAGGGTACGGGTTAGGGTACGGGTTAGGGTTAGGTTTAGGGTTAGGGTATGTGTTAGGGTTAGGGTTAGGGTATGTTTTAGGGTTAGGGTTAGGGTACGGGTTTGGGTTAGGGTACTGTTTAGGATTAGGGTTAGGTTTAAGTTTAGGGTACGGTTTAGGGTTAGGGTTAGGGTACGGGTTAGGGTTAGGGTTAGGGTTAGGGTTAGGGTTAGGTTACGGGTTAGGTTTAGGGTTAGGGTACGGGTTAGGGTTAGGGTACGGGTTAGGTTTAGGGTTAGTGTTAGGTTTAGGGTTAGGGTTAGGGTAAGGGTTAGGGTTAGGGTTAGGGTATGGGTTAGGGTTAGGGTACGGGTTAGGTTTAGGGTTAGGGTTATGGTTAGGGTTAGGGTTAGGGTACGGGTTATGGTTAGGGTTAGGTTTAGGGTTAGGGTTAGGGTTAGGGTACGGGTTAGGGTTAGGGTACGGGTTAGGGTTAGGGTACGGGTTGGGTTAGGTTTAGGGTTAGGGTTAGCGTTAGGGTACGGGTTAGGGTTAGGGTTAGGTTAGGGTTAGGTTTAGGTTACGGGTTAGGGTTAGGGTACGGGTTAGGGTTAGAGTACGGGTTAGGGTTAGGGTACGGGTTAGAGTTAGGGTACGGGTTAGGGTTAGGGTTAGGGATAGGGTACGGGTTAGGGTTAGGGTACGGGTTAGGGTTAGAGTTAGGGTACGGGTTAGGGTTAGGGTATGGGTTAGCTTTAGGGTACGGGTTAGGGTTAGGTTTAGGGTAAGGGTTAGGGTTAGGTTTAGGGTACGTGTTAGGGTTAGGGTTAGGTTTAGGGTTAGGGTTAGAGGTTAGGGATAGGGATAGGCTTAGGGTTAGGATTAGGGTAAGGGTAAAGGTACGGGTTAGGGTTAGGTTTAGGGTTAGGGTATGGGTTAGGGTTAGGGTAAGGGTACGTTTTAGGTTTAGGGTTAGGGTACGGGTTAGGGTTAGGGTTAGGGTAGGGGTTAGGGTTAGGGTTAGGGTTAGGGTTAGTGTACGGGTTATGGCTAGTGTTAAGTTTAGGGTTAGGTTTAGGGTTAGGGTACGGGTTAGGGTTAGGGTTAGGGTACGGGTTAGGGTTAGGGTACGGGTTAGGGTTAGGGTTGGGGTTAGGGTTAGCATTAGGGTACGGGTTAGGGTTAGGTTTAGGGTTAGGGTTAGGGTACGGGTTAGGGTTAGGTTTAGGGTACGGGTTAGGGTTAGGGTACGGGTTAGTGTTAGGGTACGGGTTAGGTTTAGGGTTAGGGGTTAGGGTTAGGGTTAGTGTTAGGGTTAGGGTTAGTGTACGGGTTAGGGTTAGGGTACGGGTTAGGGTTAGGGTTAGGTTTAGGGTTAGCGTACGGGTTAGGGTTAGGGTTAGTTTTAGGGTTAGGGTTAGGGTACGGGTTAAGGTTAGGGTACGGGTTAGGGTTAGGTTTAGGGTTAGGGTTAGGAAAGGGTTAGGGTTCGGGTTAGCGTTAGGGTTAGGGCACGGGTTAGGGTTAGGGTTAGGGTACGGGTTAGGGTTAGGGTTAGGGTTTGGGTTAGGGGTTAGGGGTTAGTGTTAGGGTTAGGGTTAGGGTTAGATTTAGGGTTAGGGTTAGTGTTAGGGTACGGGTTAGGGGACGGTTTAGGGTTAGGGCACGGGTTAGTGTTAGGGTTAGGGTTAGGGTTAGGGTTAGGGTACGGGTTAGGGTACGGGTTAGGGTACGGGTTAGGGTTGCGGTACGGGTTAGGGTTAGGGTTAGGGGTTAGGGTGAGGGTTAGGGTTAGGGATAGGGTTAGGGTACGGGTTAGGGTTAGGGTTAGGGTTAGGGTTAGGGTACGGGTTAGGGTTAGGGTACGGGTTAGGGTAAGGGTACGGTTTAGGGTTAGGATTAGGTTACGTGTTAGGGTTAGGGTTTAGGGTTAGGGTTAGGGTACGGGTTAGGTTTAGGGTACTGGTTAGGGTACGGGTTAGGGTTAGTGTACGGTTTAGAGTTAGGGTACGGGTTAGGTTTAGGGTTAGGGTACGGGTTAGGTTTAGGGTTAGTGGTTAGGGTTATGGTTAGGGTTAGGGTTAGTGTACGGGTTAGGGTTAGGGTACAGGTTAGGGTTAGTGTTAGGGTTAGGGTTAGGGTTAGGGTTAGGGTTAGCGTACGGTTTAGTGTTAGGGTACGGGTTAGGGTACGGGTTAGGGTTAGGGTACAGGTTAGGGTTAGGGTTAGGTGTTAGGGTTAGGGTTAGGCTTAGGGTTAGGCTTAGGGTGAGGGTTAGGGTGAGGGTTAGGGTTAGGAAAGGGTTAGGGTTAGGGTTAGCATTAGGGTTAAGGTACGGGTTAGGGTACGGGTTAGGGTTAGGGTACGTGTTAGTGTTAGGGTTATGGTTAGGGTTAGGCTACGGGTTAGGTTTAGGGTTAGGTTTAGGGTAAGGTTTAGGAAAGGGTTAGGGTTAGGGTTAGTGTACGGGTTAGGGTTAGGGTTAGGGTTAGGTTACGGGTTAGGGTTAGTGTTAGGGTTAGGGTTAGGGTCAGTGTTAGGGGTTAGTGTTAGGGTTACGGTTAGTGTACGGGTTAGGGCTAGGTTTAGGTGTTAGGGTTAGGGTTAGGGTTAGGGTTAGGGTACGGGTTAGGGTTAGGTTTATGGTACGGGTTAGGCTTAAGGTTAGGGTTAGGGTTAGGGTTAGGGTTAGCGTACGGGTTAGGGTTATGGTTAGGTTTAGGGTTAGGTTTAGGGTACGGGTTAGGGTTAGGGTACGGGTTAGGGTTAGGGTTAGGGTTAGGTTTAGGTTTAGGAAAGGGTTAGGGTTAGGGTTAGGGTTAGGGTTAGGGTATGGGTTAGGGTTAGGGTTAGGGTACGGGTTAAGGTACGAGTTAGGGTTAGGGTTAGGGTTAGGGAACGGGTTAGGGTTAGGGTTAGTGTTAGGGGTTAGGGGTTAGGGTTAGGGTACGGGTTAGTGTACGGTTTAGTGTTAGGTTACGTGTTAGTGTTAGGGTTATGGTTAGGGTTAGGGTACGGGTTAGGTTTAGGGTTAAGGTTAGGGTTAGGTTTAGGGTTAGGGTACGGGTTAGGGTTAGTGTTAGGGTTAGGGTTAGGGTCAGTGTTAGGGGTTAGTTTTAGGGTTAGGGTTAGGGTTAGGTTACGGGTTAGGGTTAGGTTTAGGTGTTAGGGTTAGGGTTAGGGTTAGGGTTAGGGTACGGGTAAGGCTTAGGTTTAGGTTACGGGTTAGGGTTAGGGTTAGGGTTAGGGTTAGCGTACAGATTAGGGTTAGGGTTAGGTTTAGGGTACGGTTTAGGGTTAGGGTACGGGTTAGGGTTAGGGTTAGGGTTAGGGTTAGAGTTATGGTTAGGAAAGGGTTAGGGTTAGGGTTAGGGTTAGTGTTAGGGTACGGGTTTGGGTTAGGGTTAGGGTACAGGTTAAGGTACGAGTACGGTTAGGGTTAGGGTTAGGGAACAGGTTAGGGTTAGGGTTAGTGTTAGGGGTTAGGGGTTAGTGTTAGGGTTAGGGTACGGGTTAGGGTACGGGTTAGGGTACGGGTTAGCGTTAGGGTACGTGTTAGTGTTAGGGCTATGGTTACGGTTAGGGTACGGGTTAGGTTTAGGTTTAGGGTTAGGGTAAGGTTTAGGAAAGGGTTAGGGTTAGGGTTAGGGCACGGGTTAGGGTTAGGGTACGGTTTAGGGTTAGGGTTAGAGTTAGGGTTAGGGTTAGGGTTAGGAAAGGGTTAGGGTTAGGGTTAGCTTTAGGGTTAGGGTTCGGGTTAGTGTTAGGGTTAGGGTTACGGTATGGGTTAGGGTTAGGGTACGGGTTAGGGTACGGGTTAGGGTTAGGGTACGGGTTAGGGTTAGGGTTAGGGGTTAGGGTTAGGGTTAGGGTTAGGTTTAGGCTTAGGGTATGGGTTAGGGCTAGGGTTAGGGTTAGGGTTAGGGTCAGGGTTAGGGGTTAGGGTTAGGGTTAGGGTTAGGGTACGGGTTAGGGTTAGGGTTAGGGTACGTGTTATGGTTAGGGTTAGGGTTAGGGTTAGGGTTAGAGTTAGGGTTAGAGGTTAGGGATAGTGTTAGGGTTAGGATTAGGGTACGGGTTAGGGTACGGGTTAGGGTTAGGTTTAGTGTTAGGTTATGTGTTAGGGTTAGTGTTAGGGTACGTTTTAGGGTTAGGGTTAGGGTACGGGTTAGGGTTAGGGTACTGTTTAGGATTAGTGTTAGGTTTAGGTTTAGGGTACGGTTTAGGGTTAGGGTTAGGGTACGGGTTAGGGTTAGGGTTAGGGTTAGGGTTAGGGTACGGTTTAGCGTTAGGGTTAGGGTACGGGTTAGGGTTAGGGTACGGGTTAGGTTTAGGGTTAGTGTTAGGGTTAGGGTTAGGGTTAGGGTACGGGTTAGGGTTAGGGTAGGGTATGGGTTAGGGTTAGGGTACGGGTTAGGGTTAGGGTTAGGGTTATGGTTAGGGTTAGGGTTAGGGTACGGGTTATGGTTAGGGTTAGGTTTAGGGTTAGGGTTAGGGTTAGTGTACGGGTTAGGGTTAGGGTACGGGTTAGGGTTAGGGTACGGGTTGGGTTAGGTTTAGGGTTAGGGTTAGCGTTAGGGTACAGGTTAGGGTTAGGGTTAGGTTAGGGTTAGTTTTAGGTTACGGGTTAGGGTTAGGGTACGGGTTAGGGTTAGAGTACGGGTTAGGGTTAGGGTACGGGTTAGAGTTCGGGTACGGGTTAGGGTTAGGGTTAGGGTTAGGGTACGGGTTAGCGTTAGGGTACAGGTTAGGGTTAGAGATAGGGTACGGGTTAGGGTTAGGGTATGGGTTAGCTTTAGGGTACGGGTTAGGGTTAGGTTTAGGGTAAGGGTTAGGGTTAGGTTTAGGGTACGTGTTAGGGTTAGGGTTAGGGTTAGGGTTAGGGTTAGAGGTTAGGGATAGGGATAGGCTTAGGGTTAGGATTAGGGTAAGGGTAAAGGTACGGGTTAGGGTTAGGTTTAGGGTTAGGGTATGGGTTAGGGTTAGGGTTAGGGTACGTTTTAGGTTTAGGGTTAGGGTACGGGTTAGGGTTAGGGTTAGGGTAGGGGTTAGGTTTAGGGTTAGGGTTAGGGTTAGTGTACGGGTTATGGCTAGGGTTAGGTTTAGGGTTAGGTTTAGGGTACGGGTTATGTTTAGGGTACGGGTTAGGGTTAGGTTTAGAGTTAGGGTTAGGAAAGGGTTAGGGTTAGGGTTAGCGTTAGGGTTAGGGCACGGGTTAGGGTTAGGGTTAGGGTACGGGTTAGGGTTAGGGTTAGGGTTAGGGTTTGGGTTAGGGGTTAGGGGTTAGTGTTAGGGTTAGGGGTAGGGTTAGATTTAGGGTTAGGGTTAGTGTTAGGGTACGGATTAGGGGACGGTTTAGGGTTAGGGCACGGGTTAGTGTTAGGGTTAGGGTTAGGGTTAGGGTTAGGGTACGGGTTAGGGTACGGGTTAGGGTACGGGTTAGGGTTGCGGTACGGGTTAGGGTTAGGGTTAGGGGTTAGGGTGAGGGTTAGGGTTAGGGATAGGGTTAGGGTACGGGTTAGGGTTCGGGTTAGGGTTAGGGTACAGGTTAGGGTTTAGGGTTAGGGTTAGGGATAGTTTACGGGTTAGGGTTAGGGTACGGGTTAGGTTTAGGGTAAGGGTTAGGGTTAGGGTTAGGGTTAGGGTTAGGGTACGGGTTAGGGTTAGGATTAGGGTTAAAGTTAGGGTACGTGTTAGGGTTAGGGTTAGGGTACGGGTTTGGGTTAGGGTACGGTTTAGGGTAAGGGTACGGGTTAGGGTTAGGATTAGGGTACGTGTTAGGGTTAGGGTTTAGGGTTAGGGTTAGGGTACGGGTTAGGGTTAGGGTACAGGTTAGGGTTAGGGTTAGGGTTAGGGTTAGGGTTAGCGTACGGGTTAGGGTTAGGGTACGGGTTAGGGTATGGGTTAGGGTTAGGGTACGGGTTAGGGTTAGGGTTAGGTGTTAGGGTTAGAGTTAGGCTTAGGGTTAGGCTTAGGGTGAGGGTTAGGGTGAGGATTAGGGTTAGGAAAGGGTTAGGGTTAGGGTTAGCATTAGGGTTAGGGTACGGGTTAGGGTTAGGGTTAGGGTACGGGTTAGGTTTAGGGTTAGGGTTAGGGTTAGGGTTAGGGGTTAGGGGTTAGTGTTAGGGTTAGGGTTAGGGTTAGGGTTAGGGTACGGGTTACGGTTAGGGTTAGGGGTTAGGGGTTAGTGTTAGGGTTAGGGATAGGGTTAGGGTACGGGTTAGGGTACGGGTTAGGGTTAGGGCACGGGTTAGTGTTAGGGTTAGGGTTAGGGTTAGGGTATGGGTTAGGGTTAGGGTACGGGTTAGGGTACGGTTTAGTGTTAGGGTACGGGTTAGGGTTAGGGTTAGGGGTTAGGGTTAGTGTTAGGGTTAAGGTTAGGCTTAGGGTACGGGTTAGTGTTACGGTTAGGATTAGGGTACAGGTTAGGGTACGGGTTAGGGTTAGGTTTAGGGTTAGTGTATGGGTTAGGGTTAGGGTTAGGGTACGTTTTCGGGTTAGGGTTAGGGTACGGGTTTGGGTTAGTGTCCTGTTTAGGATTAGGGTTAGGTTTAGGTTTAGGGTACGGTTTAGGGTTAGGGTTAGGGTACGTGTTAGTGTTAGGGTTAGGGTTAGGGTTAGGGTACGGGTTAGGGTTAGGGTACGGGTTAGGTTTAGGGTTAGGGTTAGGGTTAGGGTATGGGTTAGGTTTAGGGTTAGGGTATGGGTTAGGGTTAGGGTACGGGTTAGGGTTAGGGTTAGGGTTAGGGTTAGGGTTAGGGTACGTTTTAGGTTTAGGGTTAGGGTACTGGTTAGGGTTAGGGTACTGTTTAGGGTTAGGGTTAGGTTTAGGGTTAGGGTACGGGTTAGGGTTAGGGTTAGGATACGGGTTAGATTTAGGGTTAGGGTTAGGGTACGGGTTAGGGTTAGGGTTAGGGTACGGGTTAGGGTTAGGGTACGGGTTAGGTTTAGGGTTAGGTTTAGGTTTAGTGTTAGGGTAAGGGTACGGGTTAAGGTTAGGGTTAGGGTACGGGTTAGGGTTAGGGTACGGGTTAGGGTTAGAGTTAGGGTAGGGGTTAGGTTTAGGGTTAGGGTTAGGGTACGGGTTTTGGTTAGGGTTAGGTTTAGTGTTAGGGTTAGGGTTAGGGTACGGGTTAGGGTTTGGTTTAGGGTACGGGTTATGGTTAGGGTACGGGTTAGGGTTAGGGTTAGGGTTAGCGTTAGGGTACGGGTTAGGGTACGGGTTAGGGTTAGGGTTAGGGTACGGGTTAGGGTTAGGTTTAGGGTACGGGTTAGGGTTAGGGTACCGGTTAGGGTTAGGGTACGGGTACGGGTTAGGGTTAGGGTACGGGTTAGGTTTAGGGTTAGGGGTTAGGGTTAGGGTTAGTGTTAGGGTTAGGGTTAGTGTACGGGTTAGGGTTATGGTACGGGTTAGGGTTAGGGTTAGGGTAGGGTTAGCGTACGGGTTAGGGTTAGGGTTAGTTTTATGGTTAGGGTTAGGGTTAGGGTTAGGGTTAGGGTTAGAAAAGGGTTAGGGTTAGGGTTAGCGTTAGGGTTAGGGTATGGGTTAGGGTTAGGGTTAGGGTACGGGTTAGGGTTAGGGTTAGGGGTTAGGGTTTAGTGTTAGGGTTAGGGTTAGGGTTAGGGTTAGTGTTAGGGTACGGGTTAGGGTACGGGTTAGGGTTAGGGCACGGGTTAAAGTTAGGGTTAGGGTTAGGGTTAGGGTTAGGGTACGGGTTAGTGTTAGGGTACGGGTTAGGGTACGGGTTAGGGTTACGGTACGGGTTAGGGTTAGGGTTATGGGTTAGGGTGAGGGTTAGGGTTAGGGATAGGGTTAGGTTACGGGTTAGGGTTAGGGTTAGGGTTAGGGTACGGGTTAGGGGTTAGTGTTAGGGTTAGGGATAGGGTACGGGTTAGGTTTAGGGTACGGGTTAGGTTTAGGGTAAGGGTTAGGGTTAGGGTTAGGGATAGGGTATGGGTAAGTGTTAGGATTAGGGTTAAAGTTAGGGTACGTGTTAGGGTTAGGGTTAGGGTACAGGTTAGGGTTAGGGTACGGGTTAGGGTAAGGGTACGGGTTAGGGTTAGGATTAGCGTACGTGTTAGGGTCAGGGTTTAGAGTTAGGGTTAGGGTACGGGTTAGGGTTAGGGTACTGGTTAGGGTACGGTTTAGGGTTAGGGTACGTGTTAGGGTTAGGGTACGGGTTAGGTTTAGGGTTAGGGTACGGGTTAGGGTTAGGGTTAGTGGTTAGGTTTAGGGTACGGGTTAGAGTTAGGGTACTGGTTAGGGTACGGGTTAGGTTTAGTGTACGGCTTAGGGTTAGGGTACGGGTTAGGGTTAGGGTTAGGGTCAGGGTTAGGTTTAGCATACGGGTTAGGGTTAGGGTACGGGTTAGGGTACGGGTTAGGGTTAGGGTACGGGTTAGGGTTAAGGTTAGGGGTTAGGGTTAGTGTTAGGGTTAGGGTTAGGCTTAGGGTACGGGTTAGGGATAGGGTTAGGGTTAGGGTTAGGGTCAGGGTTAGGGGTTAGGGTTAGGGTTAGGGTTAGGGGACGGGTTAGGTTTAGGGTACGGGTTAGGTTTAGGGTACCGGTTAGGGTTAGGGTTATGGTACGGGTTAGGGTTAGGGTTAGGGTTAGGGTTAGGGTTAGAGGTTAGGGTTAGGGATAGGGTTAGGGTTAGGATTAGGGTACGGGTTAGGGTACGGGTTAGGGTTAGGTTTAGGGTTAGGGTATGGTTTAGGGTTAGGGTTAGGGTACGTTTTAGGGTTAGAGTTAGGGTACGGGTTAGGGTTAGTGTACTGTTTAGGATTAGGGTTAGGTTTAGGTTTAGGGTACGTTTTAGGGTTAGGGTTAGGGTACGGGTTAGGGTTAGGGTACGGGTTAGGGTTAGGGTACGGGTTAGGGTTAGGGTTAGGGTTAGGGTTAGGGTTAGGGTACGGGTTAGGGTTAGTGTTAGGGTACGGGTTAGGGTTAGGTTTAGGGTTAGGGTTAGGGTACCGGTTAGGTTTAGGGTTAGGGTTAGGGTACGGTTTAGTGTTAGGGTTAGGGTACGGGTTAGGGTTAGTGTTAGGGTTAGTGTTACGGTTAGGGTTAGGGTTAGGGTACGGGTTAGGGTTAGGGTTAGTGTTAGGGTTAGGGTTAGGGTTAGGGTACGGGTTCTGGTTAGGTTTAGGTGTTTGGGTAAGGGTTAGGGTTAGGGTTAGGGTTAGGGTACGGGTTAGGGTTATTGTTAGGGTTAGGGTTAGGGTCAGTGTTAGGGGTTAGTTTTAGGGTTAGGGTTATGGTTAGGGTACGGGTTAGGGTTAGGTTTAGGTGTTAGGGTTAGGGTTAGGGTTAGGGTTAGGGTACGGGTAAGGGTTAGGTTTAGGTTACGGGTTAGGTTTAGGGTTAGGGTTAGGGTTAGGGTTAGCGTACGGGTTAGGGTTAGGGTTAGGTTTAGGGTTAGGTTTAGGGTACGGGTTAGGGTTAGGGTACTGGTACGGGTTAGGGTTAAGGTTAGAGTTATGGTTAGGAAAGGGTTAGGGTTAGGGTTAGGGTTAGGGTTATGGTAAGGGTTAGGGTTAGGGTTAGGGTACGGGTTAAGGTACGAGTACGGTTATGGTTAGGGTTAGGGAACGGGTTAGGGTTAGGGTTAGTGTTAGGGGTTAGGGGTTAGGGTTAGGGTTAGGGTTAGGGTTAGGGTACGGGTTAGAGTACGGGTTAGGGTTAGGGTACGTGTTAGGGTTAGGGTTAGGGAACAGTTTAGGGTTAGGGTTAGGGTACGGGTTAGGGTACGGGTTAGGGTTAGGGTACGGGTTAGGGTTAGGGTTAGGGGTTAGGGTTAGGGTTAGGGTTAGGTTTAGGCTAAGGGTACGGGTTAGGGCTAGGGTTAGGGTTAGGGTTAGGGTCAGGGTTAGGGGTTAGGGTTAGGGTTAGGGTTAGGGTACGGGTTAGGGTTAGTGTTAGGGTACGTGTTAGGGTTAGGGTTAGGGTTAGGTTTAGGGTTAGGGTTAGGGTTAGAGGTTAGGGTTAGGGATAGTGTTAGGGTTAGGATTAGGGTACGGGTTAGGGTACGGGTTAGGGTTAGGTTTAGGGTTAGGGTATGTGTTAGGGTTAGGGTTAGGGTTAGGGTACGTTTTAGGGTTAGGGTTAGGGTACGGGTTAGGGTTAGGGTACTGTTTAGGATTAGGGTTAGGTTTAGCTTTAGGGTACGGTTTAGGGTTAGGGTTAGGGTACAGGTTAGGGTTAGGGTTAGGGTTAGGGGTTAGGGTACGGGTTAGGGTTAGGGTTAGGGTATGGGTTAGGGTTAGGGTACGGGTTAGGTTTAGGGTTAGTGTTAGGGTTAGGGTTAGGGTTAGGGTACGGGTTAGGGTTAGGGTATGGGTTAGGGTTAGGGTACGGGTTAGGGTTAGGGTTAGGGTTATGGTTAGGGTTAGGGTTAGGGTACGGGTTATGGTTAGGGTTAGGTTTAGGGTTAGGGTTGGGATACGGGTTAGGGTTAGGGTACGGGTTAGGGTTAGGGTACGGGTTAGGGTAAGGGTACGGGTTAGGGTTAGGATTAGGGTACGTGTTAGGGTTAGGGTTTAGGGTTAGGGTTAGGGTGCGGGTTAGGTTTAGGGTACTGGTTAGGGTACGGGTTAGGGTTAGGGTACGGGTTAGGGTTAGGGTACGGGTTAGGTTTAGGGTTAGGGTACGTGTTAGGGTTAGGGTTAGTGGTTAGGGTTAGGGTTAGTGTTAGGGTTAGGGTTAGGGTTAGTGTATGGGTTAGGGTTAGGGTACAGGTTAGGGTTAGGGTTAGGGTTAGGGTTAGGGTTAGGGTTAAGGTTAGCGTACGGGTTAGGGTTAGGGTACGGGTTAGGTTACGGGTTAGGGTTAGGGTACGGGTTAGGGTTAGGGTTAGGGGTTACGGTTATGGTTAGGCTTAGGGTTAGGCTTAGGGTACGGGTTAGGGCTAGGGTTAGGGTAAGGGTTACGGTCAGGGTTAGGGGTTATGGTTAGGGTTAGGGTTAGGGGACGGGTTAGGGTTAGGGTACGGGTTAGGTTTAGGGTACCGGTTAGGGTTAGGGTTATGGTACGGGTTAGGGTTAGGGGAAGGGTACGTGTTAGGGTTAGGGTTAGGGTTAGGGTTAGGGTTAGAGGTTAGGGTTAGGGATAGGGTTAGGGTTAGGATTAGGGTACGGGTTAGGGTACGGGTTAGGGTTAGGTTTAGAGTTAGGGTATGGGTTAGGGTTAGGGTTAGGGTACGTTTTAGGGTTAGGGTTAGGGTACGGGTTAGGGTTAGGGTACTGTTTAGGATTAGGATTAGGTTTAGGTTTAGGGTACGGTTTAGGTTTAGGGTTAGGGTACGGGTTAGGGTTAGGGTACGGGTTAGGGTTAGGGTACAGGTTAGGGTTAGGGTTAGGGTACGGGTTAGGTTTAGGGTACCGTTTAGGTTTAGGTTTAGGATAGGGTTAGGGTTAGGGTACAGGTTAGGGTTAGGGTTAGGTTATGGGTTAGGTTTAGGGTACGCGTTAGGGTTAGGTTAAGGTTAGGGTTAGGGTTAGGGTTAGTGTACAGGTTATGGTTAGGGTTAGGTTTAGGGTTAGGGTTAGGGTTAGGGTACGGGTTAGGGTTAGGGTTAGGGTACGGGTTAGGTTTAGGGTACGGGTTAGTGTTAGGTTTAGGGTTAGGGTTAGTGTTAGGGTTCGGGTTAGGGTTAGGGTTAGGGTTAGGGTTAGGTTTAGGGTACGGGTTAGGGTTAGGGTACGGGTTAGGGTTAGGGTACGGGTTAGGGTTAGGTTACGGGTTAGGGTTAGGGTACGGGTTAGGGTTAGGGTTAGGGTACGGGTTAGGGTTAGGGTACGGGTTAGGGTTAGAGTTAAGGTACGGGTTAGGGTTAGGGTATGGGTTACGTTTAGGGAACGGGTTAGGGTTAGGGTACGGTTTAGGGTTAGGTTTAGGGTACGTGTTAGGTTTAGGGTTAGGGTTAGGGTTAGGGTTAGGGTTAGAGGTTAGGGTTAGGGATAGGCTTAGGGTTAGGATTAGGGTACGGGTTAAGGTACGGGTTAGGGTTAGGTTTAGGGTTAGGGTATGGGTTAGGGTTAAGGTACGTTTTAGGTTTAGGGTTAGGGTACTGGTTAGGGTTAGGGTACTGTTTAGGGTTAGGGTTAGGTTTAGGGTTAGGGTACGTGTTAGGGTTAGGGTTAGGGTACGGGTTAGGTTTAGGGTTAGGGTTAGGTTTAGGGTACGGGTTAGGGTTAGGGTTAGGGTACGGGTTAGGGTTAGGGTACGGGTTAGGGTTAGGTTTAGGGTTAGGGTTAGGAAAGGGTTAGGGTTAGGGTTAGCGTTAGGGTTAGGGTACGGGTTAGGGTTAGGGTTAGGGTACGGGTTAGGGTTAGGGTTAGGGTTTGGGTTAGGGGTTAGGGGTTAGTGTTAGGGTTATAGTTACGGTACGGGTTAGGGTACGGGTTAGGGTTAGGGCACGGGTTAGTGTTAGGGTTAGGGTTAGTGTTAGGGTTAGGGTACGGGTTAGTGTGAGGGTACGGGTTAGGGTACGGGTTAGGGTTACGGTACGGGTTAGGGATAGGGTTAGGGGTTAGGGTGAGGGTTAGGGTTAGGGATAGGGTTAGGGTACGGGTTAGGGTTAGGGTTAGGGTTAGGGTACAGTTTAGGGGTAGGGTTAGGGTTAGGGATAGGGTACGGGTTAGGGTTAGGGTACGGGTTAGGTTTAGGGTACGGTTTAGGGTTAGGGTTAGGGTTAGGGTTAGGGTTAGGGTACGGGTTAGGGTTAGGATTAGGGTTAAAGTTAGGGTACGTTTTAGGGTTAGGGTTAGGGTACGGGTAAGGGTTAGGGTACGGGTTAGGGTAAGGGTACGGGTTAGGGTTAGGATTAGTGTACGTGTTAGGGTTAGGGTTAGGGTTTAGGGTTAGGGTTAGGGTACGGTTTAGGGTTAGGGTACTGGTTAGGGTACGGGATAGGGTTAGGGTACGGGTTAGGGTTAGGGTACGGGTTAGGTTTAGGTTTAGGGTACGGGTTTGGGTTAGGGTTAGTGGTTAGGGTTAGGGTTAGTGTTAGGGTTAGGGTTAGGGTTAGTGTACGGGTTAGGGTTAGGGTACAGGTTAGGGTTAGAGTTAGGGTTAGGGTTAGGGTTAGCGTACGGGTTAGGGTTAGGGTTAGGCTTAGGGTTAGGGTTAGGGTACGGGTTAGGTTTAGGGTACGGGTTAGGGTTAGGGTTAGGGTTAGGGTAGGGTTAGGGTAAGGGTACGGTTTAGGGTTAGGGTTAGGTTTAGGGTTAGGGTACGGGTTAGGTTTAGGGTTAGGGTTAGGGTTAGGTTACGGGTTAGGGTTAGGGTTAGGGTTAGGGTACGTTGTAGGGTTAGGGTTAGGGTACGGGTTAGTGTTAGGGTACGGGTTAGGGTTAGGGTTAGGTACGGGTTAGGGTTAGGGTTAGGGTTAGGGTACGTGTTAGGGTTATGGTTAGGGTTAGGGTTAGGTTTAGGGTTAGGGTTAAGGGTTAGGGTTAGGGTTAGGGTAAGGGTTAGGGTTAGGGTACGGTTTAGGGTACGGGTTAGGGTTAGGTTTAGGGTTAGGGTTAGGGTACGGGTTAGGGTTAGGATTAGGTTACGGTTTAGGGTTAGGGTACGGTTTAGGGTTAGGGTTAGGGTACGGGTTAGGGTTAGGGTACGGGTTAGGGTTAGGGTACGGGTTAGGGTTAGTGTTAGGGTTAGGGTTACTGTATGGGTTAGGGTTAGGGTTAGGGTACGGGTTAGGTTTAGGTTTAGGGTTAGGGTACGGGTTAGGGTTAGGGTTATAGTACGGGTTAGGGTTAGGGTTAGGGTTAGGGTTAGGGTACGGTTTAGGGTTAGGGTTAGGGTACGGGTTAGGGTTAGGGTTAGGGTTAGCGTTAGGGTACGGGTTAGGGTTAGGGTTAGGTTTAGGGTTAGGGTTAGGGTTAGGGTACGGGTTAGGGTTAGGTTTAGGGTACGGGTTAGGGTTAGGGTACGGGTTAGTATTAGGGTACGGGTTAGAGTTAGGGTTTGGGTACGGGTTAGGTTTAGGGTTAGGGGTTAGGGTTAGGGTTAGTGTTAGGGTTAGGGTTAGTATACGGTTTAGGGTTAGGGTACGGGTTAGGGTTAGGGTTAGGTTTAGGATTAGCGTACGGGTTAGGTTTAGGGTTAGTTTTAGGGTTAGAGTTAGGGTACGGGTTAAGGTTAGGGTACGGGTTAGGGTTAGGTTTAGGGTTAGGGTACGGGTTAGGGTTAGGGTTAGGGTTTGGGTTAGGGGTTAGGGGTTAGTGTTAGGGTTAGGGTTAGGGTTAGATTTAGGGTTAGGGTTAGTGTTAGGGTACGGGTTAGGGGACGGTTTAGGGTTAGGGTTAGGGTTAGGGTTAGGGTTAGGGTTAGGAAAGGGTTAGGGTTAGGGTTAGCGTTAGGGTTAGGGCACGGGTTAGGGTTAGGGTTAGGGTTAGGGTACGGGTTAGGTTTAGGGTTAGGGTTTGGGTTAGGGGTTAGGGTTTAGTGTTAGGGTTAGGGTTAGGGTTAGATTTAGGGTTAGGGTTAGTGTTAGGGTACGGGTTAGGGGCCGGTTTAGGGTTAGGGTTAGGGTTAGTGTTAGGGTTAGGTTTAGGGTTAGGAAAGGGTTAGGGTTAGGGTTAGCATTAGGGTTAGGGCACGGGTTAGGGTTAGGGTTAGGGTTAGGGTACGGGTTAGGTTTAGGGTTAGGGTTTGGGTTAGGGGTTAGGGTTTAGTGTTAGGGTTACGGTTAGGGTTAGATTTAGGGTTAGGGTTAGTGTTAGGGTACGGGTTAGGGGACGGTTTAGGGTTAGGGCACGGTTAGTGTTAGGGTTAGTGTTAGGGTTAGGGTTAGGGTACGGGTAAGGGTACGTGTTAGGGTACGATTAGGGTTGCGGTACGGGTTAGGGTTAGGGTTAGGGGTTAGGGTGAGGGTTAGGGTTAGGGATAGGGTTAGGGTACGGGTTAGGGTTAGGGTTAGGGTTAGGGTACGGGTTAGGGGTTAGGGTTAGGGTTAGGGATAGGGTACGGGTTAGGGTTAGGGTACGGGTTAGGTTTAGGGTAAGGGTTAGGGTTAGGGTTAGGGTTAGGGTTAGGGTACGGTTTATGGTTAGGATTAGGGTTAAAGTTAGGGTACGTGTTAGGGTTAGGGTTAGGGTACGGGTTAGGGTTAGGGTACGGGTTAGGGTAAGGGTACGGGTTAGGGTTAGGATTAGGGTACGTGTTAGGGTTAGGGTTTAGGGTTAGGGTTAGGGTGCGGGTTAGGTTTAGGGTACTGGTTAGGGTACGGGTTAGGGTTAGGGTACGGGTTAGGGTTAGGGTACGGGTTAGGTTTAGGGTTAGGGTACGTGTTAGGGTTAGGGTTAGTGGTTAGGGTTAGGGTTAGTGTTAGGGTTAGGGTTAGGGTTAGTGTATGGGTTAGGGTTAGGGTACAGGTTAGGGTTAGGGTTAGGGTTAGGGTTAGGGTTAGGGTTAAGGTTAGCGTACGGGTTAGGGTTAGGGTACGGGTTAGGTTACGGGTTAGGGTTAGGGTACGGGTTAGGGTTAGGGTTAGGGGTTACGGTTATGGTTAGGCTTAGGGTTAGGCTTAGGGTACGGGTTAGGGCTAGGGTTAGGGTAAGGGTTACGGTCAGGGTTAGGGGTTATGGTTAGGGTTAGGGTTAGGGGACGGGTTAGGGTTAGGGTACGGGTTAGGTTTAGGGTACCGGTTAGGGTTAGGGTTATGGTACGGGTTAGGGTTAGGGGAAGGGTACGTGTTAGGGTTAGGGTTAGGGTTAGGGTTAGGGTTAGAGGTTAGGGTTAGGGATAGGGTCAGGGTTAGGATTAGGGTACGGGTTAGGGTACGGGTTAGGGTTAGGTTTAGAGTTAGGGTATGGGTTAGGGTTAGGGTTAGGGTACGTTTTAGGGTTAGGGTTAGGGTACGGGTTAGGGTTAGGGTACTGTTTAGGATTAGGATTAGGTTTAGGTTTAGGGTACGGTTTAGGTTTAGGGTTAGGGTACGGGTTAGGGTTAGGGTACGGGTTAGGGTTAGGGTATGGGTTAGGGTTAGGGTTAGGGTACGGGTTAGGTTTAGGGTACCGTTTAGGTTTAGGTTTAGGATAGGGTTAGGGTTAGGGTACAGGTTAGGGTTAGGGTTAGGTTATGGGTTAGGTTTAGGGTACGCGTTAGGGTTAGGTTAAGGTTAGGGTTAGGGTTAGGGTTAGTGTACGGGTTATGGTTAGGGTTAGGTTTAGGGTTAGGGTTAGGGTTAGGGTACGGGTTAGGGTTAGGGTTAGGGTACGGGTTAGGTTTAGGGTACGGGTTAGTGTTAGGTTTAGGGTTAGGGTTAGTGTTAGGGTTCGGGTTAGGGTTAGGGTTAGGGTTAGGGTTAGGTTTAGGGTACGGGTTAGGGTTAGGGTACGGGTTAGGGTTAGGGTACGGGTTAGGGTTAGGTTACGGGTTAGGGTTAGGGTACGGGTTAGGGTTAGGGTTAGGGTTAGGGTACGGGTTAGGGTTAGGGTACGGGTTAGGGTTAGAGTTAAGGTACGGGTTAGGGTTAGGGTATGGGTTACGTTTAGGGAACGGGTTAGGGTTAGGGTACGGTTTAGGGTTAGGTTTAGGGTACGTGTTAGGTTTAGGGTTAGGGTTAGGGTTAGGGTTAGGGTTAGAGGTTAGGGTTAGGGATAGGCTTAGGGTTAGGATTAGGGTACGGGTTAAGGTACGGGTTAGGGTTAGGTTTAGGGTTAGGGTATGGGTTAGGGTTAAGGTACGTTTTAGGTTTAGGGTTAGGGTACTGGTTAGGGTTAGGGTACTGTTTAGGGTTAGGGTTAGGTTTAGGGTTAGGGTACGTGTTAGGGTTAGGGTTAGGGTACGGGTTAGGTTTAGGGTTAGGGTTAGGTTTAGGGTACGGGTTAGGGTTAGGGTTAGGGTACGGGTTAGGGTTAGGGTACGGGTTAGGGTTAGGTTTAGGGTTAGGGTTAGGAAAGGGTTAGGGTTAGGGTTAGCGTTAGGGTTAGGGTACGGGTTAGGGTTAGGGTTAGGGTACGGGTTAGGGTTAGGGTTAGGGTTTGGGTTAGGGGTTAGGGGTTAGTGTTAGGGTTATAGTTACGGTACGGGTTAGGGTACGGGTTAGGGTTAGGGCACGGGTTAGTGTTAGGGTTAGGGTTAGTGTTAGGGTTAGGGTACGGGTTAGTGTGAGGGTACGGGTTAGGGTACGGGTTAGGGTTACGGTACGGGTTAGGGATAGGGTTAGGGGTTAGGGTGAGGGTTAGGGTTAGGGATAGGGTTAGGGTACGGGTTAGGGTTAGGGTTAGGGTTAGGGTACAGTTTAGGGGTTAGGGTTAGGGTTAGGGATAGGGTACGGGTTAGGGTTAGGGTACGGGTTAGGTTTAGGGTACGGTTTAGGGTTAGGGTTAGGGTTAGGGTTAGGGTTAGGGTACGGGTTAGGGTTAGGATTAGGGTTAAAGTTAGGGTACGTTTTAGGGTTAGGGTTAGGGTACGGGTAAGGGTTAGGGTACGGGTTAGGGTAAGGGTACGGGTTAGGGTTAGGATTAGTGTACGTGTTAGGGTTAGGGTTAGGGTTTAGGGTTAGGGTTAGGGTACGGTTTAGGGTTAGGGTACTGGTTAGGGTACGGGATAGGGTTAGGGTACGGGTTAGGGTTAGGGTACGGGTTAGGTTTAGGTTTAGGGTACGGGTTTGGGTTAGGGTTAGTGGTTAGGGTTAGGGTTAGTGTTAGGGTTAGGGTTAGGGTTAGTGTACGGGTTAGGGTTAGGGTACAGGTTAGGGTTAGAGTTAGGGTTAGGGTTAGGGTTAGCGTACGGGTTAGGGTTAGGGTTAGGCTTAGGGTTAGGGTTAGGGTACGGGTTAGGTTTAGGGTACGGGTTAGGGTTAGGGTTAGGGTTAGGGTAGGGTTAGGGTAAGGGTACGGTTTAGGGTTAGGGTTAGGTTTAGGGTTAGGGTACGGGTTAGGTTTAGGGTTAGGGTTAGGGTTAGGTTACGGGTTAGGGTTAGGGTTAGGGTTAGGGTACGTGGTAGGGTTAGGGTTAGGGTACGGGTTAGTGTTAGGGTACGGGTTAGGGTTAGGGTTAGGTACGGGTTAGGGTTAGGGTTAGGGTTAGGGTACGTGTTAGGGTTATGGTTAGGGTTAGGGTTAGGTTTAGGGTTAGGGTTAAGGGTTAGGGTTAGGGTTAGGGTAAGGGTTAGGGTTAGGGTACGGTTTAGGGTACGGGTTAGGGTTAGGTTTAGGGTTAGGGTTAGGGTACGGGTTAGGGTTAGGATTAGGTTACGGTTTAGGGTTAGGGTACGGTTTAGGGTTAGGGTTAGGGTACGGGTTAGGGTTAGGGTACGGGTTAGTGTTAGGGTACGGGTTAGGGTTAGTGTTAGGGTTAGGGTTACTGTATGTGTTAGGGTTAGGGTTAGGGTACGGGTTAGGTTTAGGTTTAGGGTTAGGGTACGGGTTAGGGTTAGGGTTAGAGTACGGGTTAGGGTTAGGGTTAGGGTTAGGGTTAGGGTACGGTTTAGGGTTAGGGTTAGGGTACGGGTTAGGGTTAGGGTTAGGGTTAGGGTTAGGGTTAGGGTACGGGTTAGGGTTAGGGTTAGTGTTATTTTTTTTTAATTTTTTTTTATTTACTTATGATAGTCACACAGAGAGAGAGAGAGGCAGAGACACAGGCAGAGGGAGAAGCAGGCTCCATGCACCGGGAGCCCGACGTGGGATTCGATCCCGGGTCTCCAGGATCGCGCCCTGGGCCAAAGGCAGGCGCCAAACCGCTGCGCCACCCAGGGATCCCTAGGGTTAGTGTTAGGGTTAGGGTACGGGTTAGAGTTAGGGTTAGTGTACGGGTAATGGTTAGGGATAGGGTTAGGGTTAGTTTTAGGCTACGGATTAGGGTTCGGTTTAGGGTTAGTGTTAGGGGTTAGGGGTTAGGGTTAGTGTTAGGGTTAGGGATAGAGGTTAGGGGTTAGGGTTAGGGTTAGGGTTAGAGTTAGGGTACGGGTTAGGGTTAGGGTTAGGGTTAGTGTTAGGGTTAAGGTACGGGTTAGGGTTAGGGTTAGGGTTAGGGTACGGGTTTGGGTTAGTGTTAGGGTTAGGATTAGGGTTAGGGTATGGGTTAGGTTTAGGGTAAGGGTTAGGGTTAGTGTACGGGTTAGGGTACGGGTTAGGGTTAGGGTTAGGGTTAGGGTTAGGGTACGGGTTAGGTTAGGGTTAGGTTTAGGGTTAGGGTTAGGTTTAGGGTACGGGTTAGGGCTGGGTACGTGTTAGGGTTAGAGTTAGGTTACTGGTTAGTGTTAGGGTTAGGGGGTAGGGTTAGGGTTAGGGTTAGGGTTAGTGTACGGGTTAGGGTTAGGGTACGGGTTAGGGTTAGGGTTAGGGTTAGGGTACGGTTTAGGGTTAGGGTACGGGTTAGTGTTAGGGTTAGGGTTAGGGTTAGGGTTAGGGTTAGGAAAGGGTTAGGGTTAGGGTTAGCGTTAGGGTTAGGGTACGGTTTAGGGTTAGGGTTAGGGTACGGGTTAGGTTTAGGGTTAGGGTTAGGGTTAAGGGTTAGGGGTTAGTGTTAGGGTTAGGGTTAGGGTTAGGGTTAGGGTACGGGTTAGGGTACGGGTTAGGGTTAGGACACGGGTTAGTGTTAGGGTTAGGGTTAGTGTTAGGGTTAGAGTTAGGGTTAGGGTATGGGTTAGGATTAGGGTACGGGTTAGGGTACGGGTTATGGTTAGGGTACGGGTAAGGGTTAGGGTTAGGGATTAGGGTGAGGGTTAGGGTAAGGGTTAGGGTTAGGGTACGGGTTAGGGTTAGGGTTAGGTTTAGGGTCAGTGTTAGGGGTTAGGGTTAGGGTTAGGGTTAGGGTACGGGTTAGGGTTAGGGTACGGGTTGGGTTTAGGGTATGGGTTAGGGTTAGGGTTAGTGTTAGGGTTAGGGTTAGGGTACGGGTTAGCATTAGTGTTAGGGTTAGGGTTAGTGTTAGGGTACGGGTTAGGGTTAGGGTTAGGTTACGGGTTAGGGTTAGGGTACGGGTTAGGGTAAGGGTACGGATTAGGGTTATGGTAAGGGTACGTGTTAGGGTTAGAGTTAGGGGTTAGGGTTAGGGTTAGGGTTAGGGTACAGGTTAGGGTTAGGGTTAGGGTTAGGGTTAGCGTTAGGGTTAGGTTACGGGTTAGGGTTAGGGTACGGGTTACGGTTAGGGTTAGGGTACGTGGTAGGGTTAGTGTTAGGGTACGGGTTAGGGTTAGGGTACGGGTTAGGGTTAGGGTACGGGTTAGGGTTAGGGTTAGGGTTAGGGTACGTGTTAGTGTTAGGGTTAGGGTATGGGTTAGGGTTAGGGTTAGGGTTAGGGTACGTGTTAGGGTTAGGGTTAGTGTTAGGGTTAGGTTTAAGTGTTAGTGTTAGGGTTAGAGTTAGGTTTAGGGTTAGTGTACGGGTTAGGGTACGGTTTAGGGTTAGGGTTAGGGTTAGGGTACGGGGTAGGGTTAGGATTAGGGTACGGTTTAGGGTTAGGGTACGGTTTAGGGTTAGGGTTAGGGTACGGGTTAGGGTTAGGGTTAGGGTTAGGGTTAGTGTTAGGGTTAGGGTTAGGGTACGGGTTAGCATTAGTGTTAGGGTTAGGGTTAGTGTTAGGGTACGGGTTAGGGTTAGGATTAGGGTACGGGTTAGGGTTAGGGTTAGGGTTAGGGTTAGGGTACGGGTTAGGGTTAGGGTTAGGGTTAGGGTTAGTGTTAGGGTTTGCATTCGGGTTAGGTTTAGGTATAGGGTACGGGTTAGGTTTAGGGTACGGGTTAGGGTTAGGGTTAGGGTAGGGGTTAGGGTTAGGGTTAGGGTTAGGGTTAGGGTTAGGTTTAGGTTTAGGGTACGGGTTAGGGATAGGGTTAGGGTTAGGGTACGGGTTAGGGTTAGGGTTAGGGTACGGGTTAGGGTTAGGGTTAGGTTTAGGGTACGGGTTAGGGTTAGGGTTAGGGGTTAGGGTTAGGGTATGGGTTAGGGTTAGGGTTAGGGTTAGGGTTAGGTTACGGGTTAGGGTTAGGGTATGGGTTATGGTTAGGATTAGGGTACGTGTTAGGGTTAGGGTTAGGGTTAGGGTTAGGGTTATGGGTTAGGGGTTAAGGTTAGGTTTAGGGTTAGGGTTAGGGTATGGGATAGTGTACGAGTTAGTGTTAGGGATAGGGTTAGGGTACGGGTTAGGGTTAGGGTTAGGGTTAGGGTTAGGGTTAGGTTTAGGGTTAGGGTTAGTGTTAGGGTTAGGGTACGGGTTAGGGTTAGGTTTATGGTAAGCGTTAGGGTACGGGTTAGGGTTAGGGTTAGGGTTAGGTTTAGAGTACGGGTTAGGGTTAGGGTTAGGGTACTGGTTAGGGTACGGGTTAGGGTTAGGGTACGGGTTCGGGTACGGTTGTGGGGTACGTGTTAGGGTTAGGGTTAGGGTTAAGGCAAGGGTTAGGGTTAGGGTACCGGTTAGGGTTAGGGTACGGTTTAGGGTTAGGCTTAGGTTACGGGTTAGGGTTAGGGTTAGGGGTTCAGTTTAGGGTTAGGGTTAGGGTTAGGGTACGGGTTAGGGTTAGGGTTAGGGTTAGGGTTAGGGTTAGGGTACGGGTTAGGGTAAGGTTACGCGTTAGGGTTAGTGTTAGGGATAGGTTTAGGTTACGCGATAGGTTTAGGGTACGGATTATGGTTAGGTTTAGGGTACGGGTTAGTGTTAGGGTTAGGGTTAGGATTAGGGTTAGGGTTAGGTTTAGGGTACGGGTTAGGGTTAGGGTTAGGGTTAGGGTACGGGTTAGTGTTAGGGTTAGGGTTAGGATTAGGGTTAAGGTTAGGATTAGGGTACGGGTTAGGTTAAGGGTTAGGGTTAGGGTTAGGGTTAGTGTTAGGGTACGGGTTAGGGTTCGGGTTCGGGTTAAGGTTAGGTTTAGGATGAGTGTACGGGTTAGGGTTCGGGTTAGGGTTAGGGTTAGGGTACGGGTTAGAGTTAGGGTACGGGTTAGGGTTAGGGTTAGGGTTAGGGTACTGGTTAGGGTTAGGGTTAGGGTACGGGTTAGGGTTAGGGTTAGGGTACGGGTTAGGGTTCGGGTTAGGTTACGTGTTAGGTTTAGGGTTAGGTTTAGGGTACGGGTTATGGTTAGGGTTAGGGGTTAGGGTTAGGGTATGGGTTAGGGTTAGGGTACGGGTTAGGGTTAGGATTAGGGTTAGGGTACGTGTTAGGGTTAGGGTTAGGGTTAGGTTTAGAGTACGGGTTAGGTTTAGGTTTAGGGTTAGGTTTAGCAAAGGGTTTGGTTTAGGGTTAGGGTTAGGGAACGGGTTAGGGTATGGGTTAGGGTACGGGTTAGGGTTACGGTACGGGTTAGGGTTAGGGTTAGGGGTTAGGGTGAGGGTTAGCGTTAGGGATAGGGTTAGGGTACGGGTTAGGGTTAGGGTTAGGGTTAGGGTACGGGTTAGATGTTAGGGTTAGGGATAGGGTACGGGTTAGGGTTAGGGTACGGGTTAGGTTTAGGGTAAGGGTTAGGGTTAGGGTTAGGGTTAGGGTACGGGTTAGGGTTAGGAGTAGGGTTAAAGTTAGGGTACGTGTTAGGGTTAGGGTAAGGGTACGGGTTAGGGTTAGGGTACGGGTTAGGGTTAGGATTAGGGTACGTGTTAGGGTTAGGGTTTAGGGTTAGGGTTAGGGTACGGGTTAGGTTTAGGGTACTGGTTAGGGTACGGGTTAGGTTTAGGATACGGGTTAGGGTTAGGGTACGGGTTAGGTTTAGGGTTAGGGTACGGGTTAGGGTTAGGGTTAGTGGTTAGGGTTAGGGTTAGTGTTAGGGTTAGGGTTAGGGTTAGTGTACGGGTTAGGGTTAGGGTACGGGTTAGGGTTAGGGTACCGGTTAGGGTTAGGGTTATGGTACGGGTTAGGGTTAGGGTTAGGGTACGTGTTAGGTTTAGGGTTAGGGTTAGGGTTAGGGTTACGGTACGGGTTAGGGTTAGGGTTAGGGGTTAGGGTGAGGGTTAGCGTTAGGGATAGGGTTAGGGTACGGGTTAGGGTTAGGGTTAGGGTTAGGGTACGTGTTAGAGGTTAGGGTTAGGGATAGGGTACGGGTTAGGGTTAGGGTACGGGTTAGGTTTAGGGTAAGGGTTAGAGTTAGGGTTAGGGTTAGGGTTAGGGTACGGGTTAGGGTTAGGATTAGGGTTAAAGTTAGGGTACGTGTTAGGGTTAGGGTTAGGGTACGGGTTAGGGTTAGGGTTAGGGTACGTGTTAGGGTTAGGGTTTAGGGTTAGGGTTAGGGTACGGGTTAGGTTTAGTGTACTGGTTAGGGTACGGGTTAGGGTTAGGGTACGGGTTAGGGTTAGTGTACGGGTTAGGTTTAGGGTTAGGGTACGGGTTAGGGTTAGGGTTAGGGTTAGGGTTAGGGTTAGGGTTAGTGTACGGGTTAGGGTTAGGGTACGGGTTAGGGTTAGGGTTAGGGTTAGCGTACGGGTTAGGTTTAGGGTACGGGTTAGGGTACGGGTTAGGGTTAGGGTACAGGTTAGGGTTAGGTTTAGGGTTAGGGTTAGCGTTAGTGTACGGGTTAGGGTTAGGTTTAGGGTTAGGGTATGGGTTAGGGTTAGGGTTAGGGTACGTTTTAGGGTTAGGGTTAGGGTACGGGTTAGGGTTAGGGTACTGTTTAGGATTAGGATTAGGTTTAGGTTTAGGGTACGGTTTAGGGTTAGGGTTAGGGTACGGGTTAGGGTTAGGGTTAGGGTTAGGGTACGGGTTAGGGTTAGGGTTAGGGTACGGGTTAGGGTTAGGGTACGGGTTAGGTTTAGGTTTAGGATAGGGTTAGGGTTAGGGTTAGGGTACGGGTTAGGGTTAGGGTTAGGGTTAGGGTTAGGGTACGGGTAAGGGTTAGGGTACGGGTTAGGGTTAGGGTTAGGTTTAGGTTTAGTGTTAGGGTTAGTGTACGGGTTATGGTTAGGGTTAGGGTACGGGTTAGGGTTAGGGGACGGGTTAGGGTTAGGGTTAGGGTAGGGGTTAGGGTTAGGGTTAGGGTTAGGGTTAGGGTACGGGTTAGGGTTAGGGTTAGGTTTAGGGTTAGGTTTAGGGTTAGGGTACGGGTTAGGGGTAGGGTTAGTGTTAGGGTTAGTGTTAGGGTACGGGTTAGGGTTAGATTTAGGGTTAGGGTTAGCGTTAGGGTACGGGTTAGTGTTAGGGTTAGGTTTAGGGTTAGGGTACGGTTTAGGGTTAGGTTTAGGGTACGGGTTAGGGTTAGGGTAGGGGTTAGGGTTAGGGTACGGGTTAGGGTTAGGGTTAGGGTACGGGTTAGGTTTAGGGTTAGGGGTTAGGGTTAGGGTTAGTGTTAGGGTTAGGGTTAGTGTACGGGTTAGGGTTAGGGTACGGGTTAGGGTTAGGGTTAGGGTTAGCGTACGGGTTAGGGTTAGGGTTAGTTTTAGGGTTAGGGTTAGGGTAGGGGTTAGGGTTAGGGTACAGGTTAGGGTTAGGTTTAGGGTTAGGGTTAGGAAAGGGTTAGGGTTAGGTTTAGCGTTAGGGTTAGGGTACGGGTTAGGGTTAGGGTTAGGGTACGGGTTACGGTTAGGGTTAGGGTTTGGGTTAGGGGTTAGGGGTTAGTGTTAGGGTTAGGGTTAGGGTTATGGTTAGTGTTATGGTACGGGTTAGGGCACGGGTTAGGGTTAGGGCACGGGTTAGTGTTAGGGTTAGGGTTAGGGTTAGGGTTAGTGTACAGGTTATTGTTAGGGTACGGGTTAGGGTCCGGTTTAGGGTTACGGTACGGGTTAGGGTTAGGGGTTAGGGTGAGGGTTAGGGTTAGGGATAGGGTTAGGGTACGGGTTAGGGTTAGGGGTAGGGGTAGGGTACGGGTTAGGGGTTAGGGTTAGGGTTAGGGTACGGGTTAGGGTTAGGGTACGGGTTAGGTTTAGGTTACGGTTTAGGGTTAGGGTTAGGGTTAGGGTTAGGGTACGGGTTAGGGTTAGGATTAGGGTTAAAGTTAGGGTACGTTTTAGGGTTAGGGTTAGGGTACGGGTTAGGGTTAGGGTACGGGTTAGGGTAAGGGTACGGGTTAGGGTTAGGATTAGGGTACGTGTTAGGGTTAGGGTTAGGGTTTAGGGTTAGGGTTAGGGTACGGTTTAGGGTTAGGGTACTGGTTAGGGTACGGGATAGGTTTAGGGTACGGGTTAGGTTTAGGGTACGGGTTAGGGTTAGTGTTAGGGTTAGGGTACGGGTTAGGGTTTGGATTAGGGTACGGTTTAGGGTTAGGGTACGGGTTAGGGTTAGGGTATGTGTTAGGGTTAGTGTTAGGGTTAGGGTTAGGGTACGGGTTAGGGTTAGGGTTAGGGTACGGGTTAGGGTTAGGTTTAGGGTTAGGGTTAGAGTACGGGTTAGGGTTAGGGTTAGAGTACGGGTTAGGGTTAGGGTTAGGGTTAGGGTACGGTTTAGGGTTAGGGTTAGGGTACGGGTTAGGGTTAGGGTTAGGGTTAGGCTTAGGGTTAGGGTACGGGTTAGGGTTAGGGTTAGTGTTATTTTTTTTTTAATTTTTTTTTATTTACTTATGATAGTCACACAGAGAAGAGAGAGGCAGAGACACAGGCAGAGGGAGAAGCAGGCTCCATGCACCGGGAACCCGACGTGGGATTCGATCCCGGGTCTCCAGGATCGCGCCCTGGGCCAAAGGCAGGCGCCAAACCGCTGCGCCACCAAGGGATCCCTAGGGTTAGTGTTAGGGTTAGGATACGGGTTAGAGTTAGGGTTAGGGTACGGGTAATGGTTAGGGATAGGGTTAGGGATAGGGTTAGGCTACGGGTTAGGGTTAGGTTTAGGGTTAGTGTTAGGGGTTAGGGTTAGGGTTAGGGTTAGAGGTTAGGGGTGAGGGTTAGGGTTAGGGTTAGAGTTAGGGTACGGGTTAGGGTTAGGGGTAGGGTTAGTGTTAGGGTTAAGGAACGGGTTAGGGTTAGGGTTAGGGTTAGGGTACGGGTTTGGGTTAGTGTTAGGGTTAGGATTAGTGTTAGGGTACGGGTTAGGTTTAGGGTAAGGGTTAGGGTTAGGGTACGGGTTAGGGTACGGGTTAGGGTTAGGGTTAGGGTTAGGGTACGGGTTAGGGTTAGGGTTAGGGTACGGGTTAGGTTTAGGTTACGGGTTAGGGTTAGGGTTAGGGGCGGGTTAGGGTTAGGTTTAGGGTGAGGGTTAGGGTTAGGGTACGGGTTAGGGTTAGGGTACGTGTTAGGGTTAGAGTTAGGTTACGGGTTAGGGTTAGGGTTAGGGGTTAGGGTTAGGGTTAGGGTTAGTGTACGGGTTAGGGTTAGGGTACGGGTTAGGGTTAGGGTTAGGTTTAGGGTTAGCGTACGGGTTAGGGTTAGTGTTAGGGTTAGGGTACGGGTTAGGGTTAGGGTACGGGTTAGTGTTAGGGTTAGGGTTAGGGTTAGGGTTAGGGTTAGGAAAGGGTTAGGGTTAGGATTAGCGTTAGGGTTAGGGTACGGTTTAGGTTTAGGGTTAGGGTACGGGTTAGGTTTAGGGTTAGGGTTAGGGTTAGGGGTTAGGGGTTAGTGTTAGGGTTAGGGTTAGGGTTAGGGTTAGGGTACGCGTTAGGGTACGGGTTAGGGTTAGGACACGGGTTAGTGTTAGGGTTAGGGTTAGTGTTAGGGTTAGAGTTAGGGTTAGGGTATGGGTTAGGTTTAGGGTACGGGTTAGGGTACGGGTTAGGGTTAGGGTACGGGTAAGGGTTAGGGTTAGGGATTAGGGTGAGGGTTAGGGTAAGGGTTAGGGTTAGGGTACGGGTTAGGGTTAGGGTTAGGGTTAGGTTTAGGGTTAGGGTCAGTGTTAGGGGTTAGGGTTCGGGTTGGGGTTAGGGTACGGGTTAGGGTTAGGGTACGGGTTAGGGTTAGGGTACTGGTTAGGGTTAGGTTTAGGGTTAGTGTTAGGAAAGGGTTAGGGTTAGGGTTAGCATTAGGGTTAGGGCAAGGGTTAGGGTTAGGGTTAGGGTACGGGTTACGGTTAGGGTTAGGGTTTGGGTTAGGGGTTAGGGGTTAGTGTTAGGGTTAGGGTTAGGGTTAGAGTTAGGGTTAGGGTTAGTGTTAGGCTACGGGTTAGGGTACGGGTTAGGGTTAGGGTTCGGGTTAGTGTTAGGGTTAGGGTTAGGGTACGGGTTAGGGTACAGGTTAGGGTACGGGTAAGGGTACGGGTTAGGGTTACGGTACGGGTTAGGGTTAGGGTTAGGGGTTAGGGTGAGGGTTAGCGTTAGGGATAGGGTTAGGGTACGGGTTAGGGTTAGGGTTAGGGTACGGGTTAGGGGTTAGGGTTAGGGATAGGGTACGGGTTAGGGTTAGGGTACGGGTTAGGTTTAGTGTAAGGGTTAGGGTTAGGGTTAGGGTTAGGGTTAGGGTACGGGTTAGGGTTAGGATTAGGGTTAACGTTAGGGTACGTGTTAGGGTTAGGGTTAGGGTACGGGTTAGGGTTAGGGTACGGGTTAGGGTAAGGGTACGGGTTAGGGTTAGGATTAGGGTACGTGTTAGGGTTAGGGTTTACGGTTAGGGTTAGGGTACGGGTTAGGTTTAGGGTACTGGTTAGGTTACGGGTTAGGGTTAGGGTACGGGTTAGGGTTAGGGTACGGGTTAGGTTTAGGGTTAGGGTACGGGTTAGGGTTAGGGTTAGTGGTTAGGGTTAGGGTTAGTGTTAGGTTTAGGGTTAGGGTTAGTGTACGGGTTAGGGTTAGGGTACGGGTTAGGGTTAGGGTTAGGGTTAGGGTTAGGGTTAGCGTACGGGTTATTTAGGGTACGGGTTAGGGTACGGGTTAGGGTTAGGGTTAGGGGTTAGGGTTAGGGTTAGGCTTAGGGTTAGGCTTAGGGTACGGGTTAGGGTTAGGGTTAGGGTACGGGTTAGGGTTAGGGTACGGGTTAGGGTTAGGGTTAGGGTTAGGGTTAGGGTTAGGTTTAGCGTTAGGGTACGGGTTAGGGTTAGGGTTAGGGTTAGGGTTAGGGTACGTGTTAGGGTTAGGTATAGGGTACGGGTTAGGGTTAGGGTACGGGTTAGTGTTAGGGTACGGGTTAGGGTTAGGGTTAGGTACGGGTTAGGGTTAGGGTTAGGGTTAGGGTACGTGTTAGGGTTATGGTTAGGGTTAGGGTTAGGTTTAGGGTTAGGGTTAAGGGTTAGGGTTAGGGTTAGGGTAAGGGTTAGGGTTAGGGTACGGTTTAGGGTACGGGTTAGGTTTAGGTTTAGGGTTAGGGTTAGGGTACGGGTTAGGGTTAGGATTAGGTTACGGTTTAGGGTTAGGGTACGGTTTAGGGTTAGGGTTAGGGTACGGGTTAGGGTTAGGGTACGGGTTAGGGTTAGGGTACGGGTTAGGGTTAGTGTTAGGGTTAGGGTTACTGTATGGGTTAGGGTTAGGGTTAGGGTACGGGTTAGGTTTAGGTTTAGGGTTAGGGTACGGGTTAGGGTTAGGGTTAGAGTACGGGTTAGGGTTAGGGTTAGGGTTAGGGTTAGGGTACGGTTTAGGGTTAGGGTTAAGGTACGGGTTAGGGTTAGGGTTAGGGTTAGGGTTAGGGTTAGGGTACGGGTTAGGGTTAGGGTTAGTGTTATTTTTTTTTTAATTTTTTTTATTTACTTATGATAGTCACACAGAGAGAGAGAGAGGCAGAGACACAGGCAGAGGGAGAAGCAGGCTCCATGCACCGGGAGCCCGACGTGGGATTCGATCCCGGGTCTCCAGGATCGCGCCCTGGGCCAAAGGCAGGCGCCAAACCGCTGCGCCACCCAGGGATCCCTAGGGTTAGTGTTAGGGTTAGGGTACGGGTTAGAGTTAGGGTTAGTGTACGGGTAATGGTTAGGGATAGGGTTAGGGTTAGTTTTAGGCTACGGATTAGGGTTCGGTTTAGGGTTAGTGTTAGGGGTTAGGGGTTAGGGTTAGTGTTAGGGTTAGGGATAGAGGTTAGGGGTTAGGGTTAGGGTTAGGGTTAGAGTTAGGGTACGGGTTAGGGTTAGGGTTAGGGTTAGTGTTAGGGTTAAGGTACGGGTTAGGGTTAGGGTTACGGTTAGGGTACGGGTTTGGGTTAGTGTTAGGGTTAGGATTAGGGTTAGGGTACGGGTTAGGTTTAGGGTAAGGGTTAGGGTTAGTGTACGGGTTAGGGTACGGGTTAGGGTTAGGGTTAGGGTTAGGGTTAGGGTACGGGTTAGGTTAGGGTTAGGTTTAGGGTTAGGGTTAGGGTTAGGGTACGGGTTAGGGTTAGGGTACGTGTTAGGGTTAGAGTTAGGTTACTGGTTAGTGTTAGGGTTAGGGGGTAGGGTTAGGGTTAGGGTTAGGGTTAGTGTACGGGTTAGTGTTAGGGTACGGGTTAGGGTTAGGGTTAGGTTTAGGGTACGGTTTAGGGTTAGGGTACGGGTTAGTGTTAGGGTTAGGGTTAGGGTTAGGGTTAGGGTTAGGAAAGGGTTAGGGTTAGGGTTAGCGTTAGGGTTAGGGTACGGTTTAGGGTTAGGGTTAGGGTACGGGTTAGGTTTAGGGTTAGGGTTAGGGTTAAGGGTTAGGGGTTAGTGTTAGGGTTAGGGTTAGGGTTAGGGTTAGGGTACGGGTTAGGGTACGGGTTAGGGTTAGGACACGGGTTAGTGTTAGGGTTAGGGTTAGTGTTAGGGTTAGAGTTAGGGTTAGGGTATGGGTTAGGATTAGGGTACGGGTTAGGGTACGGGTTATGGTTAGGGTACGGGTAAGGGTTAGGGTTAGGGATTAGGGTGAGGGTTAGGGTAAGGGTTAGGGTTAGGGTACGGGTTAGGGTTAGGGTTAGGTTTAGGGTCAGTGTTAGGGGTTAGGGTTAGGGTTAGGGTTAGGGTACGGGTTAGGGTTAGGGTACGGGTTGGGTTATAGGGTACGGGTTAGGGTTAGGGTTAGTGTTAGGGTTAGGGTTAGGGTACGGGTTAGCATTAGAGTTAGGGTTAGGGTTAGTGTTAGGGTACGGGTTAGGGTTAGGTTTAGGTTACGGGTTAGGGTTAGGGTACGGGTTAGGGTAAGGGTACGGATTAGGGTTATGGTAAGGGTACGTGTTAGGGTTAGAGTTAGGGGTTAGGGTTAGGGTTAGGGTTAGGGTACAGGTTAGGGTTAGGGTTAGGGTTAGGGTTAGCGTTAGGGTTAGGTTACGGGTTAGGGTTAGGGTACGGGTTACGGTTAGGGTTAGGGTACGTGGTAGGGTTAGTGTTAGGGTACGGGTTAGGGTTAGGGTACGGGTTAGGGTTAGGGTACGGGTTAGGGTTAGGGTTAGGGTTAGGGTACGTGTTAGTGTTAGGGTTAGGGTATGGGTTAGGGTTAGGGTTAGGGTTAGGGTACGTGTTAGGGTTAGGGTTAGGGTTAGGGTTAGGTTTAAGTGTTAGTGTTAGGGTTAGAGTTAGGTTTAGGGTTAGTGTACGGGTTAGGGTACGGTTTAGGGTTAGGGTTAGGGTTAGGGTACGGGGTAGGGTTAGGATTAGGGTACGGTTTAGGGTTAGGGTACGGTTTAGGGTTAGGGTTAGGGTACGGGTTAGGGTTAGGGTTAGGGTTAGGGTTAGTGTTAGGGTTTGCATACGGGTTAGGTTTAGGTTTAGGGTACGGGTTAGGGTTAGGGTACGGGTTAGGGTTAGGGTACGGGTTAGGGTTAGGATTAGGGTACGGGTTAGGGTTAGGGTTAGGGTTAGGGTTAGGGTACGGGTTAGTGTTAGGGTTAGGGTTAGGGTTAGTGTTAGGGTTTGCATTCGGGTTAGGTTTAGGTATAGGGTACGGGTTAGGGTTAGGGTACGGGTTAGGGTTAGGGTTAGGGTAGGGGTTAGGGTTAGGGTTAGGGTTAGGGTTAGGGTACGGGTTAGGGTTAGGGTTAGGGTTAGGGTACGTGTTAGTGTTAGGGTTAGGGTATGGGTTAGGGTTAGGGTTAGGGTTAGGGTACGTGTTAGGGTTAGGGTTAGTGTTAGGGTTAGGTTTAAGTGTTAGTGTTAGGGTTAGAGTTAGGTTTAGGGTTAGTGTACGGGTTAGGGTACGGTTTAGGGTTAGGGTTAGGGTTAGGGTACGGGGTAGGGTTAGGATTAGGGTACGGTTTAGGGTTAGGGTACGGTTTAGGGTTAGGGTTAGGGTACGGGTTAGGGTTAGGGTTAGGGTTAGGGTTAGTGTTAGGGTTTGCATACGGGTTAGGTTTAGGTTTAGGGTACGGGTTAGGGTTAGGGTACGGGTTAGGGTTAGGGTACGGGTTAGGGTTAGGATTAGGGTACGGGTTAGGATTAGGGTTAGGGTTAGGGTTAGGGTACGGGTTAGGGTTAGGGTTAGGGTTAGGGTTAGTGTTAGGGTTTGCATTCGGGTTAGGTTTAGGTATAGGGTACGGGTTAGGGTTAGGGTACGGGTTAGGGTTAGGGTTAGGGTAGGGGTTAGGGTTAGGGTTAGGGTTAGGGTTAGGGTTAGGTTTAGGTTTAGGGTACGGGTTAGGGATAGGGTTAGGGTTAGGGTACGGGTTAGGGTTAGGGTTAGGGTACGGGTTAGGGTTAGGGTTAGGTTTAGGGTACGGGTTAGGGTTAGGGTTAGGGGTTAGGGTTAGGGTATGGGTTAGGGTTAGGGTTAGGGTTAGGGTTAGGTTACGGGTTAGGGTTAGGGTATGGGTTATGGTTAGGATTAGGGTACGTGTTAGGGTTAGGGTTAGGGTTAGGGTTAGGGTTATGGGTTAGGGGTTAAGGTTAGGTTTAGGGTTAGGGTTAGGGTATGGGATAGTGTACGAGTTAGTGTTAGGGATAGGGTTAGGGTACGGGTTAGGGTTAGGGTTAGGGTTAGGGTTAGGTTTAGGGTTAGGGTTAGTGTTAGGGTTAGGGTACGGGTTAGGGTTAGGTTTATGGTAAGCGTTAGGGTACGGGTTAGGGTTAGGGTTAGGGTTAGGTTTAGAGTACGGGTTAGGGTTAGGGTTAGGGTACTGGTTAGGGTACGGGTTAGGGTTAGGGTACGGGTTAGGGTACGGTTTTGGGGTACGTGTTAGGGTTAGGGTTAGGGTTAAGGCAAGGGTTAGGGTTAGGGTACCGGTTAGGGTTAGGGTACGGTTTAGGGTTAGGCTTAGGTTACGGGTTAGGGTTAGGGTTAGGGGTTCAGTTTAGTGTTAGGGTTAGGGTTAGGGTACGGGTTAGGGTTAGGGTTAGGGTTAGGGTTAGGGTTAGGGTACGGGTTAGGGTAAGGTTACGGGTTAGGGTTAGTGTTAGGGATAGGTTTAGGTTACGCGATAGGTTTAGGGTACGGATTATGGTTAGGTTTAGGGTACGGGTTAGTGTTAGGGTTAGGGTTAGGATTAGGGTTAGGGTTAGGTTTAGGGTACGGGTTAGGGTTAGGGTTAGGGTTAGGGTTAGGGTACGGGTTAGTGTTAGGGTTAGGGTTAGGATTAGGGTTAAGGTTAGGATTAGGGTACGGGTTAGGTTAAGGGTTAGGGTTAGGGTTAGGGTTAGGGTTAGGGTACGGGTTAGGGTTCGGGTTCGGGTTAAGGTTAGGTTTAGGATGAGTGTACGGGTTAGGGTTCGGGTTAGGGTTAGGGTTAGGGTACGGGTTAGAGTTAGGGTACGGGTTAGGGATAGGGTTAGGGGTTAGGGTTAGGGTATGGGTTAGGGTTAGGGTTAGGGTACAGGTTAGGGTTAGGGTTAGGGTACGGGTTAGGGTTCGGGTTAGGTTACGGGTTAGGTTTAGGGTTAGGTTTAGGGTACGGGTTATGGTTAGGGTTAGGGGTTAGGGTTAGGGTATGGGTTAGGGTTAGGGTACGGGTTAGGGTTAGGATTAGGGTTAGGGTACGTGTTAGGGTTAGGGTTAGGGTTAGGTTTAGAGTACGGGTTAGGTTTATGTTTAGGGTTAGGTTTAGCAAAGGGTTTGGTTTAGGGTTAGGGTTAGGGAACGGGTTAGGGTATGGGTTAGGGTACGGGTTAGGGTTACGGTACGGGTTAGGGTTAGGGTTAGGGGTTAGGGTGAGGGTTAGCGTTAGGGATAGGGTTAGGGTACGGGTTAGGGTTAGGGTTAGGGTTAGGGTACGGGTTAGATGTTAGGGTTAGGCATAGGGTACGGGTTAGGGTTAGGGTACGGGTTAGGTTTAGGGTAAGGGTAAGGGTTAGGGTTAGGTTTAGGGTACGGGTTAGGGTTAGGAGTAGGGTTAAAGTTAGGGTACGTGTTAGGGTTAGGGTTAGGGTACGGGTTAGGGTTAGGGTACGGGTTAGGGTTAGGATTAGGGTACGTGTTAGGGTTAGGGTTTAGGGTTAGGGTTAGGGTACGGGTTAGGTTTAGGGTACTGGTTAGGGTACGGGTTAGGGTTAGGATACGGGTTAGGGTTAGGGTACGGGTTAGGTTTAGGGTTAGGGTACGGGTTAGGGTTAGGGTTAGTGGTTAGGGTTAGGGTTAGTGTTAGGGTTAGGGTTAGGGTTAGTGTACGGGTTAGGGTTAGGGTACGGGTTAGGGTTAGGGTACCGGTTAGGGTTAGGGTTATGGTACGGGTTAGGGTTAGGGTTAGGGTACGTGTTAGGTTTAGGGTTAGGGTTAGGGTTAGGGTTACGGTACGGGTTAGGGTTAGGGATAGGGGTTACGGTGAGGGTTAGCGTTAGGGATAGGGTTAGGGTACGGGTTAGGGTTAGGGTTAGGGTTAGGGTACGTGTTAGAGGTTAGGGTTAGGGATAGGGTACGGGTTAGGGTTAGGGTACGGATTAGGTTTAGGGTAAGGGTTAGAGTTAGGGTTAGGGTTAGGGTTAGGGTACGGGTTAGGGTTAGGATTAGGGTTAAAGTTAGGGTACGTGTTAGGGTTAGGGTTAGGGTACGGGTTAGGGTTAGGGTTAGGGTACGTGTTAGGGTTAGGGTTTAGGGTTAGGGTTAGGGTACGGGTTAGGTTTAGTGTACTGGTTAGGGTACGGGTTAGGGTTAGGGTACGGGTTAGGGTTAGTGTACGGGTTAGGTTTAGGGTTAGGGTACGGGTTAGGGTTAGGGTTAGGGTTAGGGTTAGGGTTAGGGTTAGGGTTAGGGTTAGTGTACGGGTTAGGGTTAGGGTACGGGTTAGGGTTAGGGTTAGGGTTAGGGTTAGGGTTAGCGTACGGGTTAGGTTTAGGGTACGGGTTAGGGTACGGGTAGGGTTAGGGTACAGGTTAGGGTTAGGTTTAGGGTTAGGGTATGGGTTAGGGTTAGGGTTAGGGTACGTTTTAGGGTTAGGGTTAGGGTACGGGTTAGGGTTAGGGTACTGTTTAGGATTAGGATTAGGTTTAGGTTTAGGGTACGGTTTAGGGTTAGGGTTAGGGTACGGGTTAGGGTTAGGGTTAGGGTTAGGGTACGGGTTAGGGTTAGGGTTAGGGTACGGGTTAGGGTTAGGGTACGGGTTAGGTTTAGGTTTAGGATAGGGTTAGGGTTAGGGTTAGGGTACGGGTTAGGGTTAGGGTATGGGTTAGGGTTAGGGTACAGGTTAGGGTTAGGTTTAGGGTTAGGGTTAGGGTTAGGGTTAGTGTACGGGTTATGGTTAGGGTTAGGTTTAGGGTTAGGGTTAGGGTACGGGTTAGGGTTAGGGTTAGGGTACGGGTTAGGTTTAGGGTACCGGTTAGGGTTAGGTTTAGGGTTAGGGTTAGCGTTAGGGTACGGGTTAGGGTTAGGGTTAGGGTTAGGGTTAGGTTTAGGGTACGGGTTAGGGTTAGGGTACGGGTTAGGGTTAGGGTACGGGTTAGGGTTAAGGTACGGGTTAGGGTTAGGGTACGGGTTAGGGTTAGGGTTAGGGTTAGGGTACGGGTTAGGGTTAGGGTACGGGTTAGGGTTAGAGTTAGGGTACGGGTTAGGGTTAGGGTATGGGTTAGGTTTAGGGTACGGGTTAGGGTTAGGGTTAGGGTACGGGTTAGGGTTAGGTTTAGGGTACTTGTTAGGGTTAGGGTTAGGGTTAGGGTTAGGGTTAGAGGTTAGGGTTAGGGATAGGCTTAGGGTTAGGATTAGGGTACGGGTTAAGGTACGGGTTAGGGTTAGGTTTAGGGTTAGGGTATGGGTTAGGGTTAGGGTTAAGGTACGTTTTAGGTTTAGGGTTAGGGTACTGGTGAGGGTTAGGGTACTGTTTAGGGTTAGGTTTAGGTTTAGGGTTAGGGTACGTGTTAGGGTTAGGGTTAGGGTACGGGTTTGGTTTAGGGTTAGGGTTAGGGTTAGGGTACGGGTTAGGGTTAGGGTTAGGGTACGGGTAAGGGTTAGGGTACGGGTTAGGTTTAGGGTTAGGTTTAGGTTTAGTGTTAGGGTTAGTGTACGGGTTAGGGTTAGGGTTAGGGTACGGGTTAGGGTTAGGGGACGGGTTAGGGTTAGGGTTAGGGTAGGGGTTAGGGTTAGGGTTAGGGTTAGGGTTAGGGTACGGGTTAGGGTTAGGGTTAGGTTTAGGGTTAGGTTTAGGGTTAGGGTACGGGTTAGGGGTAGGGTTAGTGTTAGGGTTAGTGTTAGGGTACGGGTTATGGTTAGATTTAGGGTTAGGGTTAGCGTTAGGGTACGGGTTAGTGTTAGGGTTAGGTTTAGGGTTAGGGTAGGTTTAGGGTTAGGTTTAGGGTACGGGTTAGGGTTAGGGTACGGGTTAGGGTTAGGGTACGGGTTAGGGTTAGGGTTAGGGTACGGGTTAGGTTTAGGGTTAGGGGTTAGGGTTAGGGTTAGTGTTAGGGTTAGGGTTAGTGTACGGGTTAGGGTTAGGGTACGGGTTAGGGTTAGGGTTAGGGTTAGGGTTAGCGTACGGGTTAGGGTTAGGGTTAGTTTTAGGGTTAGGGTTAGGGTAGGGGTTAGGGTTAGGGTACAGGTTAGGGTTAGGTTTAGGGTTAGGGTTAGGAAAGGGTTAGGGTTAGGGTTAGCGTTAGGGTTAGGGTACGGGTTAGGGTTAGGGTTAGGGTACGGGTTAGGGTTAGGGTTAGGGTTTGGGTTAGGGGTTAGGGGTTAGTGTTAGGGTTAGGGTTAGGGTTATGGTTAGTGTTATGGTACGGGTTAGGGCACGGGTTAGGGTTAGGGCACGGGTTAGTGTTAGGGTTAGGGTTAGGGTTAGGGTTAGTGTACGGGTTATTGTTAGGGTACGGGTTAGGGTCCGGTTTAGGGTTACGGTACGGGTTAGGGTTAGGGTTAGGGGTTAGGGTGAGGGTTAGGGTTAGGGATAGGGTTAGGGTACGGGTTAGGGTTAGGGTTAGGGGTAGGGTACGGGTTAGGGGTTAGGGTTAGGGTTAGGGATAGGATACGGGTTAGGGTTAGGGTACGGGTTAGGTTTAGGTTACGGTTTAGGGTTAGGGTTAGGGTTAGGGTTAGGGTACGGGTTAGGGTTAGGATTAGGGTTAAAGTTAGGGTACGTTTTAGGGTTAGGGTTAGGGTACGGGTTAGGGTTAGGGTACGGGTTAGGGTAAGGGTACGGGTTAGGGTTAGGATTAGGGTACGTGTTAGGGTTAGGGTTAGGGTTTAGGGTTAGGGTTAGGGTACGGTTTAGGGTTAGGGTACTGGTTAGGGTACGGGATAGGTTTAGGGTACGGGTTAGGTTTAGGGTACGGGTTAGGGTTAGTGTTAGGGTTAGGGTACGGGTTAGGGTTTGGATTAGGGTACGGTTTAGGGTTAGGGTACGGGTTAGGGTTAGGGTATGGGTTAGGGTTAGTGTTAGGGTTAGGGTTAGGGTACGGGTTAGGGTTAGGGTTAGGGTACGGGTTAGGTTTAGGTTTAGGGTTAGGGTTAGAGTACGGGTTAGGGTTAGGGTTAGAGTACGGGTTAGGGTTAGGGTTAGGGTTAGGGTACGGTTTAGGGTTAGGGTTAGGGTACGGGTTAGGGTTAGGGTTAGGGTTAGGCTTAGGGTTAGGGTACGGGTTAGGGTTAGGGTTAGTGTTATTTTTTTTTTAATTTTTTTTTATTTACTTATGATAGTCACACAGAGAAGAGAGAGGCAGAGACACAGGCAGAGGGAGAAGCAGGCTCCATGCACCGGGAACCCGACGTGGGATTCGATCCCGGGTCTCCAGGATCGCGCCCTGGGCCAAAGGCAGGCGCCAAACCGCTGCGCCACCAAGGGATCCCTAGGGTTAGTGTTAGGGTTAGGATACGGGTTAGAGTTAGGGTTAGGGTACGGGTAATGGTTAGGGATAGGGTTAGGGATAGGGTTAGGCTACGGGTTAGGGTTAGGTTTAGGGTTAGTGTTAGGGGTTAGGGTTAGGGTTAGGGTTAGAGGTTAGGGGTGAGGGTTAGGGTTAGGGTTAGAGTTAGGGTACGGGTTAGGGTTAGGGTTAGGGTTAGTGTTAGGGTTAAGGAACGGGTTAGGGTTAGGCTTAGGGTTAGGGTACGGGTTTGGGTTAGTGTTAGGGTTAGGATTAGTGTTAGGGTACGGGTTAGGTTTAGGGTAAGGGTTAGGGTTAGAGTACGGGTTAGGGTACGGGTTAGGGTTAGGGTTAGGGTTAGGGTACGGGTTAGGGTTAGGGTTAGGGTACGGGTTAGGTTTAGGTTACGGGTTAGGGTTAGGGTTAGGGGCGGGTTAGGGTTAGGTTTAGGGTGAGGGTTAGGGTTAGGGTACGGGTTAGGGTTAGGGTACGTGTTAGGGTTAGAGTTAGGTTACGGGTTAGGGTTAGGGTTAGGGGTTAGGGTTAGGGTTAGGGTTAGTGTACGGGTTAGGGTTAGGGTACGGGTTAGGGTTAGGGTTAGGTTTAGGGTTAGCGTACGGGTTAGGGTTAGTGTTAGGGTTAGGGTACGGGTTAGGGTTAGGGTACGGGTTAGTGTTAGGGTTAGGGTTAGGGTTAGGGTTAGGGTTAGGAAAGGGTTAGGGTTAGGATTAGCGTTAGGGTTAGGGTACGGTTTAGGTTTAGGGTTAGGGTACGGGTTAGGTTTAGGGTTAGGGTTAGGGTTAGGGATTAGGGGTTAGTGTTAGTGTTAGGGTTAGGGTTAGGGTTAGGGTACGCGTTAGGGTACGGGTTAGGGTTAGGACACGGGTTAGTGTTAGGGTTAGGGTTAGTGTTAGGGTTAGAGTTAGGGTTAGGGTATGGGTTAGGTTTAGGGTACGGGTTAGGGTACGGGTTAGGGTTAGGGTACGGGTAAGGGTTAGGGTTAGGGATTAGGGTGAGGGTTAGGGTAAGGGTTAGGGTTAGGGTACGGGTTAGGGTTAGGGTTAGGGTTAGGTTTAGGGTTAGGGTCAGTGTTAGGGGTTAGGGTTCGGGTTGGGGTTAGGGTACGGGTTAGGGTTAGGGTACGGGTTAGGGTTAGGGTACTGGTTAGGGTTAGGTTTAGGGTTAGTGTTAGGAAAGGGTTAGGGTTAGGGTTAGCATTAGGGTTAGGGCAAGGGTTAGGGTTAGGGTTAGGGTACGGGTTACGGTTAGGGTTAGGGTTTGGGTTAGGGGTTAGGGGTTAGTGTTAGGGTTAGGGTTAGGGTTAGAGTTAGGGTTAGGGTTAGTGTTAGGGTACGGGTTAGGGTACGGGTTAGGGTTAGGGTTCGGGTTAGTGTTAGGGTTAGGGTTAGGGTACGGGTTAGGGTACAGGTTAGGGTACGGGTTAGGGTACGGGTTAGGGTTACGGTACGGGTTAGGGTTAGGGTTAGGGGTTAGGGTGAGGGTTAGCGTTAGGGATAGGGTTAGGGTACGGGTTAGGGTTAGGGTACGGGTTAGGGGTTAGGGTTAGGGATAGGGTACGGGTTAGGGTTAGGGTACGGGTTAGGTTTAGTGTAAGGGTTAGGGTTAGGGTTAGGGTTAGGGTTAGGGTACGGGTTAGGGTTAGGATTAGGGTTAACGTTAGGGTACGTGTTAGGGTTAGGGTTAGGGTACGGGTTAGGGTTAGGGTACGGGTTAGGGTAAGGGTACGGGTTAGGGTTAGGATTAGGGTACGTGTTAGGGTTAGGGTTTACGGTTAGGGTTAGGGTACGGGTTAGGTTTAGGGTAATGGTTAGGTTACGGGTTAGGGTTAGGGTACGGGTTAGGGTTAGGGTACGGGTTAGGTTTAGGGTTAGGGTACGGGTTAGGGTTAGGGTTAGTGGTTAGGGTTAGGGTTAGTGTTAGGTTTAGGGTTAGGGTTAGTGTACGGGTTAGGGTTAGGGTACGGGTTAGGGTTAGGGTTAGGGTTAGGGTTAGGGTTAGCGTACGGGTTATTTAGGGTACGGGTTAGGGTACGGGTTAGGGTTAGGGTTAGGGGTTAGGGTTAGGGTTAGGCTTAGGGTTAGGCTTAGGGTACGGGTTAGGGTTAGGGTTAGGGTACGGGTTAGGGTTAGGGTACGGGTTAGGGTTAGGGTTAGGGTTAGGGTTAGGGTTAGGTTTAGCGTTAGGGTACGGGTTAGGGTTAGGGTTAGGGTTAGGGTTAGGGTACGTGTTAGGGTTAGGTATAGGGTACGGGTTAGGGTTAGGGTACGGGTTAGTGTTAGGGTACGGTATAGAGTTCGGGTTAGGGTACGGGTTAGGTTTAGGGTTAGGGGTTAGGGTTAGGGTTAGTGTTAGGGTTAGGGTTAGTGTACGGGTTAGGGTTAGGGTACGGGTTAGGGTTACGGTTAGTGTTAGGGTTAGCGTACGGGTTAGGGTTAGGGTTAGTTTTAGGGTTAGGGTTAGGGTACGGGTTAGGGTTAGGGTACTGGTTAGGGTTAGGTTTAGGGTTAGTGTTAGGAAAGGGTTAGGGTTAGGGTTAGCGTTAGGGTTAGGGCAAGGGTTAGGGTTAGGGTTAGGGTACGGGTTACGGTTAGGGTTAGGGTTTGGGTTAGGGGTTAGGGGTTAGTGTTAGGGTTAGGGTTTGGGTACGGGTTAGGTTTAGGGTACTGGTTAGGGTACGGGTTAGGGTTAGGGTACGAGTTATGGTTAGGGTACGGGTTAGGTTTAGGGTTAGGGTACGGGTTAGGGTTAGGTTTAGGGTACGGGTTATGGTTAGGGTTAGGGGTTAGGGTTAGGGTTAGGGTTGGGTTAGGGTTATGGTACGGGTTAGGGTTAGGGTTAGGGTAGGGTGAGGTTTAGGATAAGGAAAGGGTTAGGGTTAGGGTTAGAGTTAGGGTTAGGGTACGGGTTAGGGTTAGGGTTAGGGTACGGGTTAGGGTTAGGGTTAGGGGTTAGTGGTTAGTGTTAGGGATAGGGTTAGGGTTAGGGTACGGGTTAGGGTACGGGTTAGGGTTAGGGCACGGGTTAGTGTTAGGGTTAGGGTTAGGGTTAGGGTTAGGGTATGGGTTAGGGTTAGGGTACGGGTTAGGGTACGGGTTACGGTTAGGGTACGGGTTAGGGTTAGGGTTAGGGGTTAGGGTTAGGGTTAGGGTTATGGTTAGGCTTAGGGTACGGGTTAGGGCTAGGGTTAGGGTTAGGGTTAGGTAACGTGTTAGGGTTAGGTTTAGGGTACGGGTTAGGGTTAGGGTACGGGTTAGTGTTAGGGTACGGGTTAGAGTTAGGGTTAGGGTACGGGTTACGTTTAGGGTTAGGGGTTAGGGTTAGGGTTAGTGTTAGGGTTAGGGTTAGTGTACGGGTTAGGGTTAGGGTACGGTTTAGTGTTAGGGTTAGGGTTAGGGTTAGCGTACGGGTTAGGGTTAGGGTTAGTTTTAGGGTTAGGGTTAGGGTACGGGTTAGGGTTAGGGTACTGGTTAGAGTTAGGTTTAGGGTTAGTGTTAGGAAAGGGTTAGGGTTAGGGTTAGCGTTAGGGTTAGGGCAAGGGTTAGGGTTAGGCTTAGGGTACGGGTTACGGTTAGGGTTAGGGTTTGGGTTAGGGGTTAGGGGTTAGTGTTAGGGTTAGGTTTAGGGTTAGAGTTAGGGGTAGGGTTAGTGTTAGGGTACGGGTTAGGGTACGGGTTAGGGTTAGGGTACGGGTTAGAGTTAGGGTTAGGGTTAGGGTTAGGGTTAGGGTACGGTTTAGGGTATGGGTTAGGGTACGGGTTAGGGTTACGGTACGGTTTAGGGTTAGGGTTAGGGGTTAGGGTGAGGGATAGCGTTAGGGATAGGGTTAGGGTACGGGTTAGGGTTAGGGTTAGTGTACGGGTTAGGGGTTAGGGTTAGGGATAGGGTACGGGTTAGGGTTAGGGTACGGGTTAGGTTTAGGGTAAGGGTTAGGGTTAGGGTTAGGGTTAGGGTTAGGGTACGGGTTAGGGTTAGGATTAGGGTTAAAGTTAGGGTACGTGTTAGGGTTAGGGTTAGGGTACGGGTTAGGGTTAGGGTATGGGTTAGGGTAAGGGTACGGGTTAGGGTTAGGGTTAGGGTACGTGTTAGGGTTAGGGTTTAGGGTTAGGGTTAGGGTACGGGTTAGGTTTAGGGTACTGGTTAGGGTACGGGTTAGGGTTAGGGTACGGGTTAGGGTTAGGGTACGGGTTAGGTTTAGGGTTAGGGTACGGGTTAGGGTTAGGGTTAGTGGTTAGGGTTAGGGTTAGTGTTAGGGTTAGGGTTAGGGTTAGTGTACGGGTTAGGGTTAGGTTACGGGTTAGGGTTAGGGTTAGGGTTATGGTTAGGGTTAGCGTACGGGTTAGGTTTAGGGTACGGGTTAGGGTACGGGTTATGGTTAGGGTACAGGTTAGGGTTAGGTTTAGGGTTAGGGTTAGCGTTAGTGTACGGGTTAGGGTTAGGTTTAGGGTTAGGGTATGGGTTAGGGTTAGGGTTAGGGTACGTTTTAGGGTTAGGGTTAGGGTACGGGTTAGGGTTAGGGTACTGTTTAGGATTAGGATTAGGTTTAGGTTTAGGGTACGGTTTAGGGTTAGGGTTAGGGTACGGGTTAGGGTTAGGGTTAGGGTTAGGGTACGGGTTAGGGTTAGGGTTAGGGTACGGGTTAGGGTTAGGGTACGGGTTAGGTTTAGGTTTAGGATAGGGTTAGGGTTAGGGTTAGGGTACGGGTTAGGGTTAGGGTATGGGTTAGGGTTAGGGTACAGGTTAGGGTTAGGTTTAGGGTTAGGGTTAGGGTTAGGGTTAGTGTACGGGTTATGGTTAGGGTTAGGTTTAGGGTTAGGGTTAGGGTACGGGTTAGGGTTAGGGTTAGGGTACGGGTTAGGTTTAGGGTACGGGTTAGGGTTAGGTTTAGGGTTAGGGTTAGCGTTAGGGTACGGGTTAGGGTTAGGGTTAGGGTTAGGTTTAGGGTACGGGTTAGGGGTAGGGTACGGGTTAGGGTTAGGGTACGGGTTAGGGTTAGGGTACGGGTTAGGGTTAGGGTACGGGTTAGGGTTAGGGTTAGGGTTAGGGTGTGGGTTAGGGTTAGGGTACGGGTTAGGGTTAGAGTTAGGGTACGGGTTAGGGTTAGGGTATGGGTTAGGTTTAGTGTACGGGTTAGGGTTAGGGTTAGGGTACGGGTTAGGGTTAGGTTTAGGGTACTTGTTAGGGTTAGGGTTAGGGTTAGGGTTAGAGGTTAGGGTTAGGGATAGGCTTAGGGTTAGGATTAGGGTACGGGTTAAGGTACGGGTTAGGGTTAGGTTTAGGGTTAGGGTATGGGTTAGGGTTAGGGTTAAGGTACGTTTTAGGTTTAGGGTTAGGGTACTGGTTAGGGTTAGGGTACTGTTTAGGGTTAGGTTTAGGTTTAGGGTTAGGGTACGTGTTAGGGTTAGGGTTAGGGTACGGGTTTGGTTTAGGGTTAGGGTTAGGGTTAGGGTACGGGTTAGGGTTAGGGTTAGGGTACGGGTAAGGGTTAGGGTACGGGTTAGGTTTAGGGTTAGGTTTAGGTTTAGTGTTAGGGTTAGGGTACGGGTTAGGGTTAGGGTACGGGTTAGGGTTAGGGGACGGGTTAGGGTTAGGGTTAGGGTAGGGGTTAGGGTTAGGGTTAGGGTTAGGGTTAGGGTTAGGGTACGGGTTATGGTTAGGGTTAGGTTTAGGGTTAGGTTTAGGGTTAGGGTACGGGTTAGGGGTAGGGTTAGTGTTAGGGTTAGTGTTAGGGTACGGGTTAGGGTTAGATTTAGGGTTAGGGTTAGCGTTAGGGTACGGGTTAGTGTTAGGGTTAGGTTTAGGGTTAGGGTACGGTTTAGGGTTAGGTTTAGGGTACGGGTTAGGGTTAGGGTACGGGTTAGGGTTAGGGTACGGGTTAGGGTTAGGGTTAGGGTACGGGTTAGGTTTAGGGTTAGGGGTTAGGGTTAGGGTTAGTGTTAGGGTTAGGGTTAGTGTACGGGTTAGGGTTAGGGTACGGGTTAGGGTTAGGGTTAGGGTTAGGGTTAGCGTACGGGTTAGGGTTAGGGTTAGTTTTAGGGTTAGGGTTAGGGTAGGGGTTAGGGTTAGGGTACAGGTTAGGGTTAGGTTTAGGGTTAGGGTTAGGAAAGGGTTAGGGTTAGGGTTAGCGTTAGGGTTAGGGTACGGGTTAGGGTTAGGGTTAGGGTACGGGTTAGGGTTAGGGTTAGGGTTTGGGTTAGGGGTTAGGGGTTAGTGTTAGGGTTAGGGTTAGGGTTATGGTTAGTGTTATGGTACGGGTTAGGGCACGGGTTAGGGTTAGGGCACGGGTTAGTGTTAGGGTTAGGGTTAGGGTTAGGGTTAGTGTACGGGTTATTGTTAGGGTACGGGTTAGGGTCCGGTTTAGGGTTACGGTACGGGTTAGGGTTAGGGTTAGGGGTTAGGGTGAGGGTTAGGGTTAGGGATAGGGTTAGGGTACGGGTTAGGGTTAGGGTTAGGGGTAGGGTACGGGTTAGGTGTTAGGGTTAGGGTTAGGGATAGGGTACGGGTTAGGGTTAGGGTACGGGTTAGGTTTAGGTTACGGTTTAGGGTTAGGGTTAGGGTTAGGGTTAGGGTACGGGTTAGGGTTAGGATTAGGGTTAAAGTTAGGGTACGTTTTAGGGTTAGGGTTAGGGTACGGGTTAGGGTTAGGGTACGGGTTAGTGTAAGGGTACGGGTTAGGGTTAGGATTAGGGTACGTGTTAGGGTTAGGGTTAGGGTTTAGGGTTAGGGTTAGGGTACGGTTTAGGGTTAGGGTACTGGTTAGGGTACGGGATAGGTTTAGGGTACGGGTTAGGTTTAGGGTACGGGTTAGGGTTAGTGTTAGGGTTAGGGTACGGGTTAGGGTTTGGATTAGGGTACGGTTTAGGGTTAGGGTACGGGTTAGGGTTAGGGTATGTGTTAGGGTTAGTGTTAGGGTTAGGGTTAGGGTACGGGTTAGGGTTAGGGTTAGGGTACGGGTTAGGGTTAGGTTTAGGGTTAGTGTTAGGAAAGGGTTAGGGTTAGGGTTAGCGTTAGGGTTAGGGCAAGGGTTAGGGTTAGGGTTAGGGTACGGGTTACGGTTAGGGTTAGGGTTTGGGTTAGGGGTTAGGGGTTAGTGTTAGGGTTAGGGTTTGGGTACGGGTTAGGTTTAGGGTACTGGTTAGGGTACGGGTTAGGGTTAGGGTACGAGTTATGGTTAGGGTACGGGTTAGGTTTAGGGTTAGGGTACGGGTTAGGGTTAGGTTTAGGGTACGGGTTATGGTTAGGGTTAGGGGTTAGGGTTAGGGTTAGGGTTAGGTTAGGGTTATGGTACGGGTTAGGGTTAGGGTTAGGGTAGGGTGAGGTTTAGGATAAGGAAAGGGTTAGGGTTAGGGTTAGAGTTAGGGTTAGGGTACGGGTTAGGGTTAGGGTTAGGGTACGGGTTAGGGTTAGGGTTAGGGGTTAGTGGTTAGTGTTAGGGATAGGGTTAGGGTTAGGGTACGGGTTAGGGTACGGGTTAGGGTTAGGGCACGGGTTAGTGTTAGGGTTATGGTTAGGGTTAGGGTTAGGGTATGGGTTAGGGTTAGGGTACGGGTTAGGGTACGGGTTACGGTTAGGGTACGGGTTAGGGTTAGGGTTAGGGGTTAGGGTTAGGGTTAGGGTTATGGTTAGGCTTAGGGTACGGGTTAGGGCTAGGGTTAGGGTTAGGGTTAGGTAACGTGTTAGGGTTAGGTTTAGGGTACGGGTTAGGGTTAGGGTACGGGTTAGTGTTAGGGTACGGGTTAGAGTTAGGGTTAGGGTACGGGTTACGTTTAGGGTTAGGGGTTAGGGTTAGGGTTAGTGTTAGGGTTAGGGTTAGTGTACGGGTTAGGGTTAGGGTACGGTTTAGTGTTAGGGTTAGGGTTAGTGTTAGCGTACGGGTTAGGGTTAGGGTTAGTTTTAGGGTTAGGGTTAGGGTACGGGTTAGGGTTAGGGTACTGGTTAGAGTTAGGTTTAGGGTTAGTGTTAGGAAAGGGTTAGGGTTAGGGTTAGCGTTAGGGTTAGGGCAAGGGTTAGGGTTAGGCTTAGGGTACGGGTTACGGTTAGGGTTAGGGTTTGGGTTAGGGGTTAGGGGTTAGTGTTAGGGTTAGGTTTAGGGTTAGAGTTAGGGGTAGGGTTAGTGTTAGGGTACGGGTTAGGGTACGGGTTAGGGTTAGGGTACGGGTTAGAGTTAGGGTTAGGGTTAGGGTTAGGGTTAGGGTACGGTTTAGGGTATGGGTTAGGGTACGGGTTAGGGTTACGGTACGGTTTAGGGTTAGGGTTAGGGGTTAGGGTGAGGGATAGCGTTAGGGATAGGGTTAGGGTACGGGTTAGGGTTAGGGTTAGTGTACGGGTTAGGGGTTAGGGTTAGGGATAGGGTACGGGTTAGGGTTAGGGTACGGGTTAGGTTTAGGGTAAGGGTTAGGGTTAGGGTTAGGGTTAGGGTTAGGGTACGGGTTAGGGTTAGGATTAGGGTTAAAGTTAGGGTACGTGTTAGGGTTAGGGTTAGGGTACGGGTTAGGGTTAGGGTATGGGTTAGGGTAAGGGTACGGGTTAGGGTTAGGGTTAGGGTACGTGTTAGGGTTAGGGTTTAGGGTTAGGGTTAGGGTACGGGTTAGGTTTAGGGTACTGGTTAGGGTACGGGTTAGGGTTAGGGTACGGGTTAGGGTTAGGGTACGGGTTAGGTTTAGGGTTAGGGTACGGGTTAGGGTTAGGGTTAGTGGTTAGGGTTAGGGTTAGTGTTAGGGTTAGGGTTAGGGTTAGTGTACGGGTTAGGGTTAGGTTACGGGTTAGGGTTAGGGTTAGGGTTATGGTTAGGGTTAGCGTACGGGTTAGGTTTAGGGTACGGGTTAGGGTACGGGTTATGGTTAGGGTACAGGTTAGGGTTAGGTTTAGGGTTAGGGTTAGCGTTAGTGTACGGGTTAGGGTTAGGTTTAGGGTTAGGGTATGGGTTAGGGTTAGGGTTAGGGTACGTTTTAGGGTTAGGGTTAGGGTACGGGTTAGGGTTAGGGTACTGTTTAGGATTAGGATTAGGTTTAGGTTTAGGGTACGGTTTAGGGTTAGGGTTAGGGTACGGGTTAGGGTTAGGGTTAGGGTTAGGGTAAGGGTTAGGGTTAGGGTTAGGGTACGGGTTAGGGTTAGGGTACGGGTTAGGTTTAGGTTTAGGATAGGGTTAGGGTTAGGGTTAGGGTACGGGTTAGGGTTAGGGTATGGGTTAGGGTTAGGGTACAGGTTAGGGTTAGGTTTAGGGTTAGGGTTAGGGTTAGGGTTAGTGTACGGGTTATGGTTAGGGTTAGGTTTAGGGTTAGGGTTAGGGTACGGGTTAGGGTTAGGGTTAGGGTACGGGTTAGGTTTAGGGTACGGGTTAGGGTTAGGTTTAGGGTTAGGGTTAGCGTTAGGGTACGGGTTAGGGTTAGGGTTAGGGTTAGGTTTAGGGTACGGGTTAGGGGTAGGGTACGGGTTAGGGTTAGGGTACGGGTTAGGGTTAGGGTACGGGTTAGGGTTAGGGTACGGGTTAGGGTTAGGGTTAGGGTTAGGGTACGGGTTAGGGTTAGGGTACGGGTTAGGGTTAGAGTTAGGGTACGGGTTAGGGTTAGGGTATGGGTTAGGTTTAGTGTACGGGTTAGGGTTAGGGTTAGGGTACGGGTTAGGGTTAGGTTTAGGGTACTTGTTAGGGTTAGGGTTAGGGTTAGGGTTAGAGGTTAGGGTTAGGGATAGGCTTAGGGTTAGGATTAGGGTACGGGTTAAGGTACGGGTTAGGGTTAGGTTTAGGGTTAGGGTATGGGTTAGGGTTAGGGTTAAGGTACGTTTTAGGTTTAGCGTTAGGGTACTGGTTAGGGTTAGGGTACTGTTTAGGGTTAGGTTTAGGTTTAGGGTTAGGGTACGTGTTAGGGTTAGGGTTAGGGTACGGGTTTGGTTTAGGGTTAGGGTTAGGGTTAGGGTACGGGTTAGGGTTAGGGTTAGGGTACGGGTAAGGGTTAGGGTACGGGTTAGGTTTAGGGTTAGGTTTAGGTTTAGTGTTAGGGTTAGGGTACGGGTTAGGGTTAGGGTACGGGTTAGGGTTAGGGGACGGGTTAGGGTTAGGGTTAGGGTAGGGGTTAGGGTTAGGGTTAGGGTTAGGGTTAGGGTTAGGGTACGGGTTATGGTTAGGGTTAGGTTTAGGGTTAGGTTTAGGGTTAGGGTACGGGTTAGGGGTAGGGTTAGTGTTAGGGTTAGTGTTAGGGTACGGGTTAGGGTTAGATTTAGGGTTAGGGTTAGCGTTAGGGTACGGGTTAGTGTTAGGGTTAGGTTTAGGGTTAGGGTACGGTTTAGGGTTAGGTTTAGGGTACGGGTTAGGGTTAGGGTACGGGTTAGGGTTAGGGTACGGGTTAGGGTTAGGGTTAGGGTACGGGTTAGGTTTAGGGTTAGGGGTTAGGGTTAGGGTTAGTGTTAGGGTTAGGGTTAGTGTACGGGTTAGGGTTAGGGTACGGGTTAGGGTTAGGGTTAGGGTTAGGGTTAGCGTACGGGTTAGGGTTAGGGTTAGTTTTAGGGTTAGGGTTAGGGTAGGGGTTAGGGTTAGGGTACAGGTTAGGGTTAGGTTTAGGGTTAGGGTTAGGAAAGGGTTAGGGTTAGGGTTAGCGTTAGGGTTAGGGTACGGGTTAGGGTTAGGGTTAGGGTACGGGTTAGGGTTAGGGTTAGGGTTTGGGTTAGGGGTTAGGGGTTAGTGTTAGGGTTAGGGTTAGGGTTATGGTTAGTGTTATGGTACGGGTTAGGGCACGGGTTAGGGTTAGGGCACGGGTTAGTGTTAGGGTTAGGGTTAGGGTTAGGGTTAGTGTACGGGTTATTGTTAGGGTACGGGTTAGGGTCCGGTTTAGGGTTACGGTACGGGTTAGGGTTAGGGTTAGGGGTTAGGGTGAGGGTTAGGGTTAGGGATAGGGTTAGGGTACGGGTTAGGGTTAGGGTTAGGGGTAGGGTACGGGTTAGGGGTTAGGGTTAGGGTTAGGGATAGGGTACGGGTTAGGGTTAGGGTACGGGTTAGGTTTAGGTTACGGTTTAGGGTTAGGGTTAGGGTTAGGGTTAGGGTACGGGTTAGGGTTAGGATTAGGGTTAAAGTTAGGGTACGTTTTAGGGTTAGGGTTAGGGTACGGGTTAGGGTTAGGGTACGGGTTAGTGTAAGGGTACGGGTTAGGGTTAGGATTAGGGTACGTGTTAGGGTTAGGGTTAGGGTTTAGGGTTAGGGTTAGGGTACGGTTTAGGGTTAGGGTACTGGTTAGGGTACGGGATAGGTTTAGGGTACGGGTTAGGTTTAGGGTACGGGTTAGGGTTAGTGTTAGGGTTAGGGTACGGGTTAGGGTTTGGATTAGGGTACGGTTTAGGGTTAGGGTACGGGTTAGGGTTAGGGTATGTGTTAGGGTTAGTGTTAGGGTTAGGGTTAGGGTACGGGTTAGGGTTAGGGTTAGGGTACGGGTTAGGGTTAGGTTTAGGGTTAGGGTTAGAGTACGGGTTAGGGTTAGGGTTAGAGTACGGGTTAGGGTTAGGGTTAGGGTTAGGGTACGGTTTAGGGTTAGGGTTAGGGTACGGTTTAGGGTTAGGGTTAGGTTTAGGCTTAGGGTTAGGGTACGGGTTAGGGTTAGGGTTAGTGTTATTTTTTTTTTTAATTTTTTTTTATTTACTTATGATAGTCACACAGAGAAGAGAGAGGCAGAGACACAGGCAGAGGGAGAAGCAGGCTCCATGCACCGGGAGCCCGACGTGGGATTCGATCCCGGGTCTCCAGGATCGCGCCCTGGGCCAAAGGCAGGCGCCAAACCGCTGCGCCACCAAGGGATCCCTAGGGTTAGTGTTAGGGTTAGGGTACGGGTTAGAGTTAGGGTTAGGGTACGGGTAATGGTTAGGGATAGGGTTAGGGATAGGGTTAGGCTACGGGTTAGGGTTAGGTTTAGGGTTAGTGTTAGGGGTTAGGGTTAGGGTTAGGGTTAGAGGTTAGGGGTGAGGGTTAGGGTTAGGGTTAGAGTTAGGGTACGGGTTAGGGTTAGGGTTAGGGTTAGTGTTAGGGTTAAGAAACGGGTTAGGGTTAGGGTTAGGGTTAGGGTACGGGTTTGGGTTAGTGTTAGGGTTAGGATTAGGGTTAGGGTACGGGTTAGGTTTAGGGTAAGGGTTAGGGTTAGGGTACGGGTTAGGGTACGGGTTAGGGTTAGGGTTAGGGTTAGGGTACGGGTTAGGGTTAGGGTTAGGATACGGGTTAGGTTTAGGTTACGGGTTAGGGTTAGGGTTAGGGGCGGGTTAGGTTTAGGTTTAGGGTGAGGGTTAGGGTTAGGGTACGGGTTAGGGTTAGGGTACGTGTTAGGGTTAGAGTTAGGTTACGGATTAGGGTTAGGGTTAGGGGTTAGGGTTAGGGTTAGGGTTAGTGTACGGGTTAGGGTTAGGGTACGGGTTAGGGTTAGGGTTAGGTTTAGGGTTAGCGTACGGGTACGGGTTAGGGTTAGGGTTAGGGTACGGGTTAGGGTTAGGGTACGGGTTAGGTTTAGGTTTAGGATAGGGTTAGAGTTAGGGTTAGGGTACGGGTTAGGGTTAGGGTATGGGTTAGGGTTAGGGTACGGGTTAGGGTTAGGTTTAGGGTTAGGGTTAGGGTTAGGGTTAGTGTACGGGTTATGGTTAGGGTTAGGTTTAGGGTTAGGGTTAGGGTTAGGGTACTGGTTAGGGTTAGGGTTAAGGTATGGGTTAGGTTTAGGGTACGGGTTAGGGTTAGGTTTAGGGTTAGGGTTAGCGTTAGGGTACGGGTTAGGGTTAGGGTTAGGGTTAGGGTTAGGTTTAGGGTACGGGTTAGGGTTAGGGTACGGGTTAGGGTTAGGGTAAGGGTTAGGGTTAGGGTACGGGTTAGGGTTAGGGTTAGGGTTAGGGTACGGGTTAGGGTTAGGGTACGGGTTAGGGTTAGAGTTAGGGTACGGGTTAGGGTTAGGGTATGGGTTAGGTTTAGGGTACGGGTTAGGGTTAGGTTTAGGGTACGGGTTAGGGTTAGGTTTAGGGTACGTGTTAGGGTTAGGGTTAGGGTTAGGGTTAGGGTTAGAGGTTAAGGTTAGGGATAGGCTTAGGGTTAGGATTAGGGTACGGGTTAAGGTACGGGTTAGGGTTAGGTTTAGGGTTAGTGTATGGGTTAGGTTTAGGGTTAAGGTACGTTTTAGGTTTAGGGTTAGGGTACTGGTTAGGGTTAGGGTACTGTTTAGGGTTAGGGTTAGGTTTAGGGTTAGGGTACGTGTTAGGGTTAGGGTTAGGGTACGGGTTAGTTTTAGGGTTAGGGTTAGGGTTAGGGTACGGGTTAGGGTTAGGGTTGGGGTACGGGTTAGGGTTAGGGTACGGGTTAGGTTTAGGGTTAGGTTTAGGTTTAGTGTTAGGGTTAGGGTACGGGTTAGTGTTAGGGTTAGGGTACGGGTTAGGGTTAGGGTACGGTTTAAGGTTAGGGTTAGGGTAAGGGTTAGGGTTAGGGTTAGGGTTAGGGTACGGGTCATGGTTAGGGTTAGGTTTAGGGTTAGGTTTAGGGTTAGGGTACGGGTTAGGGTTAGGGTTAGTGTTAGGGTTAGTGTTAGGGTACGGGTTACGGTTAGATTTAGGGTTAGGGTTAGCGTTAGGGTACGGGTTAGGGTTAGGGTTAGGTTTAGGGTTAGGGTACGGTTTAGGTTTAGGTTTAGGGTACGGGTTAGGTTTAGGGTACGGGTTAGGGTTAGGGTACGGGTTAGGGTTAGGGTTAGGGTACGGGTTAGGTTTAGGGTTAGGGGTTAGGGTTAGGGTTAGTGTTAGGGTTAGGGTTATTGTACGGGTTAGGGTTAGGGTTAGGGTTAGGGTAAGGGTTAGCGTACGGGTTAGGGTTAGGGTTAGTTTTAGGGTTAGGGTTAGGGTAGGGGTTAGGGTTAGGGTACGGGTTAGGGTTAGGGTACTGGTTAGGGTTAGGTTTAGGGTTAGTGTTAGGAAAGGGTTAGGGTTAGGGTTAGCGTTAGGGTTAGGGAAAGGGTTAGGGTTAGGGTTAGGGTACGGGTTACGGTTAGGGTTAGGGTTTGGGTTAGGGGTTAGGGGTTAGTGTTAGGGTTAGGGTTAGGGTTAGAGTTAGGGTTAGGGTTAGTGTTAGGGTACGGGTTAGGGTACGGGTTAGGGTTAGGGCACGGGTTAGTGTTAGGGTTAGGGTTAGGGTTAGGGTTAGGGTAAGGGTTAGGGTATGGTTTAGGGTACGGGTTAGGGTTACGGTACAGGTTAGGGTTAGGGTTAGGGGTGAGGGTGAGTGTTAGCGTTAGGGATAGGGTTAGGGTACGGGTTAGGGTTAGGGTTAGGTTTAGGGTTAGGGTACGGGTTAGGGGTTAGGGATAGGGATAGGGTACGGGTTAGGGTTAGGGTACGGGTTAGGTTTAGGGTAAGGGTTAGGGTTAGGGTTAGGGTTAGGGTACGGGTTAGGGTTAGGATTAGGGTTAAAGTTAGGGTACGTGTTAGGGTTAGGGTTAGGGTACGGGTTAGGATTAGGGTACGGGTTAGGGTAAGGTTACGGGTTAGGGTTAGGATTAGGGTACGTGTTAGGGTTAGGGTTTAGGGTTAGGGTTAGGGTACGGGTTAGGTTTAGGGTACTGGTTAGGGTACGGGTTAGGGTTAGGGTACGGGTTAGGGTTAGGGTACGGGTTAGGTTTATGGTTAGGGTACGGGTTAGGGTTAGGGTTAGTGGTTAGGGTTAGGGTTAGTGTTAGGGTTAGGGTTAGGGTTAGTGTACGGGTTAGGGTTAGGGTACGGGTTAGTGTTAGGGTACCGGTTCGTGTTAGGGATATGGTACGGGTTAGGGTTAGGGTTAGGGTACGTGTTAGGGTTAGGGTTAGGGTTAGGGTTAGGGTTACGGTACGGGTTAGGGTTAGGGTTAGGGGTTAGGGTGAGGGTTAGCGTTAGGGATAGGGTTAGTTTACGGGTTAGGGTTAGGGTTAGGGTAAGGGTACGTGTTAGGGGTTAGGGTTAGGGATAGTGTAAGGGTTAGGGTTAGGGTACGGTTTAGGTTTAGGGTAAGGGTTAGGGTTAGGGTTAGGGTTAGGGTACGGGTTAGGGTTAGGATTCGGGTTAAAGTTAGGGTACGTGTTAGGGTTAGGGTTAGGTACGGGTTAGGGTTAGGGTACGGGTTAGGGTAAGGGTACGGGTTAGGGTTCGGATTAGGGTACGTGTTAGGGTTAGGGTTTAGGGTTAGGGTTAGGGTACGGGTTAGGTTTAGGGTTATGGTTAGGGTACGGGTTAGGGTTAGGGTACGGGTTAGGGTTAGGGTACGGGTTAGGTTTAGGGTTAGTGTACGGGTTAGGGTTAGGGTTAGTGGTTAGGGTTAGGGTTAGTGTTAGGGTTAGGGTTAGGGTTAGTGTACGGGTTAGGGTTAGGTTACGGGTTAGGGTTAGGGTTAGGGTTATGGTTAGGGTTAGCGTACGGGTTAGGTTTAGGGTACGGGTTAGGGTACGGGTTATGGTTAGGGTACAGGTTAGGGTTAGGTTTAGGGTTAGGGTTAGCGTTAGTGTACGGGTTAGGGTTAGGTTTAGGGTTAGGGTATGGGTTAGGGTTAGGGTTAGGGTACGTTTTAGGGTTAGGGTTAGGGTACGGGTTAGGGTTAGGGTACTGTTTAGGATTAGGATTAGGTTTAGGTTTAGGGTACGGTTTAGGGTTAGGGTTAGGGTACGGGTTAGGGTTAGGGTTAGGGTTAGGGTACGGATTAGGGTTAGGTTTAGGGTACGGGTTAGGGTTAGGGTACGGGTTAGGTTTAGGTTTAGGATAGGGTTAGGGTTAGGGTTAGGGTACGGGTTAGGGTTAGAGTATGGGTTAGGGTTAGGGTACGGGTTAGGGTTAGGTTTAGGGTTAGGGTTAGGGTTAGGGTTAGTGTACGGGTTATGGTTAGGGTTAGGTTTAGGGTTAGGGTTAGGGTTAGGGTACGGGTTAGGGTTAGGGTACGGGTTAGGTTTAGGGTTAGGGTACGGGTTAGGGTTAGGGTTAGTGGTTAGGGTTAGGGTTAGTGTTAGGGTTAGGGTTAGGGTTAGTGTACGGGTTAGGGTTAGGGTACGGGTTAGGGTTAGGGTACGGGTTAGGGATAGGGTTAGGGTTAGGGTTAGGGTTAGGGTACGGGTTATGGTTAGGGTTAGGTTTAGGGTTAGGGTTAGGGTTAGGGTACGGGTTAGGTTTAGGGTACGGGTTAGGGTTAGGTTATGGGTTAGGGTTAGGTTTAGGGTTAGGGTTAGCGTTAGGGTACGGGTTAGGGTTAGGGTTAGGTTAGGGTTAGGTTTAGGTTACGGGTTAGGGTTAGGGTACGGGTTAGGGTTAGAGTACGGGTTAGTTTTAGGGTACGGGTTAGAGTTAGGGTACGGGTTAGGGTTAGGGTTAGGGTACGGGTTAGGGTTAGGGTACGGGTTAGGGTTAGAGTTAGGGTACGGGTTAGGGTTAGGGTATGGGTTAGATTTAGTGTACGGGTTAGGGTTAAGGTTAGGTTACGGGTTAGGGTTAGGTTTAGGGTACGTGTTAGGGTTAGGGTTAGGGTTAGGGTTAGGGTTAGAGTTTAGGAATAGGGATAGGCTTTGGGTTACGATTAGGGTACGGGTAAAGGTACGGGTTAGGGTTAGGTTTAGGGTTAGGGTATGGGTTAGGGTTAGGGTTAGGGTACGTTTTACGTTTAGGGTTAGGGTAAGGGTTAGGGTTAGGGTTAGGGTAGGGGTTAGGTTTAGGGTTAGGGTTAGGGTTAGGGTACGGGTTATGGATAGGGTTAGGTTTAGGGTTAGGTTTAGGGTTAGGGTACGGGTTAGGGTTAGGGTTAGGGTACGGGTTAGGGTTAGGGTACGTGTTAGGGTTAGGGTTAGGGTTAGGGTTAGGGTTAGCGTTAGGGTACGGGTTAGGGTTAGGGTACGGGTTAGAGTTAGGGTTTGGGTACGGGTTAGGTTTAGGGTTAGGGGTTAGGGTTAGGGTTAGTGTTAGGGTTAGGGTTAGTGAACGGGATAGGGTTAGGGTACGGGTTAGGGTTAGGTTTAGGGTTAGAGTTAGCGTACGGGTTAGGGTTAGGGTTAGTTTTAGGGTTAGGGTTAGGGTACGGGTTAGGGTTAGGGTACGGGTTAGGCTTAGGTTTAGGGTTAGGGTTAGGAAAGGGTTAGGGTTAGGGTTAGCGTTAGGGTTAGGGCAAGGATTAGGGTTAGGCTTAGGGTACGGGTTACGGTTAGGGTTAGGGTTTGGGTTAGGGGTTAGGGGTTAGTGTTAGTGTTAGGGTTAGGGTTAGAGTTAGGGTTAGGTTTAGTGTTAGGGTACAGGTTAGGGTACGGGTTAGGGTTAGGGTACGGGTTAGGTTTAGGGTTAGGGTACGGGTTAGGGTTAGGGTTAGTGGTTAGGGTTAGGGTTAGTGTTAGGGTTAGGGTTAGGGTTAGTGTAGGGGTTAGGGTTAGGGTACGGGTTAGGGTTAGGGTTAGGGTTAGGGTTAGGGTTAGCGTACGGGTTAGGTTTAGGGTACGGGTTAGGGTACGGGTTAGGGTTAGGGTTAGGGTACGGGTTAGGTTTAGGGTTAGGGGTTAGGGTTAGGGTTAGGCTTAGGGTTAGGCTTAGGGTACGGGTTAGGGTTAGGGTTAGGGTACGGGTTAGGGTTAGGGTACGGGTTAGTGTTAGGGTTAGGGTTAGGGTTAGGTTTAGCGTTAGGGTACGGGTTAGGGTTAGGGTTAGGGTTAGGGTTAGGTTACGTGTTAGGGTTAGGTTTAGGGTACGGGTTAGGGTTAGGGTACGGGTTAGTGTTAGGGTACGGGTTAGAGTTAGGGTTAGGGTACGGGTTACGTTTAGGGTTAGGGGTTAGGGTTAGGGTTAGTGTTAGGGTTAGGGTTAGTGTACGGGTTAGGGTTAGGGTACGGTTTAGTGTTAGGGTTAGGGTTAGGGTTAGCGTACGGGTTAGGGTTAGGGTTAGTGTTAGGGTTAGGGTTAGGGTACGGGTTAGGGTTAGGGTACTGGTTAGGGTTAGGTTTAGGGTTAGTGTTAGGAAAGGTTTAGGGTTAGGGTTAGCGTTAGGGTTAGGGCAAGGGTTAGGGTTAGGCTTAGGGTACGGGTTACGGTTAGGGTTAGGGTTTGGGTTAGGGGTTAGGGGTTAGTTTTAGGGTTAGGTTTAGGGTTAGAGTTAGGGTTAGGGTTAGTGTTAGGGTACGGGTTAGGGTACGGGTTAGGGTTAGGGCACGGGTTAGTGTTAGGGTTAGGGTTAGGGTACGGGTTAGGGTATGGGTTAGGGTACGGGTTAGGGTTACGGTACGGTTTAGGGTTAGGGTTAGGGGTTAGGGTGAGGGTTAGCGTTAGGGATAGGGTTAAGGTACGGGTTAGGGTTAGGGTTAGGGTACGGGTTAGGGGTTAGGGTTAGGGATAGGGTACGGGTTAGGGTTAGGGTACGGGTTAGGTTTAGGGTAAGGGTTAGGGTTAGGGTTAGGGTTAGGGTTAGGGTACGTGTTAGGGTTAGGATTAGGGTTAAAGTTAGGGTACGTGTTAGGGTTAGGGTTAGGGTACGGGTTAGGGTTAGGGTACGGGTTAGGGTAAGGGTACGGGTTAGGGTTAGGATTAGGGTACGTGTTAGGGTTAGGGTTTAGGGTTAGGGTTAGGGTACGGGTTAGGTTTTGGGTACTGGTTAGGTGACGGGTTAGGGTTAGGGTACGGGTTAGGGTTAGGGTACGGGTTAGGTTTAGGGTTAGGGTACGGGTTAGGGTTAGGGTTAGCGGTTAGGGTTAGGGTTAGTGTTAGGGTTAGGGTTAGGGTTAGTGTACGGGTTAGGGTTAGGGTACGGGTTAGGGTTAGTGTACCGGTTAGGGTTAGGGTTATGGTACGGGTTAGGTTTAGCGTTAGGGTACGTGTTAGGTTAGGGTTAGGGTTAGGGTTAGGGTTAGGGTTACGGTACGGGTTAGGGTTAGGGTTAGGGGTTAGGGTGAGGGTTAGCGTTTGGGATAGGGTTAGGGTACGGGTTAGGGTTAGGGTTAGGGTTAGGGTACGTGTTAGAGGTTAGGGTTAGGGACAGGGTACGGGTTAGGGTTAGGGTACGGGTTAGGTTTAGGGTAAGGGTAGGGTTAGGGTTAGGGTTAGGGTTAGGGTACGGGTTAGGGTTAGGATTAGGGTTAAAGTTAGGGTACGTGTTAGGGTTAGGGTTAGGGTACGGGTTAGGGTTAGGGTACGGGTTAGGGTAAGGGTACGGGTTAGGTTAGGTTTAGGGTACGTGTTAGGGTTAGGGTTTAGGGTTAGGGTTAGGGTACGGGTTAGGTTTAGGTTACTGGTTAGGGTACGGGTTAGGGTTAGGGTACGGGTTAGGGTTAGTGTTAGTGGTTAGGGTTAGGGTTAGTGTTAGGGTTAGGGTTAGGGTACGGGTTAGGGTACGGGTTAGGGTTAGGGTACAGGTTAGGGTTAGGTTTAGGGTTAGGGTTAGCGTTAGTGTACGGGTTAGGGTTAGGTTTAGGGTTAGGGTATGGGTTAGGGTTAGGGTTAGGGTACGTTTTAGGGTTAGGGTTAGGGTACGTGTTAGGGTTAGGGTACTGTTTAGGATTAGGATTAGGTTTAGGTTTAGGGTACGGTTTAGGGTTAGGGTTAGGGTACGGGTTAGTGTTAGGGTTAGGGTTAGGGTTAGGGTACAGGTTAGGGTTAGGGTTAGGGTACGGGTTAGGGTTAGGGTACGGGTTAGTTTTAGGTTTAGGATAGGGTTAGAGTTAGGGTTAGGGTACGGGTTAGGGTTAGGGTATGGGTTAGGGTTAGGGTACGGGTTAGGGTTAGGTTTAGGGTTAGGGTTAGGGTTAGGGTTAGTGTACGGGTTATGGTTAGGGTTAGGTTTAGGGTTAGGGTTAGGGTTAGGGTACGGGTTAGGGTTAGGTTTAGGGTACGGGTTAGGTTTAGGGTACGGGTTAGGGTTAGGTTTAGGGTTAGGGTTAGCGTTAGGGTACGGGTTAGGGTTAGGGTTAGGGTTAGGGTTAGGTTTAGGGTACGGGTTAGGGTTAGGGTACGGGTTAGGGTTAGGGTACGGGTTAGGGTTAGGGTACGGGTTAGGGTACGGGTTAGGGTTAGGGTACGGGTTAGGGTTAGGGTACGGGTGAGGGTTAGAGTTAGGGTACGGGTTAGGGTTAGGGTATGGGTTAGGTTTAGGTTTAGGATAGGGTTAGAGTTAGGGTTAGGGTACGGGTTAGGTTTAGGGTATGGGTTAGGGTTAGGGTACGGGTTAGGGTTAGGTTTAGGGTTAGGGTTAGGGTTAGGGTTAGTGTACGGGTTATGGTTAGGGTTAGGTTTAGGGTTAGGGTTAGGGTTAGGGTACGGGTTAGGGTTAGGGTTAGGGTACGGGTTAGGTTTAGGGTATGGGTTAGGGTTAGGTTTAGGGTTAGGGTTAGCGTTAGGGTACGGGTTAGGGTTAGGGTTAGGTTTAGGGTTAGGTTTAGGGTACGGGTTAGGGTTAGGGTACGGGTTAGGGTTAGGGTACGGGTTAGGGTTAGGGTACGGGTTAGGGTTAGGGTTAGGGTTAGGGTACGGGTTAGGGTTAGGGTACGGGTTAGGGTTAGAGTTAGGGTACGGGTTAGGGTTAGGGTATGGGTTAGGTTTAGGGTACGGGTTAGGGTTAGAGTACGGGTTAGGGTTAGGTTTAGGGTACGTGTTAGGGTTAGGGTTAGGGTTAGGGTTAGGGTTAGAGGTTAGGGTTAGGGATAGGCTTAGGGTTAGGATTAGGGTACGGGTTAAGGTACGGGTTAGGGTTAGGTTTAGGGTTAGTGTATGGGTTAGGTTTAGGGTTAAGGAACGTTTTAGGTTTAGGGTTAGGGTACTGGTTAGGGTTAGGGTACTGTTTAGGGTTAGGGTTAGGTTTAGGGTTAGGGTACGTGTTAGGGTTAGGGTTAGGGTACGGGTTAGTTTTAGGGTTAGGGTTAGGGTTAGGGTACGGGTTAGGGTTAGGGTTAGGGTACGGGTTAGGGTTAGGGTACGGGTTAGGTTTAGGGTTAGGTTTAGGTTTAGTGTTAGTGTTAGGGTACGGGTTAGGGTTAGGGTTAGGGTACGGGTTAGGGTTAGGGTACGGTTTAGGGTTAGGGTTAGGGTAGGGGTTAGGGTTAGGGTTAGGGTTAGGGTTAGGGTACGGGTCATGGTTAGGGTTAGGTTTAGGGTTAGGTTTAGGGTTAGGGTACGGGTTAGGGTTAGGGTTAGTGTTAGGGTTAGTGTTAGGTTACGGGTTAGGGTTAGATTTAGGGTTAGGGTTAGCGTTAGGGTACGGGTTAGGGTTAGGGTTAGGTTTAGGGTTAGGGTACGGTTTAGGGTTAGGTTTAGGGTACGGGTTAGGGTTAGGGTACGGGTTAGGTTTAGGGTACGGGTTAGGGATAGGGTTAGGGTACGGGTTAGGTTTAGGGTTAGGGGTTAGGGTTAGGGTTAGTGTTAGGGTTAGGGTTATTGTACGGGTTAGGGTTAGGGTACGGGTTAGGGTTAGGTTTAGGGTTAGCGTACGGGTTAGGGTTAGGGTTAGTTTTAGGGTTAGGGTTAGGGTAGGGGTTAGGGTTAGTGTACGGGTTAGGGTTAGGGTACTGGTTAGGGTTAGGTTTAGGGTTAGTGTTAGGAAAGGGTTAGGGTTAGGGTTAGCGTTAGGGTTAGGGCAAGGGTTAGGGTTAGGGTTAGGGTACGGGTTACGGTTAGGGTTAGGCTTTGGGTTAGGGGTTAGGGGTTAGTGTTAGGGTTAGGGTTAGGGTTAGAGTTAGGGTTAGGGTTAGTGTTAGGGTACGGGTTAGGGTACGGGTTAGGGTTAGGGCACGGGTTAATGTTAGGGTTAGGGTTAGGGTTAGGGTTAGGGTACGGGTTAGGGTATGGTTTAGGGTACGGGTTAGGGTTACGGTACGGGTTAGGGTTAGGGTTAGGGGTGAGGGTGAGGGTTAGCGATAGGGATAGGGTTAGGGTACGGGTTAGGGTTAGGGTTAGGGTTAGGGTTAGGGTACGGGTTAGGGGTTAGGGATAGGGATAGGGTACGGGTTAGGGTTAGGGTACGGGTTAGGTTTAGGGTAAGGGTTAGGGTTAGGGTTAGAGTTAGGGTACGGGTTAGGGTTAGGATTAGGGTTAAAGTTAGGGTACGTGTTAGGGTTAGGGTTAGGGTACGGGTTAGGGTTAGGGTACGGGTTAGGGTAAGGGTACGGGTTAGGGTTAGGATTAGGGTACGTGTTAGGGTTAGGGTTTAGGGTTAGGGTTAGGGTACGGGTTAGGTTTAGGGTACTGGTTAGGGTACGCGTTAGGGTTAGGGTACGGGTTAGGGTTAGGGTACGGGTTAGGTTTATGGTTAGGGTACGGGTTAGGGTTAGGGTTAGTGGTTAGGGTTAGGGTTAGTGTTAGGGTTAGGGTTAGGGTTAGTGTACGGGTTAGGGTTAGGGTACGGGTTAGTGTTAGGGTACCGGTTAGTGTTAGGGATATGGTACGGGTTAGGGTTAGGGTTAGGGTACGTGTTAGGGTTAGGGTTAGGGTTAGGGTTAGGGTTACGGTACGGGTTAGGGTTAGGGTTAGGGGTTAGGGTGAGGGTTAGCGTTAGGGATAGGGTTAGTTTACGGGTTAGGGTTAGGGTTAGGGTTAGGGTACGTGTTAGGGGTTAGGGTTAGGGATAGGGTACGGGTTAGGGTTAGGGTACGGGTTAGGTTTAGGGTAAGGGGTAGGGTTAGGGTTAGTGTTAGGGTTAGGGTACGGGTTAGGGTTAGGATTCGGGTTAAAGTTAGGGTACGTGTTAGGGTTAGGGTTAGGTACGGGTTAGGGTTCGGGTACGGGTTAGGGTAAGGGTACGGGTTAGGGTTAGGATTAGGGTACGTGTTAGGGTTAGGGTTTAGGGTTAGGGTTAGGGTACGGGTTAGGTTTAGGGTTATGGTTAGGGTACGGGTTAGGGTTAGGGTACGGGTTAGGGTTAGGGTACGGGTTAGGTTTAGGGTTAGGGTACGGGTTAGGGTTAGGGTTAGTGGTTAGGGTTAGGGTTAGTGTTAGGGTTAGGGTTAGGGTTAGTGTACGGGTTAGGGTTAGGTTTAGGGTTAGGGTATGGGTTAGGGTTAGGGTTAGGGTACGTTTTAGGGTTAGGGTTAGGGTACGGGTTAGGGTTAGGGTACTGTTTAGGATTAGGATTAGGTTTAGGTTTAGGGTACGGTTTAGGGTTAGGGTTAGGGTACGGGTTAGGGTTAGGGTTAGGGTTAGGGTACGGATTAGGGTTAGGTTTAGGGTACGGGTTAGGGTTAGGGTACGGGTTAGGTTTAGGTTTAGGATAGGGTTAGGGTTAGGGTTAGGGTACGGGTTAGGGTTAGGGTATGGGTTAGGGTTAGGGTACGGGTTAGGGTTAGGTTTAGGGTTAGGGTTAGGTTTAGGGTTAGTGTACGGGTTATGGTTAGGGTTAGGTTTAGGGTTAGGGTTAGGTTTAGGGTACGGGTTAGGGTTAGGGTTAGGGTACGGGTTAGGTTTAGGGTACGGGTTAGGGTTAGGTTTAGGGTTAGGGTTAGCGTTAGGGTACGGGTTAGGGTTAGGGTTAGGGTTAGGGTTAGGTTTAGGGTACGGGTTAGGGTTAGGGTACGGGTTAGGTTTAGGGTACGGGTTAGGGTTAGGATACGGGTTAGGGTTAGGGTACGGGTTAGGGTTAGGGTTAGGGTTAGCGTTAGGGTACGGGTTAGGGTTAGGTTTAGGGTTAGCGTACGGGTTAGGGTTAGGGTTAGTTTTAGGGTTAGGGTTAGGGTAGGGGTTAGGGTTAGTGTACGGGTTAGGGTTAGGGTACTGGTTAGGGTTAGGTTTAGGGTTAGTGTTAGGAAAGGGTTAGGGTTAGGGTTAGCGTTAGGGTTAGGGCAAGGGTTAGGGTTAGGGTTAGGGTACGGGTTACGGTTAGGGTTAGGCTTTGGGTTAGGGGTTAGGGGTTAGTGTTAGGGTTAGGGTTAGGGTTAGAGTTAGGGTTAGGGTTAGTGTTAGGGTACGGGTTAGGGTACGGGTTAGGGTTAGGGCACGGGTTAATGTTAGGGTTAGGGTTAGGGTTAGGGTTAGGGTACGGGTTAGGGTATGGTTTAGGGTACGGGTTAGGGTTACGGTACGGGTTAGGGTTAGGGTTAGGGGTGAGGGTGAGGGTTAGCGATAGGGATAGGGTTAGGGTACGGGTTAGGGTTAGGGTTAGGGTTAGGGTTAGGGTACGGGTTAGGGGTTAGGGATAGGGATAGGGTACGGGTTAGGGTTAGGGTACGGGTTAGGTTTAGGGTAAGGGTTAGGGTTAGGGTTAGAGTTAGGGTACGGGTTAGGGTTAGGATTAGGGTTAAAGTTAGGGTACGTGTTAGGGTTAGGGTTAGGGTACGGGTTAGGGTTAGGGTACGGGTTAGGGTAAGGGTACGGGTTAGGGTTAGGATTAGGGTACGTGTTAGGGTTAGGGTTTAGGGTTAGGGTTAGGGTACGGGTTAGGTTTAGGGTACTGGTTAGGGTACGCGTTAGGGTTAGGGTACGGGTTAGGGTTAGGGTACGGGTTAGGTTTATGGTTAGGGTACGGGTTAGGGTTAGGGTTAGTGGTTAGGGTTAGGGTTAGTGTTAGGGTTAGGGTTAGGGTTAGTGTACGGGTTAGGGTTAGGGTACGGGTTAGTGTTAGGGTACCGGTTAGTGTTAGGGATATGGTACGGGTTAGGGTTAGGGTTAGGGTACGTGTTAGGGTTAGGGTTAGGGTTAGGGTTAGGGTTACGGTACGGGTTAGGGTTAGGGTTAGGGGTTAGGGTGAGGGTTAGCGTTAGGGATAGGGTTAGTTTACGGGTTAGGGTTAGGGTTAGGGTTAGGGTACGTGTTAGGGGTTAGGGTTAGGGATAGGGTACGGGTTAGGGTTAGGGTACGGGTTAGGTTTAGGGTAAGGGGTAGGGTTAGGGTTAGTGTTAGGGTTAGGGTACGGGTTAGGGTTAGGATTCGGGTTAAAGTTAGGGTACGTGTTAGGGTTAGGGTTAGGTACGGTTTAGGGTTCGGGTACGGGTTAGGGTAAGGGTACGGGTTAGGGTTAGGATTAGGGTACGTGTTAGGGTTAGGGTTTAGGGTTAGGGTTAGGGTACGGGTTAGGTTTAGGGTTATGGTTAGGGTACGGGTTAGGGTTAGGGTACGGGTTAGGGTTAGGGTACGGGTTAGGTTTAGGGTTAGGGTACGGGTTAGGGTTAGGGTTAGTGGTTAGGGTTAGGGTTAGTGTTAGGGTTAGGGTTAGGGTTAGTGTACGGGTTAGGGTTAGGTTTAGGGTTAGGGTATGGGTTAGGGTTAGGGTTAGGGTACGTTTTAGGGTTAGGGTTAGGGTACGGGTTAGGGTTAGGGTACTGTTTAGGATTAGGATTAGGTTTAGGTTTAGGGTACGGTTTAGGGTTAGGGTTAGGGTACGGGTTAGGGTTAGGGTTAGGGTTAGGGTACGGATTAGGGTTAGGTTTAGGGTACGGGTTAGGGTTAGGGTACGGGTTAGGTTTAGGTTTAGGATAGGGTTAGGGTTAGGGTTAGGGTACGGGTTAGGGTTAGGGTATGGGTTAGGGTTAGGGTACGGGTTAGGGTTAGGTTTAGGGTTAGGGTTAGGTTTAGGGTTAGTGTACGGGTTATGGTTAGGGTTAGGTTTAGGGTTAGGGTTAGGTTTAGGGTACGGGTTAGGGTTAGGGTTAGGGTACGGGTTAGGTTTAGGGTACGGGTTAGGGTTAGGTTTAGGGTTAGGGTTAGCGTTAGGGTACGGGTTAGGGTTAGGGTTAGGGTTAGGGTTAGGTTTAGGGTACGGGTTAGGGTTAGGGTACGGGTTAGGTTTAGGGTACGGGTTAGGGTTAGGATACGGGTTAGGGTTAGGGTACGGGTTAGGGTTAGGGTTAGGGTTAGGGTTAGGGTACGGGTTAGGGTTAGGGTACGGGTTAGGGTTAGAGTTAGGGTACGGGTTAGGGTTAGGGTATGGGTTAGGTTTAGGGTACGGGTTAGGTTTAGTGTTAGGGTACGGGTTAGGGTTAGGTTTAGGCTACGTGTTAGGGTTAGGGTTAGGGTTAGGGTTAGGGTTAGAGGTTAGGGTTAGGGATAGGCTTAGGGTTAGGATTAGGGTACGCGTTAAGGTACGGGTTAGGGTTAGGTTTAGGGTTAGGTTATGGGTTAGGGTTAGGGCTAAGGTACGTTTTAGGTTTAGGGTTAGGGTACTGGTTAGGGTTAGGGTACTGTTTAGGGTTAGGATTAGGTTTAGGGTTAGGGTACGTGTTAGGGTTAGGGTTAGGGTACGGGTTAGGTTTAGGGTTAGGGTTAGGGTTAGGGTACGGGTTAGGGTTAGTGTTAGGGTACGGGTTAGGGTTAGGGTACGGGTTAGGTTTAGGGTTAGGTTTAGGTTTAGTGTTAGGGTTAGGGTACGGGTTAGGGTTAGGGTTAGGGTACGGGTTAGGGTTAGGGGACGGGTTAGGGTTAGGGTTAGGGTAGGGGTTAGGGTTAGGGTACGGGTTAGGGTTAGGGTACGGGTTATGGTTAGGGTTAGGTTTAGGGTTAGGTTTAGGGTTAGGGTACGGGTTAGGGTTAGGGTTAGTGTTAGGGTTAGTGTTAGGGTACGGGTTAGGGTTAGATTTAGGGTTGGGGTTAGCGTTAGGGTACGGGTTAGGGTTAGGGTTAGGTTTAGGGTTAGGGTACGGTTTAGGGTTAGGTTTAGGGTACGGGTTAGGGTTAGGGTACGGGTTAGGGTTAGGGTATGGGTTAGGGTTAGGGTTAGGGTACGGGTTAGGTTTAGGGTTAGGGTTTAGTGTTAGGGTTAGTGTTAGGGTTAGGGTTAGTGTACGGGTTAGGGTTAGGGTACGGGTTAGGGTTAGGGTTAGGGTTAGGGTTAGGGTTAGCGTACGGGTTAGGTTTAGGGTTAGTTTTAGGGTTAGGGTTAGGGTAGGGGTTAGGGTTAGGGTACGGGTTAGGGTTAGGTTTAGGGTTAGGGTTAGGAAAGGGTTAGGGTTAGGGTTAGCGTTAGGGTTAGGGTACGGTTTAGGGTTAGGGTTAGGGTTTGGGTTAGGGGTTAGGGGTTAGTGTTAGGGTTAGGGTTAGGGTTATGGTTAGTGTTATGGTACGGGTTAGGGTACGGGTTAGGGTTAGGGCACGGGTTAGTGTTAGGGTTAGGGTTAGGGTTAGGGTTAGTGTACGGGTTATTGTTAGGGTACGGGTTAGGGTTACGGTACGGGTTAGGGTTAGGGTTAGGGGTTAGAGTGAGGGTTAGGGTTAGGGATAAGGTTAGGGTACGGGTTAGGGTTAGGGTTAGGGGTAGGGTACGGGTTAGGGGTTAGGGTTAGGGTTAGGGATAGGGTACGGTTTAGGGTTAGGGTACGGGTTAGGTTTAGGGTACGGTTTAGGGTTAGGGTTAGGGTTAGGGTACGGGTTAGGGTTAGGATTAGGGTTAAAGTTAGGGTACGTTTTAGGGTTAGGGTTAGGGTACGGATTAGGTTTAGGGTACGGGTTAGGGTAAGGGTACGGGTTAGGGTTAGGATAAGGGTACGTGTTAGGGTTATGGTTAGGGTTTAGGGTTAGGGTTAGGGTACGGTTTAGGGTTAGGGTACTGGTTAGGGTACGGGATAGGTTTAGGGTACGGGTTAGGTTTAGGGTACGGGTTAGGGTTAGTGTTAGGGTTAGGGTACGGTTTAGGGTTTGGATTAGGGTACGGTTTAGGGTTAGGGTACGGTTTAGGGTTAGGGTTAGGGTACGGGTTAGGGTTAGGGTACGGGTTAGGGTTAGGGTACCGGCTAGGGTTAGTGTTAGGGTTAGGGTTAGGGTACGGGTTAGGGTTAGGATTAGGGTTAGGGTTAGGTTACGGGTTAGGGTTAGGGTTAGAGTACGGGTTAGGGTTAGGGTTAGGGTTAGGGTTAGGGTACGGTTTAGGGTTAGGGTTAGAGTACGGTTTAGGGTTAGGGTTAGGGTTAGGGTTAGGGTTAGGGTACAGGTTAGAGTTAGGGTTAGGGTATGGGTAATGGTTAGGGATAGGGTTAGGGATAGGGTTAGGCTACGGGTTAGGGTTAGGTTTAGGGTTAGTGTTAGGGGTTAGGAGTTAGGGTTAGGGTTAGGGTTAGGGTTAGAGGTTAGGGGTGAGGGTTAGGGTTAGGGTTAGAGTTAGGGTACGGGTTAGGGTTAGGGTACGGGTTAGGGTTAGGGTTAGGGTTAGGGTTAGAGTTATGGTTAGGAAAGGGTTAGGTTTAGGGTTAGGGTTAGGGTTAGGGTACGGGTTTGGGTTAGGGTTAGGGTACAGGTTAAGTTACGAGTATGGTTAGGGTTAGGGTTAGGGAACGGGTTAGGGTTAGGGTTAGTGTTAGGGGTTAGGGGTTAGGGTTAGGGTTAGGGTACGGGTTAGGGTACGGGTTAGGGTTAGGGTACGTGTTAGTGTTAGGGTTATGGTTAGGGTTAGGTAACGGGTTAGGTTTAGGTTTAGGGTTAGGGTAAGGTTTAGGAAAGGGTTAGGGTTAGGGTTAGTGTACGGGTTAGGGTAGGGGTTAGGGTTAGGGTAAGGGTTAGTGTTAGGGTTATGGTTAGGGTTAGGGTCAGTGTTAGGGGTTAATGTTAGGATTAGTGTTAGGGTACGGGTTAGGGTTAGGTTTAGGTGTTAGGGTTAGGGTTAGGGTACGGGTGAGGGTACGGGTTAGGGTTGGGTTTATGGTACGGGTTAGGGTTAGGGTTAGGGTTAGAGTTAGGATTAGCGTACGGGTTAGGGTTATGGTTAGGTTTAGGGTTAGGTTTAGGGTACGGGTTAGGGTTAGGGTAGGGGTTAGGGTTAGGTTTAGGGTTAGGTTTAGGGTAAGGAAAGGGTTAGGGTTAGGGTTAGGGTTAGGGTTAGGTTACGGGTTAGGGTTAGGTTTAGGGTAAGCGTTAGGGTACGGGTTAGGGTTAGGGTTAGGTTTAGGTTTAGGGTATGGGTTAGGGTTAGGGTTAGGGTACTGGTTAGGGTACGGGTTAGGGTTAGGGTACAGGTTAGGGTACGGTTTAGGGTACGGGTTAGGGTTAGGGTTAGGGTTAAGGCAAGGGTTAGGGTTAGGGTACCTGTTAGGGTTAGGGTACGGTTTAGGTTTAGGCTTAGGTTACGGGTTAGGGTTAGGGTTAGGGGTTCAGTTTAGGGTTAGGGTAAGGGTTAGGGTACGGTTTAGGGTTAGGGTTAGGGTGAGGGTTACGATTAGGGTACGGGTTAGGGTTAGGGTACGTGTTAGGGTTAGGGTTAGGGTTAGGTTTAGGGTACGGGTTAGGGTTAGGGTTAGGGTTAGATTTAGGGTACGGGTTAGTGTTAGGGTTAGGGTTAGGATTAGGGTTAGGGTTAGGGTTAGGGTACGGGTTAGTTTAAGGGTTAGGGTTAGGGTTAGGGTTAGGGTACGGGTTAGGGTTTGGGTTCGGGTTAATGTTAGGTTTAGGATGAGGGTACGGGTTAGGGTACGGGTTAGGGTTAGGGTTAGGGTACTGGTTAGGGTTAGGGTTAGGGTTAGGGTACGGGTTAGGGTTAGGGTTAGGCTTAGAGTACGGGTTAGGGTTAGGGTTAGGTTTAGTGTACGGGTTAGGGTTAGGGTTAGGGGTTAGGGTTAGGGTATGGGTTAGGGTTAGGGTACGGGTTAGGGTTAGGATTAGGGTTAGGGTACGGGTTAGGGTTAGGGTTAGGGTTAGGTTTAGAGTACGGGTTAGGGTTAGGTTTAGGGTTAGGGTTAGCAAAGGGTTTGGGTTTGGGTTAGGGTTAGGGTACGGGTTATGTTTAGGGTTAGGGAACGGGCTAGGGTTAGGTTTAGGGTTAGGGTTAGGGTTAGCGTACGGGTTAGGGTTAGGGTTAGGTTTAGGGTACGGGTTAGGGTTAGGGTTAGGGTTAGGGTACTGGTTAAAGTACGGGTTAGGGTTAGGGTACGGGGTAAGGTACGGTTTAGGGTACGGTTTAGGGTTAGGGATAGATTTAGGGTTAGGGTACGGATTAGGGTTAGGGTACGGGTTAGGGTTAGGGTACGGGTAAGGGTTAGGGTTAGGGTTAGGTTTAGGGTACTGGTTAGGTTTAGGTTACGGGTTAGGGTTAGGGTTAGGATACGGGTTAGGGTTAGGGTTAGGGGTTAGGGTTAGTGTTAGGGTTATGTTTAGTGTTAGGGTACGTGTTAGGGTTAGGGTACGGGTTAGGGTTAGGTTTAGGGTACGGGTTAGGTTTAGGGTACCGGTTAGGGTTAGGGTAAGGGTTAGGGTTAGGGTTAGGGTTAGGGTACGGGTTAGGGTTAGGGTTAGTGTTAGGGTTAGGGTTAGGGTTAGGGTTAGGGTACGGGTTCTGGTTAGGTTTAGGTGTTTGGGTAAGGGTTAGGTTTAGGATTAGGGTTAGGGTACGGGTTAGGGTTAGTTTTAGGGTTAGGGTTAGGGTCAGTGTTAGGGGTTAGTTTTAGGGTTAGGGTTATGGTTAGGGTACGGGTTAGGGTTAGGTTTAGGTGTTAGGGTTAGGGTTAGGGTTAGGGTTAGGGTACGGGTAAGGGTTAGGTTTAGGTTACGGGTTAGGGTTAGGGTTAGGGTTAGGGTTAGGGTTAGCGTACGGGTTAGGGTTAGGGTTAGGTTTAGGGTTAGGTTTAGGGTACGGGTTAGGGTTAGGGTACGGGTTAGGGTTAGGGTTAGGGTTAGAGTTATGGTTAGGAAAAGGTTAGGATTAGGGTTAGGGTTAGGGTACGGGTTAGGGTTAGGGTTAGGGTACGGGTTAAGGTACGAGTACGGTTAGGGTTAGGGTTAGGTAACGGGTTAGGGTTAGGGTTAGTGTTAGGGGTTAGGGGTTAGGGTTAGGGTTAGGGTTAGGTTTAGGGTATGGGTTAGGGTAGGGGTTAGGGTTAGGGTACGTGTTAGTGTTAGGGTTATGGTTAGGGTTAGGGTACGGGTTAGGTTTAGGGTTAGGGTTAGGGTAAGGTTTAGGAAAGGGTTAGGGTTAGGGTTAGTGTACGGGTTAGGGTTAGGGTTAGGGTTAGGGTACGGGTTAGGGTTAGGGTTAGGGTTAGGGTTAGGGTCAGTGTTAGGGGTTAGTGTTAGGGTTAGGGTTAGGGTACTGGTTAGGGTTAGGTTTAGGTGTTAGGGTTAGGGTTAGGGTACGGGTTAGGGTTAGGTTTATGGTACGGGTTAGGGTTAGGGTTAGGGTTAGGGTTAGCGTACGGGTTAGGGTTATGTTTAGGTTTAGGGTTAGGTTTAGGGTACGGGTTAGGGTTAGGGTACGGGTTAGGCTTAGGGTTAGGGTTAGGTTTAGGGTTAGGAAAGCGTTAGGGATAGGGTTAGGGTTAGGGTTAGGGTTACAGTACGGGTTAGGTTTAGGGTTAGAGTACGGGTTAGGGTACAGGTTAGGGTACGGGTTAGGGTTAGGGTACGTGTTAGTGTTAGGGTTATGGTTAGGGTTAGGGTACGGGTTAGGTTTAGGGTTAAGGTTAGGGTTAGGTTTAGGGTTAGGGTACGGGTTAGGGTTAGTGTTAGGGTTAGGGTTAGGGTCAGTGTTAGGGGTTAGTTTTAGGGTTAAGGTTAGGGTTAGGGTACGGGTTAGGGTTAGGTTTAGGTGTTAGGGTTAGGGTTAGGGTTAGGGTTAGGGTACGGGTAAGGCTTAGGTTTAGGGTACGGGTTAGGTTTAGGGTTAGGTTTAGGGTTAGGTTTAGGGTACGGGTTAGGGTTAGGGTACGGGTTAGGGTTAGGGTTAGGGTTAGGGTTAGGTTTAGCGTTAGGGTTAGGGTTAGGAAAGGGTTAGGGTTAGGGTTAGCGTTAGGGTTAGGGTACGGGTTAGGGTTAGGGTTAGGGAACGGGTAAGGGTTAGGGTTAGGGTTAGGGTTAGGGGTTAGGGGTTAGTGTTAGAGTTAGGGTTAGGGTTTGGGTTAGGTTTAGGGTACGGTTTAGGGTTAGGGTTAGGGGTTAGTGGTTAGTGTTAGGGATAGGGTTAGGGTTAGGGTACAGGTTAGGGTACGGGTTAGGGTTAGGGCATGGGTTAGTGTTAGGGTTAGTGTTAGGGTTAGGGTTAGGGTATGGGTTAGGGTTAGGGTACGGGTTAGGGTATGGGTTAGGGTTAGGGTACGGGTTAGGGTTAGGGTTAGGGATTAGGGTTAGGGTTAGGGTTAGGTTTAGGCTTAGGGTACGGGTTAGGGCTAGGTTTAGGGTTAGGGTTAGGGTCAGGGTTAGGGGTTAGGGTTAGGGTTAGGGTTAGGGTACGGGTTAGGGTTAGGGTTAGGGTACGTGTTAGGGTTAGGGTTAGGGTTAGGTTAGGGTTAGGGTTAGAGGTTAGGGTTAGGGATAGTGTTAGGGTTAGGATTAGAGTACGGGTTAGGGTACGGGTTAGGGTTAGGTTTAGGGTTAGGGTATGTGTTAGGGTTAGGGTTAGGGTACGTTTTAGGGTTAGGGTTAGGGTACGTGTTAGGGTTAGGGTACTGTTTAGGATTAGGTTTAGGTTTAGGTTTAGAGTACGGTTTAGGGTTAGGGTTAGGGTACGGGTTAGGGTTAGTGTTAGGGTTAGGGTACGGGTTAGGGTTAGTGTTAGGGTACGGGTTAGGGTTAGGGTACGGGTTAGGTTTAGGGTTAGTGTTAGGGTTAGGGTTAGGGTTAGGGTACGGGTTAGGGTTAGGGTTAGGGTATGGGTTAGGGTTAGGGTACGGGTTAGGGTTAGGGTTAGGGTTATGGTTAGGGTTAGGGTTAGGGTACAGGTTATGGTTAGGGTTAAGTTTAGGGTTAGGGTTAGGTTTAGGGTACGGGTTAGGGTTAGGGTATGGGTTAGGGTTAGGGTACGGGTTGGGTTAGGTTTAGGGTTAGGGTTAGCGTTAGGGTACGGGTTAGGGTTAGGGTTAGGTTAGGGTTAGGTTTAGGTTACGGATTAGGGTTAGGGTACGGGTTAGGGTTAGAGTACGGGTTAGGGTTAGGGTACGGGTTAGAGGTAGGGTACGGGTTAGGGTTAGGGTTAGAGTTAGGGTACGGGTTAGGGTTAGGGTACGGGTTAGGGTTAGAGTTAGGGTACGGGTTAGGGTTAGGGTATGGGTTAGCTTTAGGGTACGGGTTAGGGTTAGGGTTATGGTACGGGTTAGGGTTAGGTTTAGGGTACGTGTTAGCGTTAGGGTTAGGGTTAGGGTTAGAGTTAGAGGTTAGGGATAGGGATAGGCTTAGGGTTAGGATTAGGGTACGAGTAAAGGTACGGGTTAGGGTTAGGTTTAGGGTTAGGGTATGGGTTAGGGTTAGGGTTAGGGTACGTTTTAGGTTTAGGGTTAGGGTACGGGTTAGGGTTCGGGTACGGGTTAGTGTTAGGGTACGGGTTAGAGTTAGGGTTAGGGTACGGGTTAGGTTTAGGGTTAGGGGTTAGGGTTAGGGTTAGTGTTAGGGTTAGGGTTAGTGTACGGGTTAGGGTTAGGGTACGGGTTAGGGTTAGGGTTAGGTTTAGGGTTAGCGTACGTGTTAGGGTTAGGGTTAGTTTTAGGGTTAGGGTTAGGGTACGGGTTAAGGTTAGGGTACGGGTTAGGGTTAGGTTTAGGGTTAGGGTTAGGAAAGGGTTAGGGTTAGGGTTAGCGTTAGGGTTAGGGCACGGGTTAGGGTTAGGTTTAGGGTTAGGGTACGGGTTAGGGTTAGGGTTCGGGTTTGGGTTAGGGGTTAGGGGTTAGTGTTAGGGTTAGGGTTAGGGTTAGATTTAGGGTTAGGGTTAGTGTTAGGGTATGGGTTAGGGGACGGTTTAGGGTTAGGGCACGGGTAAGTGTTAGGGTTAGGGTTAGGGTACGGGTTAGGGTACGGGTTAGGGTACGGGTTAGGGTTAGAGGTTAGGGTTAGAGGTTAGGGTGAGGGTTAGGGTTAGGGATAGGGTTAGGGTACGGGTTAGGGTTAGGGTTAGCGTTAGGGTACGGGTTAGGGGTTAGGGTTAGGGTTAGGGATAGGCTACGGGTTAGGGTTAGGGTACGGGTTAGGTTTAGGGTAAGGGTTAGTGTTAGGGTTAGGGTTAGGGTTAGGGTTAGGGTACGGGTTAGGGTTAGGATTAGGGTTAAAGTTAGGGTACGTGTTAGGGTTAGGGTTAGGGTACGGGTTAGGGTTAGGGTACGGGTTAGGGTAAGGGTACGGGTTAGGGTTAGGATTAGGGTACGTGTTAGGGTTAGGGTTTAGGGTTAGGGTTAGGGTACGGGTTAGGTTTAGTGTACTGGTTAGGGTTAGGGTACGGGTTAGGGTTAGGGTACGGGTTAGGTTTAGGGTTAGGGTACGGGTTAGGGTTAGGGTTAGTGGTTAGGGTTAGGGTTAGTGTTAGGGTTAGGGTTAGGGTTAGTGTACGGGTTAGGGTTAGGGTACAGGTTAGGGTTAGGGTTAGGGTTAGGGTTAGGGTTAGGGTTAGCGTACGGGTTAGGGTTAGGGTACGGGTTAGGGTACGGGTTAGGGTTAGGGTACGGGTTAGGTTTAGGGTTAGGGTTTAGGGTTATGGTTAGGCTTAGGGTTAGGCTTAGGGTACGGGTTAGGGCTAGGGTTAGTGTAAGGGTTACGGTCAGGGTTAGGGGTTAGGGTTAGGGTTAGGGTTAGGGGACGGGTTAGGGTTAGGGTACGGGTTAGGTTTAGGGTACCGGTTAGGGTTAGGGTTATGGTACGGATTAGGGTTAGGGTTAGGGTACGTGTTAGGGTTAGGGTTAGGGTTAGGGTTAGGGTTAGAGGTTAGGGTTAGGGATAGGGTTAGGGTTAGGATTAGGGTATGGGTTAGGGTACGGGTTAGGGTTAGGGTACTGTTTAGGATTAGGATTAGGTTTAGGTTTAGGGTACGGTTTAGGTTTAGGGTTAGGGTACGGGTTAGGGTTAGGGTTAGGGTACGGGTTAGGGTACGGGTTAGGGTTAGAGTACGGGTTAGGATTAGGGTTAGGGTACGGGTTAGGTTTAGGGTACGGTTTAGGTTTAGGTTTAGGATAGGTTAGGGTTAGGGTACGGGTTAGTGTTAGGGTTAGGGTATGGGTTAGGTTTAGGGTACGCGTTAGGGTTAGGTTTAGGGTTAGGGTTAGGGTTAGGGTTAGTGTACGGGTTATGGTTAGGGTTAGGTTTAGGGTTAGGGTTAGGGTTAGGGTACGGGTTAGGGTTAGGGTTAGGGTACGGGTTAGGTTTAGGGTACGGGTTAGTGTTACGTTTAGGGTTAGGGTTAGTGTTAGGGTACGGGTTAGGGTTAGGGTACGGGTTAGGTTTAGGTTTAGGGTACGGGTTTGGGTTAGGGTTAGTGTTTAGGGTTAGGGTTAGTGTTAGGGTTAGGGTTAGTGTACGGGTTAGGGTTAGGGTACGGGTTAGGGTTATGTTTAGGGTTAGGGTTAGCGTACGGGTTAGGGTTAGGGTTAGGCTTAGGGTTAGGGTTAGGGTACGGTTTAGGGTTAGGGTACGGGTTAGGGTTAGGGTTAGGGTTAGGGTAGGGTTAGGGTAAGGGTACGGTTTAGGGTTAGGGTTAGGGTTAGGGTTAGGGTACGGGTTAGGGTTAGGTTTAGGGTAAGGGTTAGGTTACGGGTTAGGGTTAGGGTTAGGGTTAGGGTACGTGGTAGGGATAGGGTTAGGGTACGGTTTAGTGTTAGGGTACGGTTTAGGGTTAGGGTTAGCTTACGGGTTAGGGTTAGGGTTAGGGTTAGGGTACGTGTTAGGGTTATGGTTAGGGTTAGGGTTAGGGTTAGGGTTAGGGTTAGGGTTAAGGGTTAGTGTTAGGGTTAGGGTAAGGGTTAGGGTTAGGGTACGGTTTAGGGTACGGGTTAGGGTTAGGTTTAGGGTTAGGGTTAGGGTACGGGTTAGGGTTAGGATTAGGGTACGGTTTAGGGTTAGGTTACGGTTTAGGGTTAGGGTTAGGGTACGGGTTAGGGTTAGGGTACGGGTTAGGGTTAGGGTACGGGTTAGGGTTAGTGTTAGGGTTAGGGTTAGGGTACGGGTTAGGGTTAGGGTTAGGGTACGGGTTAGGTTTAGGTTTAGGGTTAGGGTACGTGTTAGGGTTAGGGTTAGAGTACGGGTTAGGGTTAGGGTTAGGGTTAGGGTTAGGGTACGGTTTAGGGTTAGGGTTAGGGTACGGGTTAGGGTTAGGGTTAGGGTTAGGGTTAGGGTTAGGGTACGGGTTAGGGTTAGGGTTAGTGTTATTTTTTTTTTTTAATTTTTTTTTTATTTACTTATGATAGTCACACAGAGAGAGAGAGAGGCAGAGACACAGGCAGAGGGAGAAGCAGGCTCCATGCACCGGGAGCCCGACGTGGGATTCGATCCCGGGTCTCCAGGATCGCGCCCTGGGCCAAAGGCAGGCGCCAAACCGCTGCGCCACCCAGGGATCCCTAGGGTTAGTGTTAGGTTTAGGGTACGGGTTAGAGTTAGGGTTAGGGTACGGGTAATGGTTAGAGATAGGGTTAGGGTTAGTTTTAGGCTACGGGTTAGTGTTAGGATTAGGGTTAGTGTTAGGGGTTAGAGGTTAGGGTTAGGGTTAGGGTTAGGGAGAGAGGTTAGGGGTTAGGGTTAGGGTTAGGGTTAGGGTTAAGGTACGAGTTAGGGTTAGGGTTAGGGTTAGTGTTAGGGTTAAGGTACGGGTTAGGGTTAGGGTTAGGGTTAGGGTACGGGTTAGGTTTAGGGTAAGGGTTAGGGTTAGGGAACGGGTTAGGGTACGGGTTAGGGTTAGGGTTAGGGTTAGGGTTAGGGTTAGGGTACGGGTTAGGGTTAGGGTTAGGTTTAGGGTTAGGGTTAGGGTTAGGGTACGGGTTAGGGTTAGGGTACGTGTTAGGGTTAGAGTTAGGTTACTGGTTAGGGTTAGGGTTAGGGGTTAGGGTTAGGGTTAGGGTTAGGGTTAGTGTACGGGTTAGGGTTAGGGTACGGGTTAGGGTTAGGGTTAGGTTTAGGGTTAGCGTACGTGTTAGGGTTAGGGTTAGGGTTAGGATTAGGGTACGGGTTAGGGTTAGGGTATGGGTTAGTGTTAGGGTTAGGGTTAGGGATAGGGTTAGGGTTAGGAAAGGGTTAGGGTTAGGGTTAGCATTAGGGTTAGGGTACGGTTTAGGGTTAGGGTTAGGGTACGGGTTAGGTTTAGGGTTAGGGTTAGGGTTAGGGGTTAGGGGTTAGTGTTAGGGTTAGGGTTAGGGTTAGGGTTAGGGTACGGGTTAGGGTACGGGTTAGGGTTAGGACACGGGTTAGTGTTAGGGTTAGGGTTAGTGTTAGGGTTAGAGTTAGGGTTAGGGTATGGGTTAGGTTTAGGGTACGGGTTAGGGTACGGGTTAGGGTTAGGGTACGGGTAAGGGTTAGGGTTAGGGATTAGGGTGAGGGTTAGGGTAAGTGTTAGGGTTAGGGTACGGGTTAGGGTTAGGGTTAGGGTTAGGGTCAGTGTTAGGGGTTAGGGTTAGGGTTAGGGTTAGGGTACGGGTTAGGGTTAGGGTACGGGTTGGGTTTAGGGTACGGGTTAGGGTTAGGGTTAGGGTTAGTGTTAGGGTTAGGGTTAGGGTACGGGTTAGCGTTAAGGTTAGGTTTAGGGTTAGTGTTAGGGTACGGGTTAGGGTTAGGGTTAGGTTACGGGTTAGGGTTAGGGTACGGGTTAGGGTAAGGTTACGGGTTAGGGTTATGGTTAGGGTACGTGTTAGGGTTAGGGTTAGGGGTTAGGGTTAGGGTTAGGGTTAGGGTACGGGTTAGGGTTAGGGTACGGGTTAGGGTTAGGGTCAGGGTAAGGGTTAGGGTTAGGGTACGGGTTAGGGTTAGGGTACGGGTTAGGGATAGGGTACGGGTTAGGGTTAGGGTTAGGGTTAGGGTACGTGTTAGGGTTAGGGTTAGGGTATGGGTTAGGGTTAGGGTTAGGGTTAGGGTACGTTTTAGGGTTAAGGTTAGTGTTAGGGTTAGGTTTAAGGGTTAGTGTTAGGGTTAGGGTTAGGGTTAGGTTTAGGGTTAGTGTACGGGTTAGGGTACGGTTTAGGGTTAGGGTTAGGGTTAGGGTACGGGGTAGGGTTAGGATTAGGGTACGGGTTAGGGTTAGGGTACGGTTTCGGGTTAGGGTTAGGGTACGGGTTAGGGTTAGGGTACGGGTTAGGTTTAGGGTTAGGGTACGGGTTAGGGTTAGGGTACGGGTTAGGGTTAGGGTACGGGTTAGGGTTAGGATTAGGGTACGGGTTAGGGTTAGGGTTAGGGTTAGGGTTAGGGTACGGGTTAGGGTTAGGGTTAGGGTTAGTGTTAGGGTTTGCGTACGGGTTAGGTTAAGGCTTAGGGTACGGGTTAGGGTTAGGGTACGGGTTAGGGTTAGGGTTAGGGTAGGGGTTAGGGTTAGGGTTAGGGTTAGGTTTAGGTTAGGGTTAGGTTTAGGGTACGGGTTAGGGTTCGGTTTAGGGTTAGGGTACGGGTTAGGGTTACGGTTAGGGTTAGGGTACCGGTTAGGGTTAGGGTTAGGTTTAGGGTACGGGTTAGGGTTAGGGTTAGGGGTTAGGGTTAGGGTATGGGTTAGGGTTAGGGTTAGGGTTAGGGTTAGGTTACGGGTTAGGGTTAGGTTTATGGTAAGCGTTAGGGTACGGGTTATGGTTAGGGTTAGGGTTAGGTTTAGGGTACGGGTTAGGGTTAGGGTACTGGTTAGGGTACGGGTTAGGGTTAGGGTACGTGTTAGGGTACGGTTTAGGGTACGGGTTAGGGTTAGGGTTAGGGTTAATGCAAGGGTTAGGGTTAGGGTACCGGTTAGGGTTAGGGTACGGGTTAGGGTTAGGCTTAGGTTACGGGTTAGGTTTAAGGTTAGGGGTTCAGTTTAGGGTTAGGGTTAGGGTTAGGGTACGGGTTAGGGTTAGGGTTAGGGTTAGGGTTAGGGATAGGGTACGGGTTAGTGTTAGGGTACGGGTTAGGGTTAGGGTTAGGGGTAGGTTTAGGTTACGAAATAGGTTTAGGGTACGGATTATTGTTAGGTTTAGGGTACGGGTTAGTGTTAGGGTTAGGGTTAGGATTAGGGTTAGGGTTAGGTTTAGGGTACGGGTTAGGGTTAGGGTTAGGGTTAGGGTTAGGGTACGGGTTAGTGTTAGGTTTAGGGTTAGGATTAGGATAAGGGTTAGGGTTAGGGTACGGGTTAGGTTAAGGGTTAGGGTTAGGGTTAGGGTTAGGGTTAGGGTACGGGTTAGGGTTCGGGTTCGGGTTAAGGTTAGGTTTAGGATGAGGGTACGGGTTAGGGTTCGGGTTAGGGTTAGGGTTAGGGTACGGGTTAGAGTTAGGGTACGGGTTAGGGTTAGGGTTAGGGTACTGGTTAGGGTTAGGGTTAGGGTACGGGTTAGGTTTAGGGTTAGGGTTAGGGTACGGGTTAGGGTTAGGGTTAGGTTTAGGGTACGGTTTAGGGTTAGGGTTAGGGGTTAGGGTTAGGGTATGGGTTAGGGTTAGGGTACGGGTTAGCGTTAGGATTAGGGTTAGGGTACGGGTTAGGGTTAGGGTTAGGGTTAGGTTTAGAGTACGGGTTAGGGTTAGGTTTAGGGTTAGGGTTAGCAAAGTGTTTGGTTTAGGGTTAGGGTTAGGGTACGGGTTATGGTTAGGGTTAGGGGTTAGGGTTAGGGTTAGGGCATGGGTTAGGGTTAGGGTACAGGTTAGGGTTAGGGTTAGGGTTAGGGTTAGGGTGAGGTTTAGAATTAGGAAAGGGTTAGGGTTAGGGTTAGCGTTAGGGTTAGGATACGGGTTAGGGTTAGGGTTAGGGTACGGGTTAGGGTTAGGGTTAGGGGTTAGTGGTTAATGTTAGGGATAGGGTTAGGGTTAGGGTACGGGTTAGGGTACGGGTTAGGGTTAGGGCACGGGTTAGTGTTAGGGTTAGTGTTAGGGTTAGGGTTAGGGTAGGTTTAGGGTTAGGGTACGGGTTAGGGTACGGGTTACGGTTAGGGTACGGGTAAGGGTTAGGGTTAGGGGTTAGGGTTAGGGTTAGGGTTAGGGTTAGGCTTAGGGTACGGGTTAGGGCTAGGGTTAGGGTTAGGGTTAGGGTCAGGGTTAGGGGTTAGGGTTAAGGTTAGGGTTAGTGTACGGGTTAGGGTTAGGGTTAGGGTACGTGTTAGGGTTAAGTTTAGGGTTAGGGTTAGGGTTAGGGTTAGAGGTTAGTTTTAGGGATAGTGTTAGGGTTAGGATTAGGGTACGGGTTAGGGTACGGGTTAGGGTTAGGTATAGGGTTAGGGTATGTGTTAGGGTTAGGGTTAGGGTATGTTTTAGGCTTAGGGTTAGGGTACGGGTTAGGGTTAGGGTACTGTTAAGGATTAGGGTTAGGTTTAGGTTTAGGGTACGGTTTAGGGTTAGGGTTAGTGTACGTGTTAGGGTTAGGGTTAGGGTTAGGGTTAGGGTACGGGTTAGGGTTAGGGTTAGGGTACGGGTTAGGGTTAGGGTACGGGTTAGGTTTAGGGTTAGTGTTAGGGTTAGGGTTAGGGTTAAGGTACGGGTTAGGGTTAGGGTTAGGGTATGGGTTAGGGTTAGGGTACGGGTTAGGTTTAGGGTTAGGGTTAGGGTTAGGGTTAGGGTACGGGTTATGGTTAGGGTTAGGTTTAGGGTTAGGGATAGGGTTAGGGTACGGGTTAGGGTTAGGGTACGGGTTAGGGTTAGGGTGTGGGTTAGGGTTAGGTTTAGAGTTAGGGTTAGCGTTAGGGTACGGGTTTGGGTTAGGGTTAGGTTAGGGTTAGGTTTAGGTTACGGGTTAGGGTTAGGGTACGTGTTAGGGTTAGAGTACGGGTTAGGGTTAGGGTACGGGTTAGAGTTAGGGTAAGGGTTAGGATTAGGTTTAGGGTTAGGGTACGGGTTAGGGTTAGGGTATGGGTTAGGGTTAGAGTTAGGGTACGGGTTAGGGTTACGGTATGGGTTAGGTTTAGGGTACGGGTTAGGGTTAAGGTTAGGTTACGGGTTAGGGTTAGGTTTAGGGTACGTGTTAGGGTTAGGGTTAGGGTTAGGGTTAGGGTTAGAGTTTAGGGATAGGGATAGGCTTAGGGTTACGATTAGGGTACGGGTAAAGGTACGGGTTAGGGTTAGGTTTAGGGTTAGGGTATGGGTTAGGGTTAGGGTTAGGGTACGTTTTACGTTTAGGGTTAGGGTACGGGTTAGGGTTAGGGTTAGGGTAGGGGTTAGGGTTAGGGTTAGGGTTAGGGTTAGGGTACGGTTTATGGTTAGGGTTAGGTTTAGGGTTAGGTTTAGGGTTAGGGTACGCTTTAGGGTTAGGGTTAGGGTACGGGTTAGGGTTAGGGTACGGGTTAGGGTTAGGGTTAGGATTAGGGTTAGGGTTAGGGTACGGGTTAGGGTTAGGGTTAGGGTTAGGGTTAGGGTACGTGTTAGGGTTAGGTTTAGGGTACGGGTTAGGGTTAGGGTACGGGTTAGTGTTAGGGTACGGGTTAGAGTTAGGTTTAGGGTACGGGTTAGGTTTAGGGTTAGGGTTTAGGGTTAGGTTTAGTGTTAGGGTTAGGGTTAGTGTACGGGTTAGGGTTAGGGTACGGGTTAGGGTTAGGGTTAGGGTTAGGGTTAGCGTACGGGTTAGGGTTAGGGTTAGTTTTAGGGTTAGGGTTAGGGTACGGTTTAGGGTTAGGGTACGGGTTAGGGTTAGGTTTACGGTTAGGGTTAGGAAAGGGTTAGGGTTAGGGTTAGCGTTAAGGTAAGTCAAGGGTTAGGGTTAGGGTTAGGGTACGGGTTACGGTTAGCGTTAGGGTTTGGGTTAGGGGTTAGGGGTTAGTGTTAGGGTTAGGGTTAGCGTTAGAGTTAGGGTTAGGGTTAGTGTTAGGGTACGGGTTAGGGTACGGGTTAGGGTTAGGGCACGGGTTAGTGTTAGGGTTAGGGTTAGGGTTAGGGTTAGGGTACGGGTTAGGGTACGGGTTAGGGTACGGGTTAGGGTTACGGTACGGGTTAGGGTTAGGGTTAGTGGTTAGGGTCAGGGTTAGGGTACGGGTTAGGGGTTAGGGTTAGGGATAGGGTACGGGTTAGGGTTAGGGTACGGGTTAGGGGTTAGGGTTAGGGATAGGGTACGGGTTAGGGTTAAGGTACGGGTTAGGTTTAGGGTAAGGTTTAGGGTTAGGGTTAGGGTTAGGGTTAGGGTACGGGTTAGGGTTAGGATTAGGGTTAAAGTTAGGGTACGTGTTAGGGTTAGGGTTAGGGTACGGGTTAGGGTTAGGGTACGGGTTAGGGTAAGGGTACGGTTTAGGGTTAGGATTAGGGTACGTGTTAGGGTTAGGGTTTAGGGTTAGGGTTAGTGTACGGGTTAGGTTTAGGGTACTGGTTAGGGTACGGGTTATGGTTAGGGTACGGGTTAGGGTTAGGGTACGGGTTAGGTTTAGGGTTAGGGTACGGGTTAGGGTTAGGGTTAGTGGTTAGGGTTAGGGTTAGTGTTAGGGTTAGGGTTAGGGTTAGTGTACGGGTTAGGGTTAGGGTACGGTTTAGGGTTAGGGTTAGGGTTAGGGTTAGGGTTAGGGTTAGCGTACGGGTTAGGTTTAGGGTACGGGTTAGGGTACGGATTAGTTTTAGGGTTAGGGTACGGGTTAGGGTTAGGGTTTGGGTACGGTTTAGGGTTAGGGTACGGGTTAGGTTTAGGGTTAGGGTTAGGGTTAGCGTTAGGGTACGGGTTAGGGTTAGGGTTAGGGTTAGGGTTAGGGTACGTGTTAGGGTTAGGTTTAGGGTACGGGTTAGGGTTAGGGTACGGGTTAGTGTTAGGGTTCGGGTTAGAGTTAGGGTTAGGGTATGGGTTAGGTTTAGGGTTAGGGGTTAGGGTTAGGGTTAGTGTTAGGGTTAGGGTTAGTGTACGGGTTAGGGTTAGGGTACGGGTTAGGGTTAGGTTTAGGGTTAGGGTTAGCGTACGGGTTAGGGTTAGGGTTAGTTTTAGGGTTAGGGTTAGGGTACGGGTTAGGGTTAGGGTACGGGTTAGGGTTAGGTTTAGGGTTAGGGTTAGGAAAGGGTTAGGGTTAGGGTTAGCGTTAGGGTTAGGGCAAGGGTTAGGGTTAGGGTTAGGGTACGGGTTACGGATAGGGTTAGGGTTTGGGTTAGGGGTTAGTGGTTAGTGTTAGTGTAAGGGTTAGGGTTAGAGTTAGTGTTAGGTTTAGTGTTAGGGTACGGGTTAGGGTACGGGTTAGGGTTAGGGCACGGGTTAGGGTTAGGGTTAGGGTTAGGGTTAGGGTTAGGGTACGGATTACGGTACGGGTTAGGGTACGGTTTAGGGTTACGGTACGGGTTAGGGTTAGGGTTAGGGTTAAGGGTGAGGGTTAGCTTTAGGGATAGGGTTAGGGTACGGGTTAGGGTTAGGGTTAGGGTTAGGGTACGGGTTAGGGGTTAGGGTTAGGGATAGGGTACGGGTTAGGGTTAGGGTACGGGTTAGGTTTAGGGTAAGGGTTAGGTTTAGGGTTAGGGTTAGGGTTAGGGTATGGGTTAGGGTTAGGATTAGGGTTAAAGTTAGGGTACGTGTTAGGGTTAGGATTAGGGTACGTGTTAGGGTTAGGGTTTAGGGTTAGGGTTAGGGTACGTGTTAGGTTTAGGGTACTGGTTATGGTACGGGTTAGGGTTAGGGTACGGGTTATGGTTAGGGTACGGGTTAGATTTAGGGTTAGGGTACGGGTTAGGGTTAGGGTTAGTGGTTAGGGTTAGGGTTAGTGTTAGGGTTAGTGTTAGGGTTAGTGTACGGGTTAGGGTTAGGGTACGGGTTAGGGTACGAGTTAGGGTTAGGGTTAGGGTACGGGTTAGGGTTAGGGTTAGGGGTTAGGGTTAGGGTTAGGCTTAGGGTTAGGCTTAGGGTACGGGTTAGGGCTAGGGTTAGGGTAAGGGTTAGGGTCAGGGTTAGGGGTTAGGGTTAGGGTTAGGGTTAGGGGACGGGTTAGGGTTAGGGTACGGGTTAGGTTTAGGGTACCGGTTAGGGTTAGGGTTATGGTACGGGTTAGGGTTAGGGTTAGGGTACGTGTTAGGGTTAGGGTTAGGGTTAGGGTTAGGGTTAGGGTTAGGGTTAGAGGTTAGGGTTAGGGATAGGGTTAGGGTTAGGGTTAGTGTACGGGTTATGGTTAGGCTTAGGTTTAGGGTTAGGGTTAGGGTTAGGGTACGGGTTAGGGTTAGGTTTAGGGTACGTGTTAGGTTTAGAGTACAGGTTAGGGTTAGTTTTAGGGTTAGGGTTAGCGTTAGTGTACGGGTTAGGATTAGGTTTAGGGTTAGGGTATGGGTTAGGGTTAGGGTTAGGGTACGTTTTAGGGTTAGGGTTAGAGTACGGGTTAGGGTTAGGGTACTGTTTAGGATTAGGATTAGGTTTAGGTTTAGGGTACGGTTTAGGGTTAGGGTTAGGGTATGGGTTAGGTTTAGGGTTAGGGTTATGGTTAGGGTACGGGTTAGGGTTAGGGTTAGGGTACGGGTTAGGTTTAGGGTACGTGTTAGGTTTAGGTTTAGGATAGGGTTAGGGTTAGGGTTAGGGTACGGGTTAGGGTTAGGGTATGGTTTAGGGTTAGGGTACGGGTTAGGGTTAGGTTTAGGGTTAGGGTTAGGGTTAGGGTTAGTGTACGGGTTATGGTTAGGGTTAGGTTTAGGGTTAGGGTTAGGGTTAGGGTACGGGTTAGGGTTAGGGTTAGGGTACGGGTTAGGTTTAGGGTACGGGTTAGGGTTAGGTTTAGGGTTAGGGTTAGCGTTAGGGTACGGGTTAGGGTTAGGGTTAGGGTTAGGGTTAGGTTTAGGGTACGGGTTAGGGTTAGGGTACGGGTTAGGGTTAGGTTACGGGTTAGGGTTAGGGTACGGGTTAGGGTTAGGGTTAGGGTTAGGGTACGGGTTAGGGTTAGGGTACGGGTTAGGGTTAGAGTTAGGGTACGGGTTAGGGTTAGGGTATGGGTTAGGTTTAGGGTACGGGTTAGGGTTAGGGTTAGGGTACGGGTTAGGGTTAGGTTTAGGGTACGTGTTAGGGTTAGGATTAGGGTTAGTGTTAGGGTTAGAGGTTAGGGTTAGGGATAGGCTTAGGGTTAGGATTAGGGTACGGGTTAAGGTACGGGTTAGGGTTAGGTTTAGGGTTAGGGTATGGGTTAGGGTTAGGGTTAAGGTACGTTTTAGGTTTAGGGTTAGGGTACTGGTTAGGGTTCGGGTACTGTTTAGGGTTAGGTTTAGGTTTAGGGTTAGGGTACGGGTTAGGGTTAGGGTTAGGGTACGGGTTAGGTTTAGGGTTAGGGTTAGGGAACGGGTTAGGGTTAGGGTTAGGGTACGGGTTAGGGTTAGGGTACGGGTTAGGTTTAGGGTTAGGTTTAGGGTTAGTGTTAGGGTTAGGGTATGGGTTAGGGTTAGGCTTAGGGTACGGGTTAGTGTTAGGGGACGGGTTAGGGTTAGGGTTAGGGTAGGGGTTAGGGTTAGGGTTAGGGTTAGGGTTAGGGTATGGGTTATGGTTAGGGTTAGGTTTAGGGTTAGGTTTAGGTTTAGGGTACGGGTTAGGGTTAGGGTTAGTGTTAGGGTACGGGTTAGGGTACGGGTTAGGGTTAGATTTAGGGTTAGGGTTAGCGTTAGGGTACGGGTTAGTGTTAGGGTTAGGTTTAGGGTTAGGGTACGGTTTAGGGTTAGGTTTAGGGTACGGGTTAGGGTTAGGGTTAGGGTACGGGTTAGGTTTAGGGTTAGGGGTTAGGGTTAGGTTTAGTGTTAGGGTTAGGGTTAGTGTACGGGTTAGGGTTAGGGTACGGGTTAGGGTTAGGGTTAGGGTTAGGGTTAGCGTACGGGTTAGGGTTAGGGTTAGTTTTAGGGTTAGGGTTAGGGTAGGGGTTAGGTTTAGGGTACGGGTTAGGGTTAGGTTTAGGGTTAGGGTTAGGAAAGGGTTAGGGTTAGGGTTAGCGTTAGGGTTAGGGTACGGGTTAGGGTTAGGGTTAGGGTACGGGTTAGGGTTAGGGTTAGGGTTTGGGTTAGGGGTTAAGGGTTAGTGTTAGGGTTAGGGTTAGGGTTAGGGTTAGTGTTATGGTACGGGTTAGGGTACGGGTTAGGTTTAGGGCACGGGTTAGTGTTAGGGTTATGGTTAGGGTTAGGATTTGGGTACGGGTTAGTGTTAGGGTACGGGTTAGGGTACGGGTTAGGGTTACGGTACGGGTTAGGGTTAGGGTTAGGGGTTAGGTTGAGGGTTAGGGTTAGGGATAGGGTTAGGGTACGCGTTAGGGTTAGGGTTAGGGGTAGGGTACGGGTTAGGGGTTAGGGTTAGGGTTAGGGATAGGGTACGGGTTAGGGTTAGGGTACGGGTTAGGTTTAGGGTACGGTTTAGGGTTAGGGTTAGGCTTAGGGTTAGGGTTATGGTACGGGTTAGGGTTAGGATTAGGGTTAAAGTTAGGGTACGTTTTAGGGTTAGGGTTAGGGTACGGGTTAGGGTTAGGGTACGGGTTAGGGTAAGGGTACGGTTAGGGTTAGGATTAGGGTACGTGTTAGGGTTAGGGTTAGGGTTTAGGGTTAGGGTTAGGTTACGGTTTAGGGTAGGGTACTGGTTAGGGTACGGGATAGGTTTAGGGTACGGGTTAGGGTTAGGGTACGGGTTAGGTTTAGGTTTATGGTACGGGTTTGGGTTAAGGTTAGTGGTTAGGGTTAGGGTTAGTGTTAGGGTTAGGGTTAGGTTTAGTGTACGGTTTAGGGTTAGGGTACGTGTTAGGGTTAGGGTTAGGGTTAGGGTTAGGGTTAGCGTACGGGTTAGGGTTAGGGTTAGGCTTAGGGTTAGGGTTAGGGTACGGGTTAGGGTTAGGGTACGGGTTAGGGTTAGGGTTAGGGTTAGGGTAGGGTTAGGGTAGGGGTACGGTTTAGGGTTAGGGTTAGGGTTAGGGTACGGGTTAGGGTTAGGGTTAGGGTTAGGGTTAGGTTACGGGTTAGGGTTAGGGTTAGAGTTAGGGTTAGGGTACGTGGTAGGGTTAGGGTTAGGGTACGGGTTAGTGTTAGGGTACGGGTTAGGGTTAGGGTTAGGTTACGGGTTAGGGTTAGGGTTAGGGTTAGGGTACGTGTTAGGGTTATGGTTAGAGTTAGGGTTAGGGTTAGGGTTAAGGGTTAGGGTTAGGGTTAGGGTAAGGGTTAGGGTTAGGGTACGGGTTAGGGTTAGGATTAGGGTTAGGGTTAGGGTATGGGTTAGGGTTAGGATTAGGGTACGGTTTAGGGTTAGGGTACGGTTTAGGGTTAGGGTTAGGGTACGGGTTAGGGTTAGGGTACGGGTTAGGGTTAGTGTTAGGGTTAGGGTTAGGGTACGGGTTAGGGTTAGGGTTAGGGTACGGGTTAGGGTTAGGTTTAGGGTTAGGGTTAGGGTACGGGTTAGGGTTAGGGTTAGAGTACGGGTTAGGGTTAGGGTTAGGGTTAGGGTTAGGGTACGGTTTAGGGTTAGGTTTAGGGTATGGGTTAGGGTTAGGGTTAGGTTTAGGGTTAGGGTTAGGGTTAGGGTACGGGTTAGGGTTAGGGTTAGTGTTATTTTTTTTTTTAATTTTTTTTTATTTACTTATGATAGTCACACAGAGAGAGAGAGAGGCAGAGACACAGGCAGAGGGAGAAGCAGGCTCCATGCACCGGGAGCCCGACGTGGGATTCGATCCCGGGTCTCCAGGATCGCGCCCTGGGCCAAAGGCAGGCGCCAAAACGCCGCGCCACCCAGGGATCCCAAGGGTTAGTGTTAGGGTTAGGGTACGGGTTAGAGTTAGGGTTAGGGTATGGGTAATGGTTAGGGATAGGGTTAGGGATAGGGTTAGGCTACGGGTTAGGGTTAGGTTTAGGGTTAGTGTTAGGGGTTAGGGGTTAGGGTTAGGGTTAGGGTTAGGGTTAGAGGTTAGGGGTGAGGGTTAGGGTTAGGGTTAGAGTTAGGGTACGGGTTAGGGTTAGGGTTAGGGTTAGTGTTAGGGTTAAGGAACGGGTTAGGGTTAGGGTTAGGGTTAGGGTACGGGTTTGGGTTAGTGTTAGGGTTAGGATTAGGGTTAGGGTACGGGTTAGGTTTAGGGTAAGGGTTAGGGTTAGGGTACGGGTTAGGGAACGGGTTAGGGTTAGGGTTAGGGTACGGGTTAGGGTTAGGGTTAGGGTACGGGTTAGGTTTAGGTTACGGGTTAGGGTTAGGGTTAGGGGCGGGTTAGGGTTAGGTTTAGGGTTAGGGTTTGGGTTAGGGTACGGGTTAGGGTTAGGCTACGTGTTAGGGTTAGAGTTAGGTTACGGGTTAGGGTTAGGTTTAGGGGTTAGGGTTAGGGTTAGGGTTAGGGTTAGTGTACGGGTTAGGGTTAGGGTACGGGTTAGGGTTAGGGTTAGGTTTAGGGTTAGCGTACGGGTTAGGGTTAGGGTTAGGGTTAGGGTTAGGGTACGGGTTAGGGTTAGGGTACGGGTTAGTGTTAGGGTTAGGGTTAGGGTTAGGGTTAGGGTTAGGAAAGGGTTAGGGTTAGGATTAGCGTTAGGGTTAGGGTACGGTTTAGGGTTAGGGTTAGGGTACGGGTTAGGTTTAGGGTTAGGGTTAGGGTTAGGGGTTAGGGGTTAGTGTTAGGGTTAGGGTTAGGTTTAGGGTTAGGGTACGGGTTAGGGTACGGGTTAGGGTACGGGTTAGGATTAGGACACGGGTTAGTGTTAGGGTTAGGGTTAGTTTTAGGGTTAGAGTTAGGGTTAGGGTATGGGTTAGGTTTAGGGTACGGGTTAGGGTACGGGTTAGGGTTAGGGTACGGGTAAGGGTTAGGGTTAGGGATTAGGGTGAGTGTTAGGGTAAGGGTTAGGTTTAGGGTACGGGTTAGAGTTAGGGTTAGGGTCAGTGTTAGGGGTTAGGGTTCGGGTTGGGGTTAGGGTACGGGTTAGGGTTAGGGTACGGGTTAGGTTTAGGGTACGGGTTAGGGGTAGGGTTAGTGTTAGTGTTAGGGTTAGGGTTAGGGTATGGGTTAGCGTTAGGCTTAGGGTTAGGGTTAGTGTTAGGGTACGGGTTAGGGTTAGGGTTAGGTTACGGGTTAGGGTTAGGGTACGGGTTAGAGTAAGGGTACGGGTTAGGGTTACGGTTAGGGTACGTGTTAGGGTTAGGGTTAGGGTTAGGGTTAGGGTTAGGGTTAGGGTTAGTGTTAGGGTTGGCATACAGGTTAGGTTTAGGTTTAGGGTACGGGTTAGGGTTAGGGTACGGGTTAGGGTTAGGGTTAGGGTAGGGGTTAGGGTTTGGGTTAGGTTAGGGTTAGGGTTAGGGTTAGGTTTAGGGTACGGGTTAGGGTTAGGGTTAGGGTACGGGTTAGGGTTAGGGTTAGGGTTAGGGTACGGGTTAGGGTTAGGGTTAGGTTTAGGGTACGGGTTAGGGTTAGGGTTAGGGGTTAGGGTTAGGGTATGGGTTAGGGTTAGGGTTAGGGTTAGGGTTAGGGTTAGGTTACAGGTTAGGGTTAGGGTACGGGTTATGGTTAGGATTAGGGTACGGGTTAGGGTTAGGGTTAGGGTTAGGGTTAGGGTTAGGGTTATGGGTTAGGGGTTAAGGTTAGGTTTAGGGTTAGGGTTAGGGTATGGGATAGTGTACGAGTTAGGGTTAGGGTTAGGGTTAGGGTACGTGTTAGGGTTAGTGTTAGGGTTAGGGTTAGGGTACGGTTTAGGGTTAGGTTTAGGGTAAGCGTTAGGGTACGGGTTAAGGTTAGGGTTAGGGTTAGGTTTAGGGTACGGGTTAGGGTTAGGGTTAGGGTACTGGTTAGGGTACGGGTTAGGGTTAGGGTACAGGTTAGGGTACTGTTTAGGGTACGGGTTAGGGTTAGGGTTAGGGTTAAGGCAAGTGTTAGGGTTAGGGTACCGGTTAGGGTTAGGGTACGGGTTAGGGTTAGGCTTAGGTTACGGGTTAGGGTTAGGGTTAGGGGTTCAGTTTAGGGTTAGGGTTAGGGTTAGGGTACGGGTTAGGGTTAGGGTTAGGGTGAGGGTTAGGGTTAGGGTACGGGTTAGTGTTAGGGTACGGGTTAGGGTTAGGTTTAGGGTTAGGTTTAGGGTACGGGTTAGGGTTAGGGTTAGGTTTAAGGTTAGGGTACGGGTTAGTGTTAGGGTTAGGGTTAGGATTAGGGTTAGGGTTAGGGTTAGGGTACGGGTTAGGTTAAGGGTTAGGGTTAGGGTTAGGGTTAGGGTTAGGGTACGGGTTAGGGTTTGGGTTCGGGTTAAGGTTAGGTTTAGGATGAGGGTACGGGTTAGGGTACGGGTTAGGGTTAGGGTTAGGGTACTGGTTAGTGTCAGGGTTAGGGTACGGGTTAGGGTTAGGGTTAGGGTTAGTGTACGGGTTAGGGTTAGGGTTAGGTTTAGTGTACGGGTTAGGGTTAGGTTTAGGTTTTAGTGTTAGGGTATGGGTTAGGGTTAGGGTACGGGTTAGGGTTAGGATTAGGGTTAGGGTACGGGTTAGGGTTAGGGTTAGGGTTAGGTTTAGAGTACGGGTTAGGGTTAGGTTTAGGGTTAGGGTTAGCAAAGGGTTTGGGTTAGGGTTAGGGTTAGGGTACGGGTTATGGTTAGGGTTAGGGAACGGGCTAGGGTTAGGTTTAGGGTTAGGGTTAGGGTTAGCGTACGGGTTAGGGTTAGGGTTAGGTTTAGGGTACGGGTTAGGGTTAGGGTTAGGGTTAGGGTACTGGTTAGGGTACGGGTTAGGGTTAGGGTACGGGGTAAGGTACGGGTTAGGGTACGGTTTAGGGTTAGGGATAGATTTAGGGTTAGGGTACGGGTTAGGGTTAGGGTACGGGTTAGGGTTAGGGTACGGGTTAGGGTTAGGGTTAGGGTTAGGTTTAGGGTACTGGTTAGGTTTAGGGTACGGGTTAGGGTTAGGGTTAGGATATGGTTTAGGGTTAGGGTTAGGGGTTAGGGTTAGTGTTAGGGTTATGTTTAGTGTTAGGGTACGTGTTAGGGTTAGGGTACGGGTTAGGGTTAGGTTTAGGGTACGGGTTAGGTTTAGGGTACGGGTTAGGGTTAGGGTAAGGTTTAGGGTTAGGGTTAGGGTACTTGTTAGATTTAGGGTTAGGGGTTAGGGTAAGGGTTAGGGTTATGGTACGGGTTAGGGTTAGTGTTAGGTTTAGGGTTAGGGTACGGGTTAGGGTTAGGGTACGGGTTAGTGTTAGGGTTAGGGTACGGGTTAGGGTTAGGGTTAGGGTACGGGTTAGGGTACGGGTTAGGGTACGGGTTAGGGTTAGGGTTAGGGTACGTGTTAGGGTTAGGGTTAGGGTTAGGGTTAGGGTACGGTTTAGGGTTAGGTTTAGGGTAAGCGTTAGGGTACGGGTTAGTGTTAGGGTTAGGTTTAGGGTTAGGGTACGGTTTAGGGTTAGGGTTAGGGTACGGGTTAGGGTTAGGGTTAGGGTTAGAGTTATGGTTAGGAAAAGGTTAGGATTAGGGTTAGGGTTAGGGTACGGGTTAGGGTTAGGGTTAGGGTACGGGTTAAGGTACGAGTACGGTTAGGGTTAGGGTTAGGTAACGGGTTAGGGTTAGGGTTAGTGTTAGGGGTTAGGGGTTAGGGTTAGGGTTAGGGTTAGGTTTAGGGTACGGGTTAGGGTAGGGGTTAGGGTTAGGGTACGTGTTAGTGTTAGGGTTATGGTTAGGGTTAGGGTACGGGTTAGGTTTAGGGTTAGGGTTAGGGTAAGGTTTAGGAAAGGGTTAGGGTTAGGGTTAGTGTACGGGTTAGGGTTAGGGTTAGGGTTAGGGTACGGGTTAGGGTTAGTGTTAGGGTTAGGGTTAGGGTCAGTGTTAGCGGTTAGTGTTAGGGTTAGGGTTAGGGTACTGGTTAGGGTTAGGTTTAGGTGTTAGGGTTAGGGTTAGGGTACGGGTTAGGGTTAGGTTTATGGTACGGGTTAGGGTTAGGGTTAGGGTTAGGGTTAGCGTACGGGTTAGGGTTATGTTTAGGTTTAGGGTTAGGTTTAGGGTACGGGTTAGGGTTAGGGTACGGGTTAGGCTTAGGGTTAGGGTTAGGTTTAGGGTTAGGAAAGCGTTAGGGATAGGGTTAGGGTTAGGGTTAGGGTTAGGGTACAGGTTAGGTTTAGGTTAGGGTACGGGTTAGGGTACAGGTTAGGGTACGGGTTAGGGTTAGGGTACGTGTTAGTGTTAGGGTTATGGTTAGGGTTAGGGTACGGGTTAGGTTTAGGGTTAAGGTTAGGGTTAGGTTTAGGGTTAGGGTACGGGTTAGGGTTAGTGTTAGGGTTAGGGTTAGGGTCAGTGTTAGGGGTTAGTTTTAGGGTTAAGGTTAGGGTTAGGGTACGGGTTAGGGTTAGGTTTAGGTGTTAGGGTTAGGGTTAGGGTTAGGGTTAGGGTACGGGTAAGGCTTAGGTTTAGGGTACGGGTTAGGGTTAGGGTTAGGTTTAGGGTTAGGTTTAGGGTACGGGTTAGGGTTAGGGTACGGGTTAGGGTTAGGGTTAGGGTTAGGGTTAGGTTTAGCGTTAGGGTTAGGGTTAGGAAAGGGTTAGGGTTAGGGTTAGCGTTAGGGTTAGGGTACGGGTTAGGGTTAGGGTTAGGGAACGGGTAAGGGTTAGGGTTAGGGTTAGGGTTAGGGGTTAGGGGTTAGTGTTAGAGTTAGGGTTAGGGTTTGGGTTAGGTTTAGGGTACGGTTTAGGGTTAGGGTTAGGGGTTAGTGGTTAGTGTTAGGGATAGGGTTAGGGTTAGGGTACAGGTTAGGGTACGGGTTAGGGTTAGGGCATGGGTTAGTGTTAGGGTTAGTGTTAGGGTTAGGGTTAGGGTATGGGTTAGGGTTAGGGTACGGGTTAGGGTATGGGTTAGGGTTAGGGTACGGGTTAGGGTTAGGGTTAGGGATTAGGGTTAGGGTTAGGGTTAGGTTTAGGCTTAGGGTACGGGTTAGGGCTAGGTTTAGGGTTAGGGTTAGGGTCAGGGTTAGGGGTTAGGGTTAGGGTTAGGGTTAGGGTACGGGTTAGGGTTAGGGTTAGGGTACGTGTTAGGGTTAGGGTTAGGGTTAGGTTAGGGTTAGGGTTAGAGGTTAGGGTTAGGGATAGTGTTAGGGTTAGGATTAGGGTACGGGTTAGGGTACGGGTTAGGGTTAGGTTTAGGGTTAGGGTATGTGTTAGGGTTAGGGTTAGGGTACGTTTTAGGGTTAGGGTTAGGGTACGTGTTAGGGTTAGGGTACTGTTTAGGATTAGGTTTAGGTTTAGGTTTAGAGTACGGTTTAGGGTTAGGGTTAGGGTACGGGTTAGGGTTAGGGTTAGGGTTAGGGTACGGGTTAGGGTTAGTGTTAGGGTACGGGTTAGGGTTAGGGTACGGGTTAGGTTTAGGGTTAGTGTTAGGGTTAGGGTTAGGGTTAGGGTACGGGTTAGGGTTAGGGTTAGGGTATGGGTTAGGGTTAGGGTACGGGTTAGGGTTAGGGTTAGGGTTATGTTTAGGGTTAGGGTTAGGGTACAGGTTATGGTTAGGGTTAAGTTTAGGGTTAGGGTTAGGTTTAGGGTACGGGTTAGGGTTAGGGTATGGGTTAGGGTTAGGGTACGGGTTGGGTTAGGTTTAGGGTTAGGGTTAGCGTTAGGGTACGGGTTAGGGTTAGGGTTAGGTTAGGGTTAGGTTTAGGTTACGGATTAGGGTTAGGGTACGGGTTAGGGTTAGAGTACGGGTTAGGGTTAGGGTACGGGTTAGAGGTAGGGTACGGGTTAGGGTTAGGGTTAGAGTTAGGGTACGGGTTAGGGTTAGGGTACGGGTTAGGGTTAGAGTTAGGGTACGGGTTAGGGTTAGGGTATGGGTTAGCTTTAGGGTACGGGTTAGGGTTAGGGTTAGGGTACGGGTTAGGGTTAGGTTTAGGGTACGTGTTAGCGTTAGGGTTAGGGTTAGGGTTAGAGTTAGAGGTTAGGGATAGGGATAGGCTTAGGGTTAGGATTAGGGTACGAGTAAAGGTACGGGTTAGGGTTAGGTTTAGGGTTAGGGTATGGGTTAGGGTTAGGGTTAGGGTACGTTTTAGGTTTAGGGTTAGGGTACGGGTTAGGGTTCGGGTTAGGGTAGGGGTTAGGGTTAGGGTCAGTGTTAGGGTTAGTGTACGGGTTATGGTTAGGGTTAGGTTTAGGGTTAGGATAGGGTTAGGGTACGGGTTAGGGTTAGGGTTAGGGTACGGGTTAGGGTTAGGGTACGGGTTAGGGTTAGGGTTAGGGTTAGGGTTAGCGTTAGGGTACGGGTTAGGGTTAGGGTTAGGGTTAGGGTTAGGGTACGGGTTAGGGTTAGGTTTAGGGTACAGGTTAGGGTTAGGGTACGGGTTAGTGTTAGGTTACGGGTTAGAGTTAGGGTTAGGGTACGGGTTAGGTTTAGGGTTAGGGGTTAGGGTTAGGGTTAGTGTTAGGGTTAGGGTTAGTGTACGGGTTAGGGTTAGGGTACGGGTTAGGGTTAGGGTTAGGTTTAGGGTTAGCGTACGTGTTAGGGTTAGGGTTAGTTTTAGGGTTAGGGTTAGGGTACGGGTTAAGGTTAGGGTACGGGTTAGGGTTAGGTTTAGGGTTAGGGTTAGGAAAGGGTTAGGGTTAGGGTTAGCGTTAGGGTTAGGGCACGGGTTAGGGTTAGGTTTAGGGTTAGGGTACGGGTTAGGGTTAGGGTTCGGGTTTGGGTTAGGGGTTAGGGGTTAGTGTTAGGGTTAGGGTTAGGGTTAGATTTAGGGTTAGGGTTAGTGTTAGGGTACGGGTTAGGGGACGGTTTAGGGTTAGGGCACGGGTAAGTGTTAGGGTTAGGGTTAGGGTACGGGTTAGGGTACGGGTTAGGGTACGGGTTAGGGTTGCGGTACGGGTTAGGGTTAGAGGTTAGGGTGAGGGTTAGGGTTAGGGATAGTGTTAGGGTACGGGTTAGGGTTAGGGTTAGCGTTAGGGTACGGGTTAGGGGTTAGGGTTAGGGTTAGGGATAGGGTACGGGTTAGGGTTAGGGTACGGGTTAGGTTTAGGGTAAGGGTTAGTGTTAGGGTTAGGGTTAGGGTTAGGGTTAGGGTACGGGTTAGGGTTAGGATTAGGGTTAAAGTTAGGGTACGTGTTAGGGTTAGGGTTAGGGTACGGGTTAGGGTTAGGGTACGGGTTAGGGTAAGGGTACGGGTTAGGGTTAGGATTAGGGTACGTGTTAGGGTTAGGGTTTAGGGTTAGGGTTAGGGTACGGGTTAGGTTTAGTGTACTGGTTAGGGTTAGGGTACGGGTTAGGGTTAGGGTACGGGTTAGGTTTAGGGTTAGGGTACGGGTTAGGGTTAGGGTTAGTGGTTAGGGTTAGGGTTA
>JAVLSZ010000009.1:74095326-74205326 GCA_032313775.1 Urocyon cinereoargenteus | reverse complement strand
GCGTACGGGCTAGGGTTAGGGTTAGGTTTAGGGTACGGGTTAGGGTTAGGGTTAGGGTTAGGGTACTGGTTAGGGTACGGGTTAGGGTTAGGGTACGGGGTAAGGTACGGGTTAGGGTACGGTTTAGGGTTAGGGATAGATTTAGGGTTAGGGTACGGGTTAGGGTTAGGGTACGGGTTAGGGTTAGGGTACGGGTTAGGGTTAGGGTTAGGGTTAGGTTTAGGGTACTGGTTAGGTTTAGGGTACGGGTTAGGGTTAGGGTTAGGATATGGGTTAGGGTTAGGGTTAGGGGTTAGGGTTAGTGTTAGGGTTATGTTTAGTGTTAGGGTACGTGTTAGGGTTAGGGTACGGGTTAGGGTTAGGTTTAGTGTACGGGTTAGGTTTAGGGTACGGGTTAGGGTTAGGGTAAGGTTTAGGGTTAGGGTTAGGGTACTTGTTAGATTTAGGGTTAGGGGTTAGGGTAAGGGTTAGGGTTACGGTACGGGTTAGGGTTAGTGTTAGGTTTAGGGTTAGGGTACGGGTTAGGGTTAGGGTACGGGTTAGTGTTAGGGTTAGGGTACGGGTTAGGGTTAGGGTTAGGGTACGGGTTAGGGTACGGGTTAGGGTACGGGTTAGGGTTAGGGTTAGGGTACGTGTTAGGGTTAGGGTTAGGGTTAGGGTTAGGGTACGGTTTAGGGTTAGGTTTAGGGTAAGCGTTAGGGTACGGATTAGTGTTAGGGTTAGGTTTAGGGTTAGGGTACGGTTTAGGGTTAGGGTTAGGGTACGGGTTAGGGTTAGGGTTAGGGTTAGAGTTATGGTTAGGAAAAGGTTAGGATTAGGGTTAGGGTTAGGGTACGTGTTAGTGTTAGGGTTATGGTTAGGGTTAGGGTACGGGTTAGGTTTAGGGTTAAGGTTAGGGTTAGGTTTAGGGTTAGGGTACGGGTTAGGGTTAGTGTTAGGGTTAGGGTTAGAGTCAGTGTTAGGGGTTAGTTTTAGGGTTAAGGTTAGGGTTAGGGTACGGGTTAGGGTTAGGTTTAGGTGTTAGGGTTAGGGTTAGGGTTAGGGTTAGGGTACGTGTAAGGCTTAGGTTTAGGGTACGGGTTAGGGTTAGGGTTAGGTTTAGGGTTAGGTTTAGGGTACGGGTTAGGGTTAGGGTACGGGTTAGGGTTAGGGTTAGGGTTAGGGTTAGGTTTAGCGTTAGGGTTAGGGTTAGGAAAGGGTTAGGGTTAGGGTTAGCGTTAGGGTTAGGGTACGGGTTAGGGTTAGGGTTAGGGAACGGGTAAGGGTTAGGGTTAGGGTTAGGGTTAGGGGTTAGGGGTTAGTGTTAGAGTTAGGGTTAGGGTTTGGGTTAGGTTTAGGGTACGGTTTAGGGTTAGGGTTAGGGGTTAGTGGTTAGTGTTAGGGATAGGGTTAGGGTTAGGGTACAGGTTAGGGTACGGGTTAGGGTTAGGGCATGGGTTAGTGTTAGGGTTAGTGTTAGGGTTAGGGTTAGGGTATGGGTTAGGGTTAGGGTACGGGTTAGGGTATGGGTTAGGGTTAGGGTACGGGTTAGGGTTAGGGTTAGGGATTAGGGTTAGGGTTAGGGTTAGGTTTAGGCTTAGGGTACGGGTTAGGGCTAGGTTTAGGGTTAGGGTTAGGGTCAGGGTTAGGGGTTAGGGTTAGGGTTAGGGTTAGGGTACGGGTTAGGGTTAGGGTTAGGGTACGTGTTAGGGTTAGGGTTAGGGTTAGGTTAGGGTTAGGGTTAGAGGTTAGGGTTAGGGATAGTGTTAGGGTTAGGATTAGGGTATGGGTTAGGGTACGGGTTAGGGTTAGGTTTAGGGTTAGGGTATGTGTTAGGGTTAGGGTTAGGGTACGTTTTAGGGTTAGGGTTAGGGTACGTGTTAGGGTTAGGGTACTGTTTAGGATTAGGTTTAGGTTTAGGTTTAGAGTACGGTTTAGGGTTAGGGTTAGGGTACGGGTTAGGGTTAGGGTTAGGGTTAGGGTACGGGTTAGGGTTAGTGTTAGGGTACGGGTTAGGGTTAGGGTACGGGTTAGGTTTAGGGTTAGTGTTAGGGTTAGGGTTAGGGTTAGGGTACGGGTTAGGGTTAGGGTTAGGGTATGGGTTAGGGTTAGGGTACGGGTTAGGGTTAGGGTTAGGGTTATGGTTAGGGTTAGGGTTAGGGTACAGGTTATGGTTAGGGTTAAGTTTAGGGTTAGGGTTAGGTTTAGGGTACGGGTTAGGGTTAGGGTATGGGTTAGGGTTAGGGTACGGGTTGGGTTAGGTTTAGGGTTAGGGTTAGCGTTAGGGTACGGGTTAGGGTTAGGGTTAGGTTAGGGTTAGGTTTAGGTTACGGATTAGGGTTAGGGTACGGGTTAGGGTTAGAGTACGGGTTAGGGTTAGGGTACGGGTTAGAGGTAGGGTACGGGTTAGGGTTAGGGTTAGAGTTAGGGTACGGGTTAGGGTTAGGGTACGGGTTAGGGTTAGAGTTAGGGTACGGGTTAGGGTTAGGGTATGGGTTACCTTTAGGGTACGGGTTAGGGTTAGGGTTAGGGTACGGGTTAGGGTTAGGTTTAGGGTACGTGTTAGCGTTAGGGTTAGGGTTAGGGTTAGAGTTAGAGGTTAGGGATAGGGATAGGCTTAGGGTTAGGATTAGGGTACGAGTAAAGGTACGGGTTAGGGTTAGGTTTAGGGTTAGGGTATGGGTTAGGGTTAGGGTTAGGGTACGTTTTAGGTTTAGGGTTAGGGTACGGGTTAGGGTTCGGGTTAGGATAGGGGTTAGGGTTAGGGTCAGTGTTAGGTTTAGTGTACGGGTTATGGTTAGGGTTAGGTTTAGGGTTAGGATAGGGTTAGGGTACGGGTTAGGGTTAGGGTTAGGGTACGGGTTAGGGTTAGGGTACGGGTTAGGGTTAGGGTTAGGGTTAGGGTTAGCGTTAGGGTACGGGTTAGGGTTAGGGTTAGGGTTAGGGTTAGGGTTAGGGTACGGGTTAGGGTTAGGTTTAGGGTACGGGTTAGGGTTAGGGTACGGGTTAGTGTTAGGGTACGGGTTAGAGTTAGGGTTAGGGTACGGGTTAGGTTTAGGGTTAGGGGTTAGGGTTAGGGTTAGTGTTAGGGTTAGGGTTAGTGTACGGGTTAGGGTTAGGGTACGGGTTAGGGTTAGGGTTAGGTTTAGGGTTAGCGTACGTGTTAGGGTTAGGGTTAGTTTTAGGGTTAGGGTTAGGGTACGGGTTAAGGTTAGGGTACGGGTTAGGGTTAGGTTTAGGGTTAGGGTTAGGAAAGGGTTAGGGTTAGGGTTAGCGTTAGGGTTAGGGCACGGGTTAGGGTTAGGTTTAGGGTTAGGGTACGGGTTAGGGTTAGGGTTCGGGTTTGGGTTAGGGGTTAGGGGTTAGTGTTAGGGTTAGGGTTAGGGTTAGATTTAGGGTTAGGGTTAGTGTTAGGGTACGGGTTAGGGGACGGTTTAGGGTTAGGGCACGGGTAAGTGTTAGGGTTAGGGTTAGGGTACGGGTTAGGGTACGGGTTAGGGTACGGGTTAGGGTTGCGGTACGGGTTAGGGTTAGAGGTTAGGGTGAGGGTTAGGGTTAGGGATAGGGTTAGGGTACGGGTTAGGGTTAGGGTTAGCGTTAGGGTACGGGTTAGGGGTTAGGGTTAGGGTTAGGGATAGGGTACGGGTTAGGGTTAGGGTACGGGTTAGGTTTAGGGTAAGGGTTAGTGTTAGGTTTAGGGTTAGGGTTAGGGTTAGGGTACGGGTTAGGGTTAGGATTAGGGTTAAAGTTAGGGTACGTGTTAGGGTTAGGGTTAGGGTACGGGTTAGGGTTAGGGTACGGGTTAGGGTAAGGGTACGGGTTAGGGTTAGGATTAGGGTACGTGTTAGGGTTAGGGTTTAGGGTTAGGGTTAGGGTACGGGTTAGGTTTAGTGTACTGGTTAGGGTTAGGGTACGGGTTAGGGTTAGGGTACGGGTTAGGTTTAGGGTTAGGGTACGGGTTAGGGTTAGGGTTAGTGGTTAGGGTTAGGGTTAGTGTTAGGGTTAGGGTTAGGGTTAGTGTACGGGTTAGGGTTAGGGTACAGGTTAGGGTTAGGGTTAGGGTTAGGGTTAGGGTTAGCGTACGGGTTAGGGTTAGGGTACGGGTTAGGGTACGGGTTAGGGTTAGGGTACGGGTTAGGGTTAGGGTTAGGGTTTAGGGTTATGGTTAGGCTTAGGGTTAGGCTTAGGGTACGGGTTAGGGCTAGGGTTAGGGTAAGGGTTACGGTCAGGGTTAGGGGTTAGGGTTAGGGTTAGGGTTAGGGGACGGGTTAGGGTTAGGGTACGGGTTAGGTTTAGGGTACCGGTTAGGGTTAGGGTTATGGTACGGATTAGGGTTAGGGTTAGGGTACGTGTTAGGGTTAGGGTTAGGGTTAGGGTTAGGGTTAGAGGTTAGGGTTAGGGATAGGGTTAGGGTTAGGATTAGGGTATGGGTTAGGGTACGGGTTAGGGTTAGGGTACTGTTTAGGATTAGGATTAGGTTTAGGTTTAGGGTACGGTTTAGGTTTAGGGTTAGGGTACGGGTTAGGGTTAGGGTTAGGGTACGGGTTAGGGTACGGGTTAGGGTTAGGGTACGGGTTAGGATTAGGGTTAGGGTACGGGTTAGGTTTAGGGTACGGTTTAGGTTTAGGTTTAGGATAGGTTAGGGTTAGGGTACGGGTTAGTGTTAGGGTTAGGGTATGGGTTAGGTTTAGGGTACGCGTTAGGGTTAGGTTTAGGGTTAGGGTTAGGGTTAGGGTTAGTGTACGGGTTATGGTTAGGGTTAGGTTTAGGGTTAGGGTTAGGGTTAGGGTACGGGTTAGGGTTAGGGTTAGGGTACGTGTTAGGTTTAGGGTACAGGTTAGTGTTAGGTTTAGGGTTAGGGTTAGTGTTAGGGTACGGGTTAGGGTTAGGGTACGGGTTAGGTTTAGGTTTAGGGTACGGGTTTGGGTTAGGGTTAGTGTTTAGGGTTAGGGTTAGTGTTAGGGTTAGGGTTAGTGTACGGGTTAGGGTTAGGGTACGGGTTAGGGTTATGTTTAGGGTTAGGGTTAGCGTACGGGTTAGGGTTAGGGTTAGGCTTAGGGTTAGGGTTAGGGTACGGTTTAGGGTTAGGGTACGGGTTAGGGTTAGGGTTAGGGTTAGGGTAGGGTTAGGGTAAGGGTACGGTTTAGGGTTAGGGTTAGGGTTAGGGTTAGGGTACGGGTTAGGGTTAGGTTTAGGGTAAGGGTTAGGTTACGGGTTAGGGTTAGGGTTAGGGTTAGGGTACGTGGTAGGGATAGGGTTAGGGTACGGTTTAGTGTTAGGGTACGGTTTAGGGTTAGGGTTAGCTTACGGGTTAGGGTTAGGGTTAGGGTTAGGGTACGTGTTAGGGTTATGGTTAGGGTTAGGGTTAGGGTTAGGGTTAGGGTTAGGGTTAAGGGTTAGGGTTAGGGTTAGGGTAAGGGTTAGGGTTAGGGTACGGTTTAGGGTACGGGTTAGGGTTAGGTTTAGGGTTAGGGTTAGGGTACGGGTTAGGGTTAGGATTAGGGTACGGTTTAGGGTTAGGGTACTGTTTAGGGTTAGGGTTAGGGTACGGGTTAGGGTTAGGGTACGGGTTAGGGTTAGGGTACGGGTTAGGGTTAGTGTTAGGGTTAGGGTTAGTGTACGGGTTAGGGTTAGGGTTAGGGTACGGGTTAGGTTTAGGTTTAGGGTTAGGGTACGTGTTAGGGTTAGGGTTAGAGTACGGGTTAGGGTTAGGGTTAGGGTTAGGGTTAGGGTACGGTTTAGGGTTAGGGTTAGGGTACGGGTTAGGGTTAGGGTTAGGGTTAGGGTTAGGGTTAGGGTACGGGTTAGGGTTAGGGTTAGTGTTATTTTTTTTTTTAATTTTTTTTTTATTTACTTATGATAGTCACACAGAGAGAGAGAGAGGCAGAGACACAGGCAGAGGGAGAAGCAGGCTCCATGCACCGGGAGCCCGACGTGGGATTCGATCCCGGGTCTCCAGGATCGCGCCCTGGGCCAAAGGCAGGCGCCAAACCGCTGTGCCACCCAGGGATCCCTAGGGTTAGTGTTAGGTTTAGGGTACGGGTTAGAGTTAGGGTTAGGGTACGGGTAATGGTTAGAGATAGGGTTAGGGTTAGTTTTAGGCTACGGGTTAGTGTTAGGATTAGGGTTAGTGTTAGGGGTTAGAGGTTAGGGTTAGGGTTAGGGTTAGGGAGAGAGGTTAGGGGTTAGGGTTAGGGTTAGGGTTAGAGTTAGGGTACGAGTTAGGGTTAGGGTTAGGGTTAGTGTTAGGGTTAAGGTACGGGTTAGGGTTAGGGTTAGGGTTAGGGTACGGGTTAGGTTTAGGGTAAGGGTTAGGGTTAGGGAACGGGTTAGGGTACGGGTTAGGGTTAGGGTTAGGGTTAGGGTTAGGTTTAGGGTACGGGTTAGGGTTAGGGTTAGGTTTAGGGTTAGGGTTAGGGTTAGGGTACGGGTTAGGGTTAGGGTACGTGTTAGGGTTAGAGTTAGGTTACTGGTTAGGGTTAGGGTTAGGGGTTAGGGTTAGGGTTAGGGTTAGTGTACGGGTTAGGGTTAGGGTTAGGTTTAGGGTTAGCGTACGTGTTAGGGTTAGGGTTAGGGTTAGGATTAGGGTACGGGTTAGGGTTAGGGTATGGGTTAGTGTTAGGGTTAGGGTTAGGGATAGGGTTAGGGTTAGGAAAGGGTTAGGGTTAGGTTTAGCATTAGGGTTAGGGTACGGTTTAGGGTTAGGGTTAGGGTACGGGTTAGGTTTAGGGTTAGGGTTAGGGTTAGGGGTTAGGGGTTAGTGTTAGGGTTAGGGTTAGGGTTAGGGTTAGGGTACGGGTTAGGGTACGGGTTAGGGTTAGGACACGGGTTAGTGTTAGGGTTAGGGTTAGTGTTAGGGTTAGAGTTAGGGTTAGGGTATGGGTTAGGTTTAGGGTACGGGTTAGGGTACGGGTTAGGGTTAGGGTACGGGTAAGGGTTAGGGTTAGGGATTAGGGTGAGGGTTAGGGTAAGTGTTAGGGTTAGGGTACGGGTTAGGGTTAGGGTTAGGGTTAGGGTCAGTGTTAGGGGTTAGGGTTAGGGTTAGGGTTAGGGTACGGGTTAGGGTTAGGGTACGGGTTGGGTTTAGGGTACGGGTTAGGGTTAGGGTTAGGGTTAGTGTTAGGGTTAGGGTTAGGGTACGGGTTAGCGTTAAGGTTAGGTTTAGGGTTAGTGTTAGGGTACGGGTTAGGGTTAGGGTTAGGTTACGGGTTAGGGTTAGGGTACGGGTTAGGGTAAGGTTACGGGTTAGGGTTATGGTTAGGGTACGTGTTAGGGTTAGGGTTAGGGGTTAGGGTTAGGGTTAGGGTTAGGGTACGGGTTAGGGTTAGGTTACGGGTTAGGGTTAGGGTTAGGGTAAGGGTTAGGGTTAGGGTACGTGTTAGGGTTAGGGTACGGGTTAGGGTTAGGGTACGGGTTAGGGTTAGGGTTAGGGTTAGGGTACGTGTTAGGGTTAGGGTTAGGGTATGGGTTAGGGTTAGGGTTAGGGTTAGGGTACGTTTTAGGGTTAAGGTTAGTGTTAGGGTTAGGTTTAAGGGTTAGTGTTAGGGTTAGGGTTAGGGTTAGGTTTAGGGTTAGTGTACGGGTTAGGGTACGGTTTAGGGTTAGGGTTAGGGTTAGGGTACGGGGTAGGGTTAGGATTAGGGTACGGTTTAGGGTTAGGGTACGGTTTAGGGTTAGGGTTAGGGTACGGGTTAGGGTTAGGGTACGGGTTAGGTTTAGGGTTAGGGTACGGGTTAGGGTTAGGGTACGGGTTAGGGTTAGGGTACGGGTTAGGGTTAGGATTAGGGTACGGGTTAGGGTTAGGGTTAGGGTTAGGGTTAGGGTACGGGTTAGGGTTAGGGTTATGTTTAGGGTTAGTGTTAGGGTTTGCGTACGGGTTAGGTTAAGGCTTAGGGTACGGGTTAGGGTTAGGGTACGGGTTAGGGTTAGGGTTAGGGTAGGGGTTAGGGTTAGGGTTAGGGTTAGGGTTAGGTTAGGGTTAGGTTTAGGGTACGGGTTAGGGTTCGGTTTAGGGTTAGGGTACGGGTTAGGGTTAGGGTTAGGGTTAGGGTACCGGTTAGGTTTAGGGTTAGGTTTAGGGTACGGGTTAGGGTTAGGGTTAGGGGTTAGGGTTAGGGTATGGGTTAGGGTTAGGGTTAGGGTTAGGGTTAGGTTACGGGTTAGGGTTAGGTTTATGGTAAGCGTTAGGGTACGGGTTATGGTTAGGGTTAGGGTTAGGTTTAGGGTACGGGTTAGGGTTAGGGTACTGGTTAGGGTACGGGTTAGGGTTAGGGTACGTGTTAGGGTACGGTTTAGGGTACGGGTTAGGGTTAGGGTTAGGGTTAATGCAAGGGTTAGGGTTAGGGTACCGGTTAGGGTTAGGGTACGGGTTAGGGTTAGGCTTAGGTTACGGGTTAGGTTTAAGGTTAGGGGTTCAGTTTAGGGTTAGGGTTAGGGTTAGGGTACGGGTTAGGGTTAGGGTTAGGGTTAGGGTTAGGGATAGGGTACGGGTTAGTGTTAGGGTACGGGTTAGGGTTAGGGTTAGGGTTAGGTTTAGGTTACGAAATAGGTTTAGGGTACGGATTATTGTTAGGTTTAGGGTACGGGTTAGTGTTAGGGTTAGGGTTAGGATTAGGGTTAGGGTTAGGTTTAGGGTACGGGTTAGGGTTAGGGTTAGGGTTAGGGTTAGGGTACGGGTTAGTGTTAGGTTTAGGGTTAGGATTAGGATTAGGGTTAGGGTTAGGGTACGGGTTAGGTTAAGGGTTAGGGTTAGGGTTAGGGTTAGGGTTAGGGTTAGGGTACGGGTTAGGGTTCGGGTTCGGGTTAAGGTTAGGTTTAGGATGAGGGTACGGGTTAGGGTTCGGGTTAGGGTTAGGGTTAGGGTACGGGTTAGAGTTAGGGTACGGGTTAGGGTTAGGGTTAGGGTACTGGTTAGGGTTAGGGTTAGGGTACGGGTTAGGTTTAGGGTTAGGGTTAGGGTACGGGTTAGGGTTAGGGTTAGGTTTAGGGTACGGTTTAGGGTTAGGGTTAGGGGTTAGGGTTAGGGTATGGGTTAGGGTTAGGGTACGGGTTAGCGTTAGGAGTAGGGTTAGGGTACGGGTTAGGGTTAGGGTTAGGGTTAGGTTTAGAGTACGGGTTAGGGTTAGGTTTAGGGTTAGGGTTAGCAAAGTGTTTGGTTTAGGGTTAGGGTTAGGGTACGGGTTATGGTTAGGGTTAGGGGTTAGGGTTAGGGTTAGGGCATGGGTTAGGGTTAGGGTACAGGTTAGGGTTAGGGTTAGGGTTAGGGTTAGGGTGAGGTTTAGAATTAGGAAAGGGTTAGGGTTAGGGTTAGCGTTAGGGTTAGGATACGGGTTAGGGTTAGGTTTAGGGTACGGGTTAGGGTTAGGGTTAGGGGTTAGTGGTTAATGTTAGGGATAGGGTTAGGGTTAGGGTACGGGTTAGGGTACGGGTTAGGGTTAGGGCACGGGTTAGTGTTAGGGTTAGTGTTAGGGTTATGGTTAGGGTAGGTTTATGGTTAGGGTACGGGTTAGGGTACGGGTTACGGTTAGGGTACGGGTAAGGGTTAGGGTTAGGGGTTAGGGTTAGGGTTAGGGTTAGGGTTAGGCTTAGGGTACGGGTTAGGGCTAGGGTTAGGGTTAGGGTTAGGGTCAGGGTTAGGGGTTAGGGTTAGGTTTAGGGTTAGTGTACGGGTTAGGGTTAGGGTTAGGGTACGTGTTAGGGTTAAGTTTAGGGTTAGGGTTAGGGTTAGGGTTAGAGGTTAGTTTTAGGGATAGTGTTAGTGTTAGGATTAGGGTACGGGTTAGGGTACGGGTTAGGGTTAGGTATAGGGTTAGGGTATGTGTTAGGGTTAGGGTTAGGGTATGTTTTAGGCTTAGGGTTAGGGTACGGGTTAGGGTTAGGGTACTGTTAAGGATTAGGGTTAGGTTTAGGTTTAGGGTACGGTTTAGGGTTAGGGTTAGTGTACGTGTTAGGGTTAGGGTTAGGGTTAGGGTTAGGGTACGGGTTAGGGTTAGGGTTAGGGTACGGGTTAGGGTTAGGGTACGGGTTAGGTTTAGGGTTAGTGTTAGGGTTAGGGTTAGGGTTAAGGTACGGGTTAGGGTTAGGGTTAGGGTATGGGTTAGGGTTAGGGTACGGGTTAGGTTTAGGGTTAGGGTTAGGGTTAGGGTTAGGGTACGGGTTATGGTTAGGGTTAGGTTTAGGGTTAGGGATAGGGTTAGGGTACGGGTTAGGGTTAGGGTACGGGTTAGGGTTAGGGTGTGGGTTAGGGTTAGGTTTAGAGTTAGGGTTAGCGTTAGGGTACGGGTTAGGGTTAGGGTTAGGTTAGGGTTAGGTTTAGGTTACGGGTTAGGGTTAGGGTACGTGTTAGGGTTAGAGTACGGGTTAGGGTTAGGGTACGGGTTAGAGTTAGGGTAAGGGTTAGGATTAGGTTTAGGGTTAGGGTACGGGTTAGGGTTAGGGTACGGGTTAGGGTTAGAGTTAGGGTACGGGTTAGGGTTACGGTATGGGTTAGGTTTAGGGTACGGGTTAGGGTTAAGGTTAGGTTACGGGTTAGGGTTAGGTTTAGGGTACGTGTTAGGGTTAGGGTTAGGGTTAGGGTTAGGGTTAGAGTTTAGGGATAGGGATAGGCTTAGGGTTACGATTAGGGTACGGGTAAAGGTACGGGTTAGGGTTAGGTTTAGGGTTAGGGTATGGGTTAGGGTTAGGGTTAGGGTACGTTTTACGTTTAGGGTTAGGGTACGGGTTAGGGTTAGGGTTAGGGTAGGGGTTAGGGTTAGGGTTAGGGTTAGGGTTAGGGTACGGGTTATGGTTAGGGTTAGGTTTAGGGTTAGGTTTAGGGTTAGGGTACGGGTTAGTGTTAGGGTACGGGTTAGAGTTAGGTTTAGGGTACGGGTTAGGTTTAGGGTTAGGGTTTAGGGTAAGGTTTAGTGTTAGGGTTAGGGTTAGTGTACGGGTTAGGGTTAGGGTACGGGTTAGGGTTAGGGTTAGGGTTAGGGTTAGCGTACGGGTTAGGGTTAGGGTTAGTTTTAGGGTTAGGGTTAGGGTACGGGTTAGGGTTAGGGTACGGGTTAGGGTTAGGTTTACGGTTAGGGTTTGGAAAGGGTTAGGGTTAGGGTTAGCGTTAAGGTAAGTCAAGGGTTAGGGTTAGGGTTAGGGTACGGGTTACGGTTAGGGTTAGGGTTTGGGTTAGGGGTTAGGGGTTAGTGTTAGTGTTAGGGTTAGCGTTAGAGTTAGGGTTAGGGTTAGTGTTAGGGTACGGGTTAGGGTACGGGTTAGGGTTAGGGCACGGGTTAGTGTTAGGGTTAGGGTTAGGGTTAGGGTTAGGGTACGGGTTAGGGTACGGGTTAGGGTACGGGTTAGGGGTACGGTACGGGTTAGGGTTAGGGTTAGTGGTTAGGGTTAGGGTTAGGGTACGGGTTAGGGGTTAGGGTTAGGGATAGGGTACGGGTTAGGGTTAGGGTACGGGTTAGGGGTTAGGGTTAGGGATAGGGTACGGGTTAGGGTTAAGGTACGGGTTAGGTTTAGGGTAAGGTTTAGGGTTAGGGTTAGGGTTAGGGTTAGGGTACGGGTTAGGGTTAGGATTAGGGTTAAAGTTAGGGTACGTGTTAGGGTTAGGGTTAGGGTACGGGTTAGGGTTAGTTTACGGGTTAGGGTAAGGGTACGGGTTAGGGTTAGGATTAGGGTACGTGTTAGGGTTAGGGTTTAGGGTTAGGGTTAGTGTACGGGTTAGGTTTAGGGTACTGGTTAGGGTACGGGTTATGGTTAGGGTACGGGTTAGGGTTAGGGTACGGGTTAGGTTTAGGGTTAGGGTACGGGTTAGGGTTAGGGTTAGTGGTTAGGGTTAGGGTTAGTGTTAGGGTTAGGGTTAGGGTTAGTGTACGGGTTAGGGTTAGGGTACGGTTTAGGGTTAGGGTTAGGGTTAGGGTTAGGGTTAGGGTTAGCGTACGGGTTAGGTTTAGGGTACGGGTTAGGGTACGGATTAGTTTTAGGGTTAGGGTACGGGTTAGGGTTAGGGTTAGGGTTAGGGTTAGCGTTAGGGTACGGGTTAGGGTTAGGGTTAGGGTTAGGGTTAGGGTACGTGTTAGGGTTAGGTTTAGGGTACGGGTTAGGGTTAGGGTACGGGTTAGTGTTAGGGTACGGGTTAGAGTTAGGGTTAGGGTATGGGTTAGGTTTAGGGTTAGGGGTTAGGGTTAGGGTTAGTGTTAGGGTTAGGGTTAGTGTACGGGTTAGGGTTAGGGTACGGGTTAGGGTTAGGGTTAGGGTTAGGGTTAGCGTACGTGTTAGGGTTAGGGTTAGTTTTAGGGTTAGGGTTAGGGTACGGGTTAGGGTTAGGGTACGGGTTAGGGTTAGGTTTAGGGTTAGGGTTAGGAAAGGGTTAGGGTTAGGGTTAGCGTTAGGGTTAGGGCAAGGGTTAGGGTTAGGGTTAGGGTACGGGTTACGGATAGGGTTAGGGTTTGGGTTAGGGTTTAGTGGTTAGTGTTAGTGTAAGGGTTAGGGTTAGAGTTAGTGTTAGGTTTAGTGTTAGGGTACGGGTTAGGGTACGGGTTAGGGTTAGGGCACGGGTTAGGGTTAGGGTTAGGTTTAGGGTTAGGGTTAGGGTACGGATTACGGTACGGGTTAGGGTACGGTTTAGAGTTACGGTACGGGTTAGGGTTAGGGTTAGGGTTAAGGGTGAGGGTTAGCTTTAGGGATAGGGTTAGGGTACGGGTTAGGGTTAGGGTTAGGGTTAGGGTACGGGTTAGGGGTTAGGGTTAGGGATAGGGTACGGGTTAGGGTTAGGGTACGGGTTAGGTTTAGGGTAAGGGTTAGGTTTAGGGTTAGGGTTAGGGTTAGGGTATGGGTTAGGGTTAGGATTAGGGTTAAAGTTAGGGTACGTGTTAGGGTTAGGATTAGGGTACGTGTTAGGGTTAGGGTTTAGGGTTAGGGTTAGGGTACGTGTTAGGTTTAGGGTACTGGTTAGGGTACGGGTTAGGGTTAGGGTACGGGTTATGGTTAGGGTACGGGTTAGATTTAGGGTTAGGGTACGGGTTAGGGTTAGGGTTAGTGGTTAGGGTTAGGGTTAGTGTTAGGGTTAGTGTTAGGGTTAGTGTACGGGTTAGGGTTAGGGTACGGGTTAGGGTTAGGGTTAGGGTTAGGGTTAGGGTTAGGGTTAGCGTACGGGTTAGGTTTAGGGTACGGGTTAGGGTACGAGTTAGGGTTAGGGTTAGGGTACGGGTTAGGGTTAGGGTTAGGGGTTAGGGTTAGGGTTAGGCTTAGGGTTAGGCTTAGGGTACGGGTTAGGGCTAGGGTTAGGGTAAGGGTTAGGGTCAGGGTTAGGGGTTAGGGTTAGGGTTAGGGTTAGGGGACGGGTTAGGGTTAGGGTACGGGTTAGGTTTAGGGTACCGGTTAGGGTTAGGGTTATGGTACGGGTTAGGGTTAGGGTTAGGGTACGTGTTAGGGTTAGGGTTAGGGTTAGGGTTAGGGTTAGGGTTAGGGTTAGAGGTTAGGGTTAGGGATAGGGTTAGGGTTAGGGTTAGTGTACGGGTTATGGTTAGGCTTAGGTTTAGGGTTAGGGTTAGGGTTAGGGTACGGGTTAGGGTTAGGTTTAGGGTACGTGTTAGGTTTAGAGTACAGGTTAGGGTTAGTTTTAGGGTTAGGGTTAGCGTTAGTGTACGGGTTAGGGTTAGGTTTAGGGTTAGGGTATGGGTTAGGGTTAGGGTTAGGGTACGTTTTAGGGTTAGGGTTAGAGTAGGGGTTAGGGTTAGGGTACTGTTTAGGATTAGGATTAGGTTTAGGTTTAGGGTACGGTTTAGGGTTAGGGTTAGGGTATGGGTTAGGTTTAGGGTTAGGGTTAGGGTTAGGGTACGGGTTAGGGTTAGGGTTAGGGTACGGGTTAGGTTTAGGGTACGTGTTAGGTTTAGGTTTAGGATAGGGTTAGGGTTAGGGTTAGGGTACGGGTTAGGGTTAGGGTATGGTTTAGGGTTAGGGTACGGGTTAGTGTTAGGTTTAGGGTTAGGGTTAGGGTTAGGGTTAGTGTACGGGTTATGGTTAGGGTTAGGTTTAGGGTTAGGGTTAGGGTTAGGGTACGGGTTAGGGTTAGGGTTAGGGTACGGGTTAGGTTTAGGGTACGGGTTAGGGTTAGGTTTAGGGTTAGGGTTAGCGTTAGGGTACGGATTAGGGTTAGGGTTAGGGTTAGGGTTAGGTTTAGGGTACGGGTTAGGGTTAGGGTACGGGTTAGGGTTAGGTTACGGGTTAGGGTTAGGGTACGGGTTAGGGTTAGGGTTAGGGTTAGGGTACGGGTTAGGGTTAGGGTACGGGTTAGGGTTAGAGTTAGGGTACGGGTTAGGGTTAGGGTATGGGTTAGGTTTAGGGTACGGGTTAGGGTTAGGGTTAGGGTACGGGTTAGGGTTAGGTTTAGGGTACGTGTTAGGGTTAGGATTAGGGTTAGTGTTAGGGTTAGAGGTTAGGGTTAGGGATAGGCTTAGGGTTAGGATTAGGGTACGGGTTAAGGTACGGGTTAGGGTTAGGTTTAGGGTTAGGGTATGGGTTAGGGTTAGGGTTAAGGTACGTTTTAGGTTTAGGGTTAGGGTACTGGTTAGGGTTCGGGTACTGTTTAGGGTTAGGTTTAGGTTTAGGGTTAGGGTACGGGTTAGGGTTAGGGTTAGGGTACGGGTTAGGTTTACGGTTAGGGTTAGGGAACGGGTTAGGGTTAGGGTTAGGGTACGGGTTAGGGTTAGGGTACGGGTTAGGTTTAGGGTTAGGTTTAGGGTTAGTGTTAGGGTTAGGGTATGGGTTAGGGTTAGGGTTAGGGTACGGGTTAGTGTTAGGGGACGGGTTAGGGTTAGGGTTAGGGTAGGGGTTAGGGTTAGGGTTAGGGTTAGGGTTAGGGTATGGGTTATGGTTAGGGTTAGGTTTAGGGTTAGGTTTAGGTTTAGGGTACGGGTTAGGGTTAGGGTTAGTGTTAGGGTACGGGTTAGGGTACGGGTTAGGGTTAGATTTAGGGTTAGGGTTAGCGTTAGGGTACGGGTTAGTGTTAGGGTTAGGTTTAGGGTTAGGGTACGGTTTAGGGTTAGGTTTAGGGTACGGGTTAGGGTTAGGGTTAGGGTACGGGTTAGGTTTAGGGTTAGGGGTTAGGGTTAGGTTTAGTGTTAGGGTTAGGGTTAGTGTTCGGGTTAGGGTTAGGGTACGGGTTAGGGTTAGGGTTAGGGTTAGGGTTAGCGTACGGGTTAGGGTTAGGGTTAGTTTTAGGGTTAGGGTTAGGGTAGGGGTTAGGGTTAGGGTACGGGTTAGGGTTAGGTTTAGGGTTAGGGTTAGGAAAGGGTTAGGGTTAGGGTTAGCGTTAGGGTTAGGGTACGGTTTAGGGTTAGGGTTAGGGTACGGGTTAGGGTTAGGGTTAGGGTTTGGGTTAGGGGTTAAGGGTTAGTGTTAGGGTTAGGGTTAGGGTTAGGGTTAGTGTTATGGTACGGGTTAGGGTACGGGGTAGGTTTAGGGCACGGGTTAGTGTTAGGGTTAGGGTTAGGGTTAGGATTTGGGTACGGGTTAGTGTTAGGGTACGGGTTAGGGTACGGGTTAGGGTTACGGTACGGGTTAGGGTTAGGGTTAGGGGTTAGGGTGAGGGTTAGGGTTAGGGATAGGGTTAGGGTACGCGATAGGGTTAGGGTTAGGGGTAGGGTACGGGTTAGGGGTTAGGGTTAGGGTTAGGGATAGGGTACGGGTTAGGGTTAGGGTACGGGTTAGGTTTAGGGTACGGTTTAGGGTTAGGGTTAGGCTTAGGGTTAGTGTTATGGTACGGGTTAGGGTTAGGATTAGGGTTAAAGTTAGGGTACGTTTTAGGGTTAGGGTTAGGGTACGGGTTAGGGTTAGGGTACGGGTTAGGGTAAGGGTATGGTTAGGGTTAGGATTAGGGTACGTGTTAGGGTTAGGGTTAGGGTTTAGGGTTAGGGTTAGGGTACGGTTTAGGGTAGGGTACTGGTTAGGGTACGGGATAGGTTTAGGGTACGGGTTAGGGTTAGGGTACGGGTTAGGTTTAGGTTTATGGTACGGGTTTGGGTTAAGGTTAGTGGTTAGGGTTAGGGTTAGTGTTAGGGTTAGGGTTAGGGTTAGTGTACGGTTTAGGGTTAGGGTACGTGTTAGGGTTAGGGTTAGGGTTAGGGTTAGGGTTAGCGTACGGGTTAGGGTTAGGGTTAGGCTTAGGGTTAGGGTTAGGGTACGGGTTAGGGTTAGGGTACGGGTTAGGGTTAGGGTTAGGGTTAGGGTAGGGTTAGGGTAGGGGTACGGTTTAGGGTTAGGGTTAGGGTTAGGGTACGGGTTAGGGTTAGGGTTAGGGTTAGGGTTAGGTTACGGGTTAGGTTTAGGGTTAGAGTTAGGGTTAGGGTACGTGGTAGGGTTAGGGTTAGGGTACGGGTTAGTGTTAGGGTACGGGTTAGGGTTAGGGTTAGGTTACGGGTTAGGGTTAGGGTTAGGGTTAGGGTACGTGTTAGGGTTATGGTTAGAGTTAGGGTTAGGGTTAGGGTTAAGGGTTAGGGTTAGGGTTAGGGTAAGGGTTAGGGTTAGGGTACGGGTTAGGGTTAGGATTAGGGTTAGGGTTAGGGTATGGGTTAGGGTTAGGATTAGGGTACGGTTTAGGGTTAGGGTACGGTTTAGGGTTAGGGTTAGGGTACGGGTTAGGGTTAGGGTACGGGTTAGGGTTAGTGTTAGGGTTAGGGTTAGGGTACGGGTTAGGGTTAGGGTTAGGGTACGGGTTAGGGTTAGGGTTAGGGTACGGGTTAGGTTTAGGTTACGGGTTAGGGTTAGGGTTAGGGGCGGGTTAGGGTTAGGTTTAGGGTTAGGGTTTGGGTTAGGGTACGGGTTAGGGTTAGGCTACGTGTTAGGGTTAGAGTTAGGTTACGGGTTAGGGTTAGGTTTAGGGGTTAGGGTTAGGGTTAGGGTTAGGGTTAGGGTTAGTGTACGGGTTAGGGTTAGGGTACGGGTTAGGGTTAGGGTTAGGTTTAGGGTTAGCGTACGGGTTAGGGTTAGGGTTAGGGTTAGGGTTAGGGTACGGGTTAGGGTTAGGGTACGGGTTAGTTTTAGGGTTAGGGTTAGGGTTAGGGTTAGGGTTAGGAAAGGGTTAGGGTTAGGATTAGCGTTAGGGTTAGGGTACGGTTTAGGGTTAGGGTTAGGGTACGGGTTAGGTTTAGGGTTAGGGTTAGGGTTAGGGGTTAGGGGTTAGTGTTAGGGTTAGGGTTAGGTTTAGGGTTAGGGTACGGGTTAGGGTACGGGTTAGGATTAGGACACGGGTTAGTGTTAGGGTTAGGGTTAGTTTTAGGGTTAGAGTTAGGGTTAGGGTATGGGTTAGGTTTAGGGTACGGGTTAGGGTACGGGTTAGGGTTAGGGTACGGGTAAGGGTTAGGGTTAGGGATTAGGGTGAGGGTTAGGGTAAGGGTTAGGTTTAGGGTACGGGTTAGGGTTAGGGTTAGGGTCAGTGTTAGGGGTTAGGGTTCGGGTTGGGGTTAGGGTACGGGTTAGGGTTAGGGTACGGGTTAGGTTTAGGGTACGGGTTAGGGGTAGGGTTAGTGTTAGTGTTAGGGTTAGGGTTAGGGTATGGGTTAGCGTTAGGCTTAGGGGTTAGGGTTAGTGTTAGGGTACGGGTTAGGGTTAGGGTTAGGTTACGGGTTAGGTTTAGGGTACGGGTTAGGGTAAGGGTACGGGTTAGGGTTACGGTTAGGGTACGTGTTAGGGTTAGGGTTAGGGTTAGGGTTAGGGTTAGGGTTAGGGTTAGTGTTAGGGTTGGCATACAGGTTAGGTTTAGGTTTAGGGTACGGGTTAGGGTTAGGGGTACGGGTTAGGGTTAGGGTTAGGGTAGGGGTTAGGGTTTGGGTTAGGGTTAGGGTTAGGGTTAGGGTTAGGTTTAGGGTACGGGTTAGGGTTAGGGTTAGGGTACGGGTTAGGGTTAGGGTTAGGGTTAGGGTACGGGTTAGGGTTAGGGTTAGGTTTAGGGTACGGGTTAGGGTTAGGGTTAGGGGTTAGGGTTAGGGTATGGGTTAGGGTTAGGGTTAGGGTAGGGTTAGGGTTAGGTTACAGGTTAGGGTTAGGGTACGGGTTATGGTTAGGATTAGGGTACGGGTTAGGGTTAGGGTTAGGGTTAGGGTTAGGGTTAGGGTTAGGGTTAGGGTTAGGGGTTAAGGTTAGGTTTAGGGTTAGGGTTAGGGTATGGGATAGTGTACGAGTTAGGGTTAGGGTTAGGGTTAGGGTACGTGTTAGGGTTAGGGTTAGGGTTAGGGTTAGGGTACGGTTTAGGGTTAGGTTTAGGGTAAGCGTTAGGGTACGGGTTAGGGTTAGGGTACGGGTTAGGGTACGGTTTAGGGTACGGGTTAGGGTTAGGGTTAGGGTTAAGGCAAGTGTTAGGGTTAGGGTACCGGTTAGGGTTAGGGTACGGTTTAGGGTTAGGCTTAGGTTACGGGTTAGGGTTAGGGTTAGGGGTTCAGTTTAGGGTTAGGGTTAGGGTTAGGGTACGGGTTAGGGTTAGGGTTAGGGTTAGGGTGAGGGTTAGGGTTAGGGTACGGGTTAGAGTTAGGGTACGGGTTAGGGTTAGGTTTAGGGTTAGGTTTAGGGTACGGGTTAGGGTTAGGGTTAGGTTTAAGGTTAGGGTACGGGTTAGTGTTAGGGTTAGGGTTAGGATTAGGGTTAGGGTTAGGGTTAGGGTACGGGTTAGGTTAATGGTTAGGGTTAGGGTTAGGGTTAGGGTTAGGGTACGGGTTAGGGTTTGGGTTCGGGTTAAGGTTAGGTTTAGGATGAGGGTACGGGTTAGGGTACGGGTTAGGGTTAGGGTTAGGGTACTGGTTAGTGTCAGGGTTAGGGTACGGGTTAGGGTTAGGGTTAGGGTTAGTGTACGGGTTAGGGTTAGGGTTAGGTTTAGTGTACGGGTTAGGGTTAGGGTTAGGTTTTAGTGTTAGGGTATGGGTTAGGGTTAGGGTACGGGTTAGGGTTAGGATTAGGGTTAGGGTACGGGTTAGGGTTAGGGTTAGGGTTAGGGTTAGGTTTAGAGTACGGGTTAGGGTTAGGTTTAGGGTTAGGGTTAGCAAAGGGTTTGGGTTAGGGTTAGGGTTAGGGTACGGGTTATGGTTAGGGTTAGGGAACGGGCTAGGGTTAGGTTTAGGGTTAGGGTTAGGGTTAGCGTACGGGTTAGGGTTAGGGTTAGGTTTAGGGTACGGGTTAGGGTTAGGGTTAGGGTTAGGGTACTGGTTAGGGTACGGGTTAGGGTTAGGGTACGGGGTAAGGTACGGGTTAGGGTACGGTTTAGGGTTAGGGATAGATTTAGGGTTAGGGTACGGGTTAGGGTTAGGGTACGGGTTAGGGTTAGGGTACGGGTTAGGGTTAGGGTTAGGGTTAGGTTTAGGGTACTGGTTAGGTTTAGGGTACGGGTTAGGGTTAGGGTTAGGATATGGGTTAGGGTTAGGGTTAGGGGTTAGGGTTAGTGTTAGGGTTATGTTTAGTGTTAGGGTACGTGTTAGGGTTAGGGTACGGGTTAGGGTTAGGTTTAGGGTACGGGTTAGGTTTAGGGTACGGGTTAGGGTTAGGGTAAGGTTTAGGGTTAGGGTTAGGGTACTTGTTAGATTTAGGGTTAGGGGTTAGGGTAAGGGTTAGGGTTATGGTACGGGTTAGGGTTAGTGTTAGGTTTAGGGTTAGGGTACGGGTTAGGGTTAGGGTACGGGTTAGTGTTAGGGTTAGGGTACGGGTTAGGGTTAGGGTTAGGGTACGGGTTAGGGTACGGGTTAGGGTTAGGGTTAGCGTTAGAGTACTGGTTAGGGTTTGGGTTAGGTTTAGGGGTAGGTTTAGGGTACGGGTTAGGGTTAGGGTACGGGTTAGGGTACGGGTTAGTGTTAGGGTTAGGGTTAGGGTTAGGAAAGGGTTCGGGTTAGGGTTAGGGTTAGGGTTAGGGTTAGGGTACGGGTTAGGGTTAGGGTTAGGGTACGGGTTAAGTTACGGGTGAGGTTTAGGGTTAGGTTTAGGGTACGGGTTAAGGTTAGGGTTAGGGTTAGGGGTTAGGAGTTAGGGTTAGGGTTAGGGTTAGGGTACGGGTTAAGGTACGGGTTAGGGTTAGGCTACGTGTTAGTGTTAGGGTTATGGTTAGGGTTAGGGTACGGGTTAGGGTTAGGGTTAGGTTTAGGGTACGGATTAGGGTTAGGGTACGGTATAGGGTACGGGTTAGCATTAGGGTTAGGGTTAGGGTTATGTTTAGGAAAGGGTTAGGGTTAGGGTTAGAGTTCGGTTTAGGGTTAGGTTTAGGGGTAGGGTTAGGTTTAGGGTACGGGTTAGGGTTAGGGTACGGGTTAGGGTTAGGGTACTGGTTAGGGTACGGGTTAGGGTTAGGGTTAGGGTACGTTTAGGGTTAGGGTACGGGTACGGGTTATGGTTACGTTTAGGGTACGGGTTAGGTTTAGGGTACGGTTTAGGGTACGGCTTAGGTTTAGGTTTAGGGTTTGGGTACGGGTTAGGGTTAGTGTTAGGGTTAGGGTTAGGGTTAGGGTACAGGTTAGGGTACGGGTTAGGGTTAGGGTTAGAGTTAGGGTACGGGTTAGGGTTAGGGTTAGGGTTAGTGTTAGGGTTAAGGTACGGGTTAGGGTTAGGGTTAGGGTTAGGGTACGGGTTAGGTTTAGGGTAAGGGTTAGGGTTAGGGTACGGGTTAGGGTTAGGTTTAGGGTTAGGGTATGGGTTAGGGTTAGGGTTAGGGTACGTTTTAGGGTTAGGGTTAGAGTAGGGGTTAGGGTTAGGGTACTGTTTAGGATTAGGATTAGGTTTAGGTTTAGGGTACGGTTTAGGGTTAGGGTTAGGGTATGGGTTAGGTTTAGGGTTAGGGTTAGGGTTAGGGTACGGGTTAGGGTTAGGGTTAGGGTACGGGTTAGGTTTAGGGTACGTGTTAGGTTTAGGTTTAGGATAGGGTTAGGGTTAGGGTTAGGGTACGGGTTAGGGTTAGGGTATGGTTTAGGGTTAGGGTACGGGTTAGGGTTAGGTTTAGGGTTAGGGTTAGGGTTAGGGTTAGTGTACGGGTTATGGTTAGGGTTAGGTTTAGGGTTAGGGTTAGGGTTAGGGTACGGGTTAGGGTTAGGGTTAGGGTACGGGTTAGGTTTAGGGTACGGGTTAGGGTTAGGTTTAGGGTTAGGGTTAGCGTTAGGGTACGGATTAGGGTTAGGGTTAGGGTTAGGGTTAGGTTTAGGGTACGGGTTAGGGTTAGGGTACGGGTTAGGGTTAGGTTACGGGTTAGGGTTAGGGTACGGGTTAGGGTTAGGGTTAGGGTTAGGGTACGGGTTAGGGTTAGGGTACGGGTTAGGGTTAGAGTTAGGGTACGGGTTAGGGTTAGGGTATGGGTTAGGTTTAGGGTACGGGTTAGGGTTAGGGTTAGGGTACGGGTTAGGGTTAGGTTTAGGGTACGTGTTAGGGTTAGGATTAGGGTTAGTGTTAGGGTTAGAGGTTAGGGTTAGGGATAGGCTTAGGGTTAGGATTAGGGTACGGGTTAAGGTACGGGTTAGGGTTAGGTTTAGGGTTAGGGTATGGGTTAGGGTTAGGGTTAAGGTACGTTTTAGGTTTAGGGTTAGGGTACTGGTTAGGGTTCGGGTACTGTTTAGGGTTAGGTTTAGGTTTAGGGTTAGGGTACGGGTTAGGGTTAGGGTTAGGGTACGGGTTAGGTTTACGGTTAGGGTTAGGGAACGGGTTAGGGTTAGGGTTAGGGTACGGGTTAGGGTTAGGGTACGGGTTAGGTTTAGGGTTAGGTTTAGGGTTAGTGTTAGGGTTAGGGTATGGGTTAGGGTTAGGGTTAGGGTACGGGTTAGTGTTAGGGGACGGGTTAGGGTTAGGGTTAGGGTAGGGGTTAGGGTTAGGGTTAGGGTTAGGGTTAGGGTATGGGTTATGGTTAGGGTTAGGTTTAGGGTTAGGTTTAGGTTTAGGGTACGGGTTAGGGTTAGGGTTAGTGTTAGGGTACGGGTTAGGGTACGGGTTAGGGTTAGATTTTGGGTTAGGGTTAGCGTTAGGGTACGGGTTAGTGTTAGGGTTAGGTTTAGGGTTAGGGTACGGTTTAGGGTTAGGTTTAGGGTACGGGTTAGGGTTAGGGTTAGGGTACGGGTTAGGTTTAGGGTTAGGGGTTAGGGTTAGGTTTAGTGTTAGGGTTAGGGTTAGTGTACGGGTTAGGGTTAGGGTACGGGTTAGGGTTAGGGTTAGGGTTAGGGTTAGCGTACGGGTTAGGGTTAGGGTTAGTTTTAGGGTTAGGGTTAGGGTAGGGGTTAGGGTTAGGGTACGGGTTAGGGTTAGGTTTAGGGTTAGGGTTAGGAAAGGGTTAGGGTTAGGGTTAGCGTTAGGGTTAGGGTACGGGTTAGGGTTAGGGTTAGGGTACGGGTTAGGGTTAGGGTTAGGGTTTGGGTTAGGGGTTAAGGGTTAGTGTTAGGGTTAGGGTTAGGGTTAGGGTTAGTGTTATGGTACGGGTTAGGGTACGGGGTAGGTTTAGGGCACGGGTTAGTGTTAGGGTTAGGGTTAGGGTTAGGATTTGGGTACGGTTAGTGTTAGGGTACGGGTTAGGGTACGGGTTAGGGTTACGGTACGGGTTAGGGTTAGGGTTAGGGGTTAGGGTGAGGGTTAGGGTTAGGGATAGGGTTAGGGTACGCGTTAGGGTTAGGGTTAGGGGTAGGGTACGGGTTAGGGGTTAGGGTTAGGGTTAGGGATAGGGTACGGGTTAGGGTTAGGGTACGGGTTAGGTTTAGGGTACGGTTTAGGGTTAGGGTTAGGCTTAGGGTTAGTGTTATGGTACGGGTTAGGGTTAGGATTAGGGTTAAAGTTAGGGTACGTTTTAGGGTTAGGGTTAGGGTACGGGTTAGGGTTAGGGTACGGGTTAGGGTAAGGGTACGGTTAGGGTTAGGATTAGGGTACGTGTTAGGGTTAGGGTTAGGGTTTAGGGTTAGGGTTAGGGTACGGTTTAGGGTAGGGTACTGGTTAGGGTACGGGATAGGTTTAGGGTACGGGTTAGGGTTAGGGTACGGGTTAGGTTTAGGTTTATGGTACGGGTTTGGGTTAAGGTTAGTGGTTAGGGTTAGGGTTAGTGTTAGGGTTAGGGTTAGGGTTAGTGTACGGTTTAGGGTTAGGGTACGTGTTAGGGTTAGGGTTAGGGTTAGGGTTAGGGTTAGCGTACGGGTTAGGGTTAGGGTTAGGCTTAGGGTTAGGGTTAGGGTACGGGTTAGGGTTAGGGTACGGGTTAGGGTTAGGGTTAGGGTTAGGGTAGGGTTAGGGTAGGGGTACGGTTTAGGGTTAGGGTTAGGGTTAGGGTACGGGTTAGGGTTAGGGTTAGGGTTAGGGTTAGGTTACGGGTTAGGTTTAGGGTTAGAGTTAGGGTTAGGGTACGTGGTAGGGTTAGGGTTAGGGTACGGGTTAGTGTTAGGGTACGGGTTAGGGTTAGGGTTAGGTTACGGGTTAGGGTTAGGGTTAGGGTTAGGGTACGTGTTAGGGTTATGGTTAGAGTTAGGGTTAGGGTTAGGGTTAAGGGTTAGGGTTAGGGTTAGGGTAAGGGTTAGGGTTAGGGTACGGGTTAGGGTTAGGATTAGGGTTAGGGTTAGGGTATGGGTTAGGGTTAGGATTAGGGTACGGTTTAGGGTTAGGGTACGGTTTAGGGTTAGGGTTAGGGTACGGGTTAGGGTTAGGGTACGGGTTAGGGTTAGTGTTAGGGTTAGGGTTAGGGTACGGGTTAGGGTTAGGGTTAGGGTACGGGTTAGGGTTAGGTTTAGGGTTAGGGTTAGGGTACGGGTTAGGGTTAGGGTTAGAGTACGGGTTAGGGTTAGGGTTAGGGTTAGGGTTAGGGTACGGTTTAGGGTTAGGTTTAGGGTATGGGTTAGGGTTAGGGTTAGGTTTAGGGTTAGGGTTAGGGTTAGGGTACGGGTTAGGGTTAGGGTTAGTGTTATTTTTTTTTTAATTTTTTTTTTATTTACTTATGATAGTCACACAGAGAGAGAGAGAGGCAGAGACACAGGCAGAGGGAGAAGCAGGCTCCATGCACCGGGAGCCCGACGTGGGATTCGATCCCGGGTCTCCAGGATCGCGCCCTGGGCCAAAGGCAGGCGCCAAACCGCCGCGCCACCCAGGGATCCCAAGGGTTAGTGTTAGGGTTAGGGTACGGGTTAGAGTTAGGGTTAGGGTATGGGTAATGGTTAGGGATAGGGTTAGGGATAGGGTTAGGCTACGGGTTAGGGTTAGGTTTAGGGTTAGTGTTAGGGGTTAGGGGTTAGGGTTAGGGTTAGGGTTAGGGTTAGAGGTTAGGGGTGAGGGTTAGGGTTAGGGTTAGAGTTAGGGTACGGGTTAGGGTTAGGGTTAGGGTTAGTGTTAGGGTTAAGGAACGGGTTAGGGTTAGGGTTAGGGTTAGGGTACGGGTTTGGGTTAGTGTTAGGGTTAGGATTAGGGTTAGGGTACGGGTTAGGTTTAGGGTAAGGGTTAGGGTTAGGGTACGGGTTAGGGAACGGGTTAGGGTTAGGGTTAGGGTACGGGTTAGGGTTAGGGTTAGGGTACGGGTTAGGTTTAGGTTACGGGTTAGGGTTAGGGTTAGGGGCGGGTTAGGGTTAGGTTTAGGGTTAGGGTTTGGGTTAGGGTACGGGTTAGGGTTAGGCTACGTGTTAGGGTTAGAGTTAGGTTACGGGTTAGGGTTAGGTTTAGGGGTTAGGGTTAGGGTTAGGGTTAGGGTTAGGGTTAGTGTACGGGTTAGGGTTAGGGTACGGGTTAGGGTTAGGGTTAGGTTTAGGGTTAGCGTACGGGTTAGGGTTAGGGTTAGGGTTAGGGTACGGGTTAGGGTTAGGGTACGGGTTAGTGTTAGGGTTAGGGTTAGGGTTAGGGTTAGGGTTAGGAAAGGGTTAGGGTTAGGATTAGCGTTAGGGTTAGGGTACGGTTTAGGGTTAGGGTTAGGGTACGGGTTAGGTTTAGGGTTAGGGTTAGGGTTAGGGGTTAGGGGTTAGTGTTAGGGTTAGGGTTAGGTTTAGGGTTAGGGTACGGGTTAGGGTATGGGTTAGGATTAGGACACGGGTTAGTGTTAGGGTTAGGGTTAGTTTTAGGGTTAGAGTTAGGGTTAGGGTATGGGTTAGGTTTAGGGTACGGGTTAGGGTACGGGTTAGGGTTAGGGTACGGGTAAGGGTTAGGGTTAGGGATTAGGGTGAGGGTTAGGGTAAGGGTTAGGTTTAGGGTACGGGTTAGGGTTAGGGTTAGGGTCAGTGTTAGGGGTTAGGGTTCGGGTTGGGGTTAGGGTACGGGTTAGGGTTAGGGTACGGGTTAGGTTTAGGGTACGGGTTAGGGGTAGGGTTAGTGTTAGTGTTAGGGTTAGGGTTAGGGTATGGGTTAGCGTTAGGCTTAGGGTTAGGGTTAGTGTTAGGGTACGGGTTAGGGTTAGGGTTAGGTTACGGGTTAGGTTTAGGGTACGGGTTAGGGTAAGGGTACGGGTTAGGGTTACGGTTAGGGTACGTGTTAGGGTTAGGGTTAGGGTTAGGGTTAGGGTTAGGGTTAGGGTTAGTGTTAGGGTTGGCATACAGGTTAGGTTTAGGTTTAGGGTACGGGTTAGGGTTAGGGTACGGGTTAGGGTTAGGGTTAGGGTAGGGGTTAGGGTTTGGGTTAGGGTTAGGGTTAGGGTTAGGGTTAGGTTTAGGGTACGGGTTAGGGTTAGGGTTAGGGTACGGGTTAGGGTTAGGGTTAGGGTTAGGGTACGGGTTAGGGTTAGGGTTAGGTTTAGGGTACGGGTTAGGGTTAGGGTTAGGGGTTAGGGTTAGGGTATGGGTTAGGGTTAGGGTTAGGGTAGGGTTAGGGTTAGGTTACAGGTTAGGGTTAGGGTACGGGTTATGGTTAGGATTAGGGTACGGGTTAGTGTTAGGGTTAGGGTTAGGGTTAGGGTTAGGGTTATGGGTTAGGGGTTAAGGTTAGGTTTAGGGTTAGGGTTAGGGTATGGGATAGTGTACGAGTTAGGGTTAGGGTTAGGGTTAGGGTACGTGTTAGGGTTAGGGTTAGGGTTAGGGTTAGGGTACGGTTTAGGGTTAGGTTTAGGGTAAGCGTTAGGGTACGGGTTAGGGTTAGGGTACGGGTTAGGGTACGGTTTAGGGTACGGGTTAGGGTTAGGGTTAGGGTTAAGGCAAGTGTTAGGGTTAGGGTACCGGTTAGGGTTAGGGTACGGTTTAGGGTTAGGCTTAGGTTACGGGTTAGGGTTAGGGTTAGGGGTTCAGTTTAGGGTTAGGGTTAGGGTTAGGGTACGGGTTAGGGTTAGGGTTAGGGTGAGGGTTAGGGTTAGGGTACGGGTTAGTGTTAGGGTACGGGTTAGGGTTAGGTTTAGGGTTAGGTTTAGGGTACGGGTTAGGGTTAGGGTTAGGTTTAAGGTTAGGGTACGGGTTAGTGTTAGGGTTAGGGTTAGGATTAGGGTTAGGGTTAGGGTTAGGGTACGGGTTAGGTTAATGGTTAGGGTTAGGGTTAGGGTTAGGGTTAGGGTACGGGTTAGGGTTTGGGTTCGGGTTAAGGTTAGGTTTAGGATGAGGGTACGGGTTAGGGTACGGGTTAGGGTTAGGGTTAGGGTACTGGTTAGTGTCAGGGTTAGGGTACGGGTTAGGGTTAGGGTTAGGGTTAGTGTACGGGTTAGGGTTAGGGTTAGGTTTAGTGTACGGGTTAGGGTTAGGGTTAGGTTTTAGTGTTAGGGTATGGGTTAGGGTTAGGGTACGAGTTAGGGTTAGGATTAGGGTTAGGGTACGGGTTAGGGTTAGGGTTAGGGTTAGGTTTAGAGTACGGGTTAGGGTTAGGTTTAGGGTTAGGGTTAGCAAAGGGTTTGGGTTAGGGTTAGGGTTAGGGTACGGGTTATGGTTAGGGTTAGGGAACGGGCTAGGGTTAGGTTTAGGGTTAGGGTTAGGGTTAGCGTACGGGTTAGGGTTAGGGTTAGGTTTAGGGTACGGGTTAGGGTTAGGGTTAGGGTTAGGGTACTGGTTAGGGTACGGGTTAGGGTTAGGGTACGGGGTAAGGTACGGGTTAGGGTACGGTTTAGGGTTAGGGATACATTTAGGGTTAGGGTACGGGTTAGGGTTAGGGTACGGGTTAGGGTTAGGGTACGGGTTAGGGTTAGGGTTAGGGTTAGGTTTAGGGTACTGGTTAGGTTTAGGGTACGGGTTAGGGTTAGGGTTAGGATATGGGTTAGGGTTAGGGTTAGGGGTTAGGGTTAGTGTTAGGGTTATGTTTAGTGTTAGGGTACGTGTTAGGGTTAGGGTACGGGTTAGGGTTAGGTTTAGGGTACGGGTTAGGTTTAGGGTACGGGTTAGGGTTAGGGTAAGGTTTAGGGTTAGGGTTAGGGTACTTGTTAGATTTAGGGTTAGGGGTTAGGGTAAGGGTTAGGGTTATGGTACGGGTTAGGGTTAGTGTTAGGTTTAGGGTTAGGGTACGGGTTAGGGTTAGGGTACGGGTTAGTGTTAGGGTTAGGGTACGGGTTAGGGTTAGGGTTAGGGTACGGGTTAGGGTACGGGTTAGGGTTAGGGTTAGCGTTAGAGTACTGGTTAGGGTTTGGGTTAGGTTTAGGGGTAGGTTTAGGGTACGGGTTAGGGTTAGGGTACGGGTTAGGGTACGGGTTAGTGTTAGGGTTAGGGTTAGGGTTAGGAAAGGGTTCGGGTTAGGGTTAGGGTTAGGGTTAGGGTTAGGGTACGGGTTAGGGTTAGGGTTAGGGTACGGGTTAAGTTACGGGTGAGGTTTAGGGTTAGGTTTAGGGTACGGGTTAAGGTTAGGGTTAGGGTTAGGGGTTAGGAGTTAGGGTTAGGGTTATGGTTAGGGTTAGGGTACGGGTTAAGGTACGGGTTAGGGTTAGGCTACGTGTTAGTGTTAGGGTTATGGTTAGGGTTAGGGTACGGGTTAGGGTTAGGGTTAGGTTTAGGGTACGGATTAGGGTTAGGGTACGGTATAGGGTACGGGTTAGCATTAGGGTTAGGGTTAGGGTTATGTTTAGGAAAGGGTTAGGGTTAGGGTTAGAGTTCGGTTTAGGGTTAGGTTTAGGGGTAGGGTTAGGTTTAGGGTACGGGTTAGGGTTAGGGTACGGGTTAGGGTTAGGGTACTGGTTAGGGTACGGGTTAGGGTTAGGGTTAGGGTACGTTTAGGGTTAGGGTACGGGTACGGGTTATGGTTACGTTTAGGGTACGGGTTAGGTTTAGGGTACGGTTTAGGGTACGGCTTAGGTTTAGGTTTAGGGTTTGGGTACGGGTTAGGGTTAGTGTTAGGGTTAGGGTTAGGGTTAGGGTACAGGTTAGGGTACGGGTTAGGGTTAGGGTTAGAGTTAGGGTACGGGTTAGGGTTAGGGTTAGGGTTAGTGTTAGGGTTAAGGTACGGGTTAGGGTTAGGGTTAGGGTTAGGGTACGGGTTAGGTTTAGGGTAAGGGTTAGGGTTAGGGTACGGGTTAGGGTACGGGTTAGGGTTAGGGTTAGGGTTAGGGTTAGGGTACGGGTTAGGGTTAGGGTTAGGTTTAGGGTTAGGGTTAGGGTTAGGGTACGGGTTAGGTTTAGGGTACGTGTTAGGGTTAGAGTTAGGTTACTGGTTAGGGTTAGGGTTAGGGGTTAGGGTTAGGGTTAGGGTTAGGGTTAGTGTACGGGTTAGGGTTAAGTTACGGGTTAGGGTTAGGGTTAGGTTTAGGGTTAGTGTACGTGTTAGGGTACGGGTTAGAGTTAGGATTAGGGTACGGGTTAGGGTTAGGGTATGGGTTAGTGTTAGGGTTCGGGTTAGGGTTAGGGTTAGGGTTAGGGTTAGGAAAGGGTTAGGGTTAGGGTTAGCATTAGGGTTAGGGTACGGTTTAGGGTTAGGGTTAGGGTACGGGTTAGGTTTGGGTTAGGGTTAGGGTTAGGGGTTAGGGGTTAGTGTTAGGGTTAGGGTACGGGTTAGGGTACGGGTTAGGGTTAGGACACGGGTTAGTGTTATGGTTAGGGTTAGTGTTAGGGTTAGAGTTAGGGTTAGGGTATGGGTTAGGTTTAGGGTACGGGTTAGGGTACGGGTTAGGGTTAGGGTACGGGTAAGGGTTAGGGTTAGGGATTAGGGTGAGGGTTAGGGTAAGGGGTAGGGTTAGGGTACGGGTTAGGGTTAGGGTTAGGGTTAGGGTCAGTGTTAGGGGTTAGGGTTAGGGTTAGGGTTAGGGTACGGGTTAGGGTTAGGGTACGGGTTGGGTTTAGGGTACGGGTTAGGGTCAGGGATAGGGTTAGTGTTAGGGTTAGGGTTAGGGTACGGGTTAGCGTTAAGGTTAGGTTTAGGGTTAGTGTTAGGGTACGGGTTAGGGTTAGGGTTAGATTACGGGTTAGGGTTAGGGTACGGGTTAGGGTAAGGTTACGGGTTAGGGTTATGTTTAGGGTACGTGTTAGGGTTAGGGTTAGGGGTTAGGGTTAGGGTTAGGGTTAGGGGACGGGTTAGGGTTAGGGTACGGGTTAGGGTTAGGGTTAGGGTAAGGGTTAGGGTTAGGGTACGGGTTACGGTTAGGGTTAGGGTTAGGGTTAGGGTTAGGGTACGTGGTAGGGTTAGTGTTAGGGTACGGGTTAGGGTTAGGGTACGGGTTAGGGTTAGGGTACGGGTTAGGGTTAGGGTTAGGGTTAGGGTACGTGTTAGGGTTAGGGTTAGGGTATGGGTTAGGGTTAGGGTTAGGGTTAGGGAACGTTTTAGGGTTAGGGTTAGTGTTAGGGTTAGGTTTAAGGGTTAGTGTTAGGGTTAGGGTTAGGGTTAGGTTTAGGGTTAGTGTACGGGTTAGGGTACGGTTTAGGGTTAGGGTTAGGGTTAGGGTACGGGGTAGGGTTAGGATTAGGGTACGGTTTAGGGTTAGGGTACGGTTTAGGGTTAGGGTTAGGGTACGGGTTAGGGTTAGGGTACGGGTTAGGTTTAGGGTTAGGGTACAGGTTAGGGTTAGGGTACGGGTTAGGGTTAGGGTACGGGTTAGGGTTAGGATTAGGGTACGGGTTAGGGTTAGGGTTAGGGTTAGTGTTAGGGTACGGGTTAGGGTTAGGGTTAGGGTTAGGGTTAGTGTTAGGGTTTGCGTACGGGTTAGGTTTAGGCTTAGGGTACGAGTTAGGGTTAGGGTACGGGTTAGGTTTAGGGTTAGTGTAGGGGTTAGGGTTAGGGTTAGGGTTAGGTTAGGGTTAGGTTTAGGGTACGGGTTAGGGTTAGGTTTAGGGTTAGGGTACGGGTTAGGGTTAGGTTTAGGGTTAGGGTACGGGTTAGGGTTAGGGTTAGGTTTAGGGTACGGGTTAGGGTTAGGGTTAGGGGTTAGGGTTAGGGTATGGGTTAGGGTTAGGGTTAGGGTTAGGGTTAGGTTACGGGTTAGGCTTAGGTTTATGGTAAGCGTTAGGGTACGTGTTAGGGTTAGGGTTAGGGTTAGGTTTAGGGTACGGGTTAGGGTTAGGGTTAGGGTACTGGTTAGGGTACGGGTTAGGGTTAGGGTACGTGTTAGGGTACGGTTTAGGGTACGGGTTACGGTTAGGGTTAGGGTTTAGGCAAGGGTAAGGTTTAGGGTACCGGTTAGGGTTAGGGTACGGGTTAGGGTTAGGCTTAGGTTACGGGTTAGGGTTAAGGTTAGGGGTTCAGTTTAGGGTTAGGGTTAGGTTTAGGGTACGGGTACGGGTTAGGGTTAGGGTTAGGGTTAGGGTTAGGGTTAGGGTACGGGTTAGGGTTAGGGTACGGGTTAGTGTTAGGGTTAGGGTTAGGTTTAGGTTACGAAATATGTTTAGGGAACGGATTATGGTTAGGTTTAGGGTATGGGTTAGTGTTAGGGTTAGGGTTAGGATTAGGGTTAGGTTAGGTTTAGTGTACGGGTTAGGGTTAGGGTTAGGGTTAGGGTTAGGGTACGGGTTAGTGTTAGGGTTAGGGTTAGGATTAGGATTAGGGTTAGGGTTAGGGTACGGGTTAGGTTAAGGGTTAGGGTTAGGGTTAGGGTTAGGGTTAGGGTACGGGTTAGGGTTCGGGTTCGGGTTAAGGTTAGGTTTAGGATGAGGGTACGGGTTAGGGTACGGGTTAGGGTTAGTGTTAGGGTACGGGTTAGAGTTAGGGTACGGGTTAGGGTTAGGGTTAGGGTACTGGTTAGGGTTAGGGTTAGGGTACGGGTTAGGTTTAGGGTTAGGGTTAGTGTACGGGTTAGGGTTAGGGTTAGGTTTAGGGTACGGGTTAGGGTTAGGGTTAGGGGTTAGGGTTAGGGTATGGGTTAGGGTTAGGGTACGGGTTAGCGTTAGGATTAGGGTTAGGGTACGGGTTAGGGTTAGGGTTAGGGTTAGGTTTAGAGTACGGGTTAGGGTTAGGTTTAGGGTTAGGGTTAGCAAAGGGTTTGGTTTAGGGTTAGGGTTAGGGTACGGGTTATGGTTAGGGTTAGGAGTTAGGGTTAGGGTTAGTGCATGGGTTAGGGTTAGGGTACAGGTTAGGGTTAGGGTTAGGGTCAGGGTTAGGGTGAGGTTTAGGATTAGGAAAGGGTTAGGGTTAGGGTTAGCGTTAGGGTTAGGGTACGGGTTAGGGTTAGGGTTAGGGTACGGGTTAGGGTTAGGGTTAGGGGTTAGTGGTAAATTTTAGGGATAGGGTTAGGGTTAGGGTACGGGTTAGGGTACGGGTTAGGGTTAGGGCACGGGTTAGTGTTAGGGTTAGTGTTAGGGTTAGGGTTAGGGTAGGGTTAGGGTTAGGGTACGGGTTAGGGTACGGGTTACGTTTAGGGTACGGGTAAGGGTTAGGTTTAGGGGTTAGGGTTAGGGTTAGGGTTAGGGTTAGGCTTAGGGTACGGGTTAGGGCTAGGGTTAGGGTTAGGGTTAGGGTCAGGGTTAGGGGTTAGGGTTAGGGTTAGGGTTAGGGTACGGGTTAGGGTTAGGGTTAGGGTACGTGTTAGGGTTATGGTTAGGGTTAGGGTTAGGGTTAGGCTTAGAGGTTAGTGTTAGGGATAGTGTTAGGGTTAGGATTAGGGTACGGGTTAGGGTACGGGTTAGGGTTAGGTATAGGGTTAGGGTATGTGTTAGGGTTAGGGTTAGGGTACGTTTTAGGGTTAGGGTTAGGGTACGGGTTAGGGTTAGGGTACTGTTAAGGATTAGGTTTAGGTTTAGGTTTAGGGTACGGTTTAGGGTTAGGGTTAGTGTACGTGTTAGGGTACGGGTTAGGGTTAGGGTTAGGGTACGGGTTAGGGTTAGGGTTAGGGTACGGGTTAGGGTTAGGGTACGGGTTAGGTTTAGGGTTAGTGTTAGGGTTAGGGTTAGGGTTAAGGTACGGGTTAGGGTTAGGGTTAGGGTATGGGTTAGGGTTAGGGTACGGGTTAGGGTTAGGGTTAGGGTTAGGGTTAGGGTTAGGGTACGGGTTATGGTTAGGGTTAGGTTTAGGGTTAGGGTTAGGGTTAGGGTACGGGTTAGGTTTAGGGTACGGGTTAGGGTTAGGGTGTGGGTTAGGGTTAGGTTTAGGGTTAGGGTTAGCGTTAGGGTACGGGTTAGGGTTAGGGTTAGGTTAGGGTTAGGTTTAGGTTACGGGTTAGGGTTAGGGTACGGGTTAGGGTTAGAGTACGGGTTAGGGTTAGGGTACGGGTTAGAGTTAGGGTAAGGGTTAGGATTAGGGTTAGGGTTAGGGTACGGGTTAGGGTTAGGTTACGGGTTAGGGTTAGAGTTAGGGTATGGGTTAGGGTTAGGGTATGGGTTAGGTTTAGGGTACGGGTTAGGGTTAAGGTTAGGTTACGGGTTAGGGTTAGGTTTAGGGTACGTGTTAGGGTTAGGGTTAGGGTTAGGGTTAGAGTTTAGGGATAGGGATAGGCTTAGGGTTACGATTAGGGTACGGGTAAAGGTACGGGTTAGGGTTAGGTTTAGGGTTAGGGTATGGGTTAGGGTTAGGGTTAGGGTACGTTTTACGTTTAGGGTTAGGGTACGGGTTAGGGTTAGGGTTAGGGTAGGGGTTAGGGTTAGGGTTAGGGTTAGGGTTAGGGTACGGGTTATGGTTAGGGTTAGGGTTAGGGTTAGGTTTAGTGTTAGGGTACGGGTTAGGGTTAGGGTTAGGGTACGGGTTACGGTTAGGGTACGGGTTAGGGTTAGGGTTAGGATTAGGGTTAGCGTTAGGGTACGGGTTAGGGTTAGGGTTAGTGTTAGGGTTAGGGTACGTGTTAGGGTTAGGTTTAGGTTACGGGTTAGGGTTAGGGTACGGGTTAGTGTTAGGGTACGGGTTAGAGATAGGGTTAGGGTACGGGTTAGGTTTAGGGTTAGGGGTTAGGGTTAGGGTTAGTGTTAGGGTTAGGGTTAGTGTACGGGTTAGGGTTAGGGTTAGGCTTAGGGTTAGCGTACGGGTTAGGGTTAGGGTTAGTTTTAGCGTTAGGGTTAGGGTACGGGTTAGGGTTAGGGTACGGGTTAGGGTTAGGTTTAGGGTTAGGGTTAGGAAAGGGTTAGGGTTAGGGTTAGCGTTAAGGTAAGTCAAGGGTTAGGGTTAGGGTTAGGGTACGGGTTACGGTTAGGGTTAGGGTTTGGGTTAGGTGTTAGGGGTTAGTGTTAGGGTTAGGGTTAGGGTTAGAGTTAGGGTTAGGGTTAGTGTTAGGGTACGGGTTAGGGTACGGGTTAGGGTTAGGGCACGGGTTAGTGTTAGGGTTAGGGTTAGGGTTAGGGTTAGGGTACGGGTTAGGGTACGGGTTAGGGTACGGGTTAGGGTTACGGTACGGGTTAGGGTTAGGGTTAGTGGTTAGGGTTAGGGTTAGGGTACGGGTTACGGGTTAGGGTTAGGGATAGGGTACGGGTTAGGGTTAGGGTACGGGTTAGGGGTTAGGGTTAGGGATAGGGTACGGGTTAGGGTTAAGGTACGGGTTAGGTTTAGGGTAAGGTTTAGGGTTAGGGTTAGGGTTGGTACGGGTTAGGGTTAGGATTAGGGTTAAAGTTAGGGTACGTGTTAGGGTTAGTGTTAGGGTACGGGTTAGGGTTAGGGTAAGGTTTAGGGTTAGGGTTAGGGTACTTGTTAGATTTAGGGTTAGGGGTTAGGGTTAGGGTTAGGGTTATGGTACGGGTTAGGGTTAGTGTTATGTTTAGGGTTAGGGTACGGGTTAGGGTTAGTGTACGGGTTAGGGTTAGGGTTAGGGTACGGGTTAGGGTACGGGTTAGGTTACGGGTTAGGGTACGGGTTAGGGTTAGGGTTAGGGTTAGAGTACTGGTTAGGGTTTGGGTTAGGTTTAGGGGTAGGTTTAGGGTACGGGTTAGGGTTAGGGTACGGGTTAGGGTACGGGTTAGTGTTAGGGTTAGGGTTAGGGTTAGGAAAGTGTTAGGGTTAGGGTTAGGGTTAGGGTTAGGGTACGGGTTAGGGTTAGGGTTAGGGTACGGGTTAAGGTACGGGTTAGGTTTAGGGTTAGGTTTAGGGTACGGGTTAAGGTTAGGGTTAGGGTTAGGCGTTAGGAGTTAGGGTTAGGGTTATGGTTAGGGTTAGGGTACGGGTTAAGGTACGGGTTAGGGTTAGGCTACGTGTTAGTGTTAGGGTTATGGTTAGGGTTAGGGTACGGGTTAGGGTTAGGGTTAGGTTTAGGGTACGGATTAGGGTTAGGGTACGGTATAGGGTACGGGTTAGCATTAGGGTTAGGGTTATGGTTATGTTTAGGAAAGGGTTAAGGTTAGGGTTAGGGTTCGGTTTAGGGTTAGGTTTAGGGGTAGGGTTAGGTTTAGGGTATGGGTTAGGGTTAGGGTACGGGTTAGGGTTAGGGTACTGGTTAGGGTACGGGTTAGGGTTAGGGTTAGGGTACGTTAAGGGTTAGGGTACGGGTACGGGTTATGGTTACGTTTAGGGTACGGGTTAGGTTTAGGGTACGGTTTAGGGTACGGCTTAGGTTTAGGTTTAGGGTTTGGGTACGGGTTAGGGTTAGTGTTAGGGTTAGGGTTAGGGTTAGGGTACAGGTTAGGGTACGGGTTAGGGTTAGTGTTAGGTTTAGGGTACGGGTTAGGATTAGGGTTAGGGTAAGGGTTAGGGTTAGGGTACGGGTTAGGGTAAGGGTTAGGGTTAGGGTACGGGTTAGGGTACGGTTAGGGTTAGGGTTAGGGTTAGGGCAAGGGTTAGGGTTAGGGTACCGGTTAGGGTTAGGGTACGGGTTAGGGTTAGGCTTAGGGTACGGGTTAGGGTTAGGGTTAGGGTTAGGGTGAGGGTACGTGTTAGGGTTAGGGTTAGGGTTAGGGTTAGGGTTAGGGGTTAGGGTTAGGGATAGTGTTAGGGTTAGGATTAGGGTACGGGTTAGGGTACGGCTTACGGTTAGGTTTAGGGTTAGGGTATGTGTTAGGGTTAGGGTTAGGGTACGTTTTAGTGTTAGGGTTAGGGTACGGGTTAGTGTTAGGGTACTGTTTAGGATTAGGGTTAGGTTTAGGGTTAGGGTACGGTTTAGGGTTAGGGTTAGGGTACGGGTTAGGGTTAGGGTTAGGGTTAGGGTTAGGGTTAGGGTACGGGTTAGGGTTAGGTTTAGGGTACAGGTTAGGGTTAGTGTACGGGTTAGGTTTAGGTTTAGTGTTACGGTTAGGGTTAGGGTTAGGGTACGGGTTAGTGTTAGGGTTAGGGTATGGGTTAGGGTTAGGGTACGGGTTAGGGTTAGGGTTAGGGTTAGGGTTAGGGTTAGGGTACGGGTTATGGTTAGGGATAGGTTTAGGGTTAGGGTTAGGGTTAGGGTACGGGATAGGGTTAGGGTACGGGTTAGGGTTAGGGTACGGGTACGGGTTAGGGTTAGGTTTAGGGTACGTGTTAGGGTTAGGGTTAGGGTTAGGGTTAGGGTTAGAGTTTAGGGTTAGGGATAGGCTTAGGTTTAGGATTAGGGTACTGGTAAAGGTACGGGTTAGGGTTAGGTTTAGGGTTAGGGTATGGGTTAGGGTTAGGGTACGTTTTAGGTTTAGGGTTAGGGTACGGGTTAGGGTTAGGGTTAGGGTAGGGGTTAGGGTTAGGGTTAGGGTTAGGGTTAGGGTACGGGTTATGGTTAGGGTTAGGTTTAGGGTTAGGTTTAGGGTTAGGGTACGGGTTAGGGTTAGGTTTAGGGTACGGGTTAGGGTTAGGGTACGGGTTAGGGTTAGGGTTAGGGTTAGGGTTAGCGTTAGGGTACGGGTTAGGGTTAGGGTACGGGTTAGGGTTAGGGTTAGGGTATGGGTTAGGGTTAGGGTTAGGGTACGGGTTAGGTTTAGGGTACGGTTTAGGGTTAGGGTGAGGGTTAGGGTTAGGGTTAGCGTACGGGTTAGGGTTAGGGTTAGGGTACGGGTTAAGGTACGGGTTAGGGTTAGGGTTAGGGTTAGGGTACGGGTTAAGGTTAGGGTTAGGGTTAGGGTTTAGGGGTTAGGGTTAGGGTTAGAGTTAGGGTTAGGGTACGGGTTAGGGTTAGGGTACGTGTTAGGGTTAGGGTACGTGTTAGGGTTAGGGTTATGGTTAGGGTTAGGGTACGGGTTAGGATTAGGGTTAGGGTACGGGTTAGTGTTAGGGTACGGGTTAGGGTACGGGTTAGCATTAGGGTTAGGGTTAGGGTTATGTTTAGGAAAGGGTTAGGGTTAGGGTTAGGGTACGGGTAGGGTTAGGGTTAGGGGTAGGTTTAGTGTTAGGGTTCGGGTTAGGGTTAGGGTACGGGTTAGGGTTAGGGTCCGGGTTAGGGTACGGGTTAGGGTTAGGGTTAGGGTACGTTTAGGGTTAGGGTACGGGTACGGGTTATGGTTACGGTTAGAGTACGGGTTAGGTTTAGGGTACGGTTTAGGGTACCGGTTAGGGTTAGGTTTAGGGTTTGGGTACAGTTAGGGTACGGGTTAGGGTTAGGGTTATGGTTAGGGTACGGGTTAGGGTTAGGGTACGGGTTAGGGTTAGAGTTAGGGTACGTTTTAGGGTTAGGGTATGGGTTAGGTTTAGGGTACGGGTTAGGGTTAGGGTTCGGGTACGGGTTAGGGTTAGGTTTAGGGTACGTGTTAGGGTTAGGGTTAGGGTTAGGGTTAGGGTTAGAGTTTAGGGTTAGGGATAGGCTTAGGTTTAGGATTAGGGTACGGGTAAAGGTACGGGTTAGGGTTAGGTTTAGGGTTAGGGTATGGGTTAGGGTTAGGGTTAGGGTACGTTTTAGGTTTAGGGTTAGGGTACGGGTTAGGGTTAGGGTTAGGGTAGGGGTTAGGGTTAGGGTTAGAGTTAGGGTTAGGGTTAGGGTACGGGTTATGGTTAGGGTTAGGTTTAGGGTTAGGTTTAGGGTTAGGGTACGGGTTAGGGTTAGGTTTAGGGTACGGGTTAGGGTTAGGGTACGGGTTAGGGTTAGGGTTAGGGTACGGGTTAAGGTACGGGTTAGGGTTAGGGTTAGCGTTAGGTTACGGGTTAGGGTTAGGGTACGGGTTAGGGTTAGGGTTAGGGTATGGGTTAGGGTTAGGGTTAGGGTACGGGTTAGGTTTAGGGTACGGTTTAGGGTTAGGGTGAGGGTTAGGGTTAGGGTTAGCGTACGGGTTAGGGTTAGGGTTAGGGTACGGGTTAAGGTACGGGTTAGGGTTAGGGTTAGGGTTAGGGTACGGGTTAAGGTTAGGGTTAGGGTTAGGGTTATGTTTAGGAAAGGGTTAGGGTTAGGGTTAGGGTTAGGGTTAGGGTACGGGTTAGGGGTAGGGTTAGGGTTAGGGTTATGGTTAGGGTTAGGGTACGGGTTAGGGTTAGGGTCCGGGTTAGGGTACGGGTTAGGGTTAGGGTTAGGGTACGTTTAGGGTTAGGGTACGGGTACGGGTTATGGTTACGGTTAGAGTACGGGTTAGGTTTAGGGTACGGTTTAGGGTACGGGTTAGGGTTAGGTTTAGGGTTTGGGTACGGGTTAGGTTTAGTGTTAGGGTTAGGGTAAGGTTTAGGGTACAGGTTAGGGTACGGGTTAGGGTTAGGGTTAGGTTTAGGGTACGGGTTAGGGATAGGGGACGGATTAGGGTTAGGGTTAGGGTACGGGTTAGGGTTAGGGTTAGGGTTAGGGTTTAGGGTTAGGGTTATGGTTAGGGTTAGGGTTAAGGTACGGGTTAGGGTTAGGGTACGGGTTTTTGTTAGGGTTAGGGTTAGGTTTAGGGTTAGCGTACGGGTTAGGGTTAGGGTTAGGGTTAGGTACGAGTTAGGGTTAGGGTACGGGTTAGGGTTCGGGTACGGGTTAGGATACCAGTTAGGGTTAGGATTAGGGTTAGGGTACGGGTTAGGGTTAGGGTACGGGTTAGGGTTAGGGTTAGGGTTAGTGTACGGGTTAGTGTTAGGGTACGGGTTAGGGTTAGGGTTAGGGTTATGGTTAGGGTTAGGGTACGGATTAGGGTTAGGTTACGGGTTAGGGTTAGGGTTAGGGTACGGGTTAGGGTTAGGGTACGGGTTAGGGTTAAGGTTAGGGTTAGGGTTAGGGTACGGGTTAGGGTTAGGTTTAGGGTACGGGTTAGGGTTAGGGTTAGGGTAAGGGTTAAGGTTAGGGTACGGGTTAGGGTTAGGGTACGGGTTAGGGTTAGGATTAGGATTAGAGTTAGCGTATGGATTAGGGTTAGGGTACGGGTTATGGTTAGGGTTAGGGTACGGGTTAGGGTTAGGGTTAGGGTAAGGGTTAGGTTTAGGGTAAGGGTTAGTGTACGGGTTAGGGTTAAGTTTAGGGTTAGGTTTAGGGTACGGGTTAGGGTTAGGGTAAGCATTAAGGTTAGGGTACGGGTTAGGGTACGGTTTAGGGTTAGGGTACAGGTTAGGGTTAGGGTTAGGGTTAGGGTTAGGGTACGGGTTAGGGTTAGGTTACGGGTTAGGGTTAGGGTACGGGTTAGGGTTAGGTTTAGGGTACGGGTTAGGGTTAGGGTTAGGGGATAGGGTTAGGGTTAGTGTTAGGGTTAGGGTACGGGTTAGGGTTAGGGTACGGGTTAGGGTTAGGGTATGGGTTAGGGTTAGGGTTAGGGTACCGGTTAGGGTTAGGGTTAGGGGTTAGGGTTAGGGTTAGGGTTAGGGTTAGGTTTAGGGTACGGGTTAGGGTTAGGGTACGGTTTAGGGTTAGGGTGAGGGTTAGGGTTAGGGTTAGCATACGGGTTAGGGTTAGGGTTAGGGTTAGGGTTAGTCTTAGGGTACGGGTTAGGGTTAGGTTTAGGGTTAGGGTTAGGGTTAGGGTTAGGAAAGGGTTAGGGTTAGGATTAGGGTTAGGTTTAGGGTACGGGTTAAGGTTAGGGTTAGGGTAGGGGTTAGGGTTAGGTATAGGGTTAGGGTTAGGGTTAGGGTTAGGGTACGGGTTATGGTTAGGGTTAGGGAACGGGCTAGGTTTAGGGTTAGGGTTAGGGTTAGCGTACGGGTTATGGTTAGGGTTAGGTTTAGGGTACGGTTTAGGGTTAGGGTTAGGGTTAGTGTTAGCGTTAAAGTACGGGTTAGGGTTAGGGTTAGGGTTAGGGTTATGGGTTAGGGGTTAGATTTAGGTTTAGGGTTTGGGTTAGGGTACGGGTTAGTGTACGAGTTAGGGTTAGGGTTAGGGTTAGGGTACGTGTTAGGGTTAGGGTTAGGGTTAGGGTTAGGGTTAGGTACGGGTTAGGTTTAGGGTTAGGGTAAGGGTTAGGGTACGGGTTAGGATTAGGGTTAGGGTTAGTGTTAGGTTTAGGGTACTGGTTAGGGTTAGGGTTAGGTTTAGGGTTAGGGTAATGGTTAGGGTACGGGTTAGGGTTAGGGTACGGGGTAAGGTACGGGTTAGGGTACGGTTTAGGGTTAGGGATAGTGTTAGGGTTAGGGTACGGTTTAGGGTTAGGGTACGGGTTAGGGTTAGGGTACGGGTTAGGGTTATGATACGGGTTAGGGTTAGGGATTAGTGTTAGTATTAGGGTTAGGTTTAGGGTTAGGGTACGGGTTAGGGTTAGGGTACCGGTTAGGGTTAGGGTTAGGGTACGGGTTAGGGTTAGGGTACGGGTTAGGGTTAGGGTAAGGGTTAGGGTTAGGGTTAGGGTACTTGTTAGATTTAGGGTTAGGGGTTAGGGTTAGGGTTAGGGTTAGGGTACGGGTTAAGGTTAGTGTGAGGGTTAGGGTTAGGGTACGTGTTAGGGTTAGGGTACGGGTTAGTGTTAGGGTTAGGGTACGGGTTAGGTTTATGGTTTGGGTTAGGGTACGGGTTAGGGTTAGGGTTAGGGTTAGGGTACGGGTTAGGGTTAGGGTACGGGTTAGGGTACGGGTTAGCATTAGTGTTAGGGTTAGGGTTATGTTTAGGAAAGGGTTAGGGTTAGGGTTAGGGTACGGGTTAGGGTTATGGTTAGGGGTAGGGTTAGGGTTAGGGTTAGGGTACGGGTTAGGGTTAGGGTACGGGTTAGGGTTAGGGTACAGGTTAGGGTACGGGTTAGGGTTAGGGTTAGGGTACGTTTAGGGTTAGGGTACGGGTACGGGTTATGGTTACGGTTAGGGTACGGGTTAGGTTTAGGGTACGGTTTAGGGTACGGGTAAGGGTTAGGTTTAGGGTTTGGGTATGGGTTAGGGTTAGTGTTAGGGTTAGGGTAAGGGTTAGGTATAGGTTAGGGTATGGGTTAGGGTTAGGGTTAGGGTTAGGTTTAGGGTACTGGTTAGGATTAGGGTTAGGGTAAGGGTTAGGTTTAGGGTACGGGTTAGGGTACGGGTTAGGGTTAGGGTACGGGTTAGGGTACGGTTTAGGGTTGGGTTAGGGTTAGGGCAAGTGTTAGGGTTAGGGTACCGGTTAGGGTTAGGATACGGGTTAGGATTAGGCTTAGGGTACGGGTTAGGTTTAGGGTTAGGGGTTAGGGTTAGGGTTATGGTACGGGTTAGGGTTAGGGTACGGGTTAGGGTTAGGGTTAGGTTTAGGGTTAGCGTACGGGTTAGGGTTAGGGTTAGGGTTAGGTACGGGTTAGGGTTAGGGTACGGGTTAGGGTTCGGGTACGGGTTAGTGTACCAGTTAGGGTTAGGATTAGGGTTAGGGTACGGGTTAGGGTTAGGGTACGGGTTAGGGTTAGGGTTAGGGGTTAGGGTTAGGGTTAGGGTTAAGGTACGGGTTAGGTTAAGGGTACGGGTTAGGGTTAGGGTTAGGGTTAGGTTTAGGGTTAGCGTACGTGTTAGGGTTAGGGTTAGGGTTAGGTACGGGTTAGGGTTAGGGTACGGGTTAGGGTTCGGGTACGGGTTAGGGTACCAGTTAGGGTTAGGATTAAGGTTAGGGTACGGGTTAGGGTTAGGGTACGGGTTACGGTTAGGGTTAGGGTTAGTGTACGGGTTAGGGTTAGGGTACGGGTTAGGGTTAGGTTTAGGGTTATGGTTAGGGTTAGGGTACGGATTAGGGTTAGGTTACGGGTTAGGGTTAGGGTTAGGGTACGGGTTAGGGTTAGGGTACGGGTTAGGGTTAGGGTTAGGGTTAGGGTTAGGGTTAGGTTTAGGGTACGGGTTAGGGTTAGGGTTAGGTTAAGGGTTAAGGTTAGGGTACGGGTTAGGGTTAGGGTTCGGGTTAGGGTTAGGGTTAGGGTTAGAGTTAGCGTACGGATTAGGGTTAGGGTACGGGTTATGATTAGGGTTAGGGGACGGGTTAGGGTTAGGGTTAGGGTACGGTTTAGGTTTAGGGTAAGGGTTAGGGTACGGGTTAGGGTTAGGGTTAGGGTTAGGTTTAGGGTACGGGTTAGGGTTAGGGTTAGGGTACTGGTTAGGGTACGGGTTAGGGTTAGGGTACGGGTTAGGGTACGGTTTAGGGTACGGGTTAGGGTTAGGGTTAGGGTTAAGGCAAGGGTTAGGGTTAGTGTACCGGTTAGGGTTAGGGTACGGGTTAGGGTTAGGCTTAGGTTACGGGTTAGGGTTAGGGTTAGGGGTTCAGTTTAGGGTTAGGGTTAGGGTTAGGATACGGGTTAGGGTTAGGGTTAGGGTGAGGGTTAGGGTTAGGGTACGGGTTAGGGTTAGGGTACGGGTTAGGGTAAGGTTTAGGGTTAGGTTTAGGGTACGGGTTAGGGTTAGGGTTAGGGTTAGGGTTAGGGTACGGGTTAGTGTTAGGGTTAGGGTTAGGATTAGGGTTAGGGTTAGGGTTAGGGTACGTGTTAGGTTAAGGGTTAGGGTTAGGGTTAGGGTTAGGGTTAGGGTACGGGTTAGGGTTTGGGTTCGGGTTAAGGTTAGGTTTAGGATGAGGGTACGGGTTAGGGTACGGTTTAGGGTTAGGGTTAGGGTACTGGTTAGGGTTAGGGTTAGGGTACGGGTTAGGGTTAGGGTTAGCGTTAGGGTTAGGGTACGGGTTAGGGTTAGGGTTAGGTTTAGTGTACGGGTTAGGGTTAGGGTTAGGGGTTAGGGTTAGGGTATGGGTTAGGGTTAGGGTACGGGTTAGGGTTAGGATTAGGGTTAGGGTACGGGTTAGGGTTAGGGTTAGGGTTAGGTTTAGAGTACGGGTTAGGGTTAGGTTTAGGGTTAGGGTTAGCAAAGGGTTTGGGTTAGGGTTAGGGTTAGGGTACGGGTTATGGTTAGGGTTAGGGAACGGGCTAGGGTTAGGTTTAGGGTTAGGGTTAGGGTTAGCATACGGGTTAGTGTTAGGGTTAGGTTTAGGGTACGGGTTAGGGTTAGGGTTAGGTTTAGGGTACTGGTTAGGGTACGGGTTAGGTTTAGGGTACTGGTTAGGGTACGGGTTAGGGTTAGGGTACGGGGTAAGGTACGGGTTAGGGTACTGTTTAGGGTTAGGGATAGATTTAGGGTTAGGGTACGGGTTAGGGTTAGGGTACGGGTTAGGGTTAGGGTACGGGTTAGGGTTAGGGTTAGGGTTAGGTTTAGGGTACTGGTTAGGTTTAGGGTACGGGTTAGGGTTAGGGTTAGGATACGGGTTAGGGTTAGGGTTAGGGGTTAGGGTTAGTGTTAGGGTTATGTTTAGTGTTAGGGTACGTGTTAGGTTTAGGGTACGGGTTAGGGTTAGGTTTAGGGTACGGGTTAGGTTTAGGGTACGGGTTAGGGTTAGGGTAAGGTTTAGGGTTAGGGTTAGGGTACTTGTTAGATTTAGGGTTAGGGGTTAGGGTTAGGGTTAGGGTTATGGTACGGGTTAGGGTTAGTGTTAGGTTTAGGGTTAGGGTACGGGTTAGGGTTAGGGTACGGGTTAGGGTTAGGGTTAGGGTACGGGTTAGGTTTAGGGTTAGGGTACGGGTTAGGGTACGGGTTAGGGTTAGGGTTAGGGTTAGAGTACTGGTTAGGGTTTGGGTTAGGTTTAGGGGTAGGTTTAGGGTACGGGTTAGGGTTAGGGTACTGGTTAGGGTACGGGTTAGGGTTAGGGTTAGGGTTATGGTACGGGTTAGGGTTAGTGTTAGGTTTAGGGTTAGGGTACGGGTTAGTGTTAGGGTTAGGGTTAGGGTTAGGAAAGGGTTAGGGTTAGGGTTAAGGTTAGGGTTAGGGTTAGGGTTAGGGTACGGGTTAGGGTTAGGGTACGGGTTAAGGTACGGGTTAGGTTTAGGGTTAGGTTTAGGGTAAGGGTTAAGGTTAGGGTTAGGGTTAGGGGTTAGGAGTTAGGGTTAGGGTTATGGTTAGTGTTAGGGTACGGGTTAAGGTACGGGTTAGGGTTAGGCTACGTGTTAGTGTTAGGGTTATGGTTAGGGTTAGGGTACGGGTTAGGGTTAGGGTTAGGTTTAGGGTACGGATTAGGGTTAGGGTACGGTATAGGGTACGGGTTAGCATTAGGGTTAGGGTTAGGGTTATGTTTAGGAAAGGGTTAGGGTTAGGGTTAGGGTTCGGTTTAGGGTTAGGTTTAGGGGTAGGGTTAGGTTTAGGGTACGGGTTAGGGTTAGGGTACGGGTTAGGGTTAGGGTACTGGTTAGGGTATGGGTTAGGGTTAGGGTTAGGGTACGTTAAGGGTTAGGGTACGGGTACGGGTTATGGTTACGTTTAGGGTACGGGTTAGGTTTAGGGTACGGTTTAGGGTACGGCTTAGGTTTAGGTTTAGGGTTTGGGTACGGGTTAGGGTTAGTGTTAGGGTTAGGGTTAGGGTTAGGGTACAGGTTAGGGTACGGGTTAGGGTTAGTGTTAGGTTTAGGGTACGGGTTAGGATTAGGGTTAGGGTAAGGGTTAGGGTTAGGGTACGGGTTAGGGTAGGGGTTAGGGTTAGGGTACGGGTTAGGGTACGGTTAGGGTTAGGGTTAGGTTTAGGGCAAGGGTTAGGGTTAGGGTACCGGTTAGGGTTAGGGTACGGTTTAGGGTTAGGCTTAGGGTACGGGTTAGGGTTAGGGTTAGGGTTAGGGTGAGGGTACGTGTTAGGGTTAGGGTTAGGGTTAGGGTTAGGGTTAGGGTTAGGGGTTAGGGTTAGGGATAGTGTTAGGGTTAGAATTAGGGTACGGGTTAGGGTACGGCTTACGGTTAGGTTTAGGGATAGGGTATGTGTTAGGGTTAGGGTTAGGGTACGTTTTAGTGTTAGGGTTAGGGTACGGGTTAGTGTTAGGGTACTGTTTAGGATTAGGGTTAGGTTTAGGTTTAGGGTACGGTTTAGGGTTAGGGTTAGGGTACGGGTTAGGGTTAGGGTTAGGGTTAGGGTTAGGGTTAGGGTTAGGGTACGGGTTAGGGTTAGGGTTAGGGTACGGGTTAGGGTTAGTGTACGGATTAGGTTTAGGGTTAGTGTTACGGTTAGGGTTAGGGTTAGGGTACGGGTTAGTGTTAGGGTTAGGGTATGGGTTAGGGTTAGTGTACGGGTTAGGGTTAGGGTTAGGGTTAGGGTTAGGGTTAGGGTACGGGTTATGGTTAGGGATAGGTTTAGGGTTAGGGTTAGTGTTAGGGTACGGGATAGGGTTAGGGTACGGGTTAGGGTTAGGGTACGGGTTAGGGTTAGGTTTAGGGTTAGGGTTAGCGTTAGGGTACGGGTTAGGGTTAGGGTTAGGGTTAGGGTTAGGTTTAGGTTACGGGTTAGGGTTAGGGTACGGGTTAGGGTTAGAGTACGGGTTAGGGTTAGGGTACGGGTTAGAGTTAGGGTACGGGTTAGGGTTAGGGTTATGGTTAGGGTACGGGTTAGGGTTAGGGTACGGGTTAGGGTTAGAGTTAGGGTATGGTTTAGGGTTAGGGTATGGGTTAGGTTTAGGGTACGGGTTAGGGTTAGGGTTCGGGTACGGGTTAGGGTTAGTTTTAGGGTACGTGTTAGGGTCAGGGTTAGGGTTAGTGTTAGGGTTAGAGTTTAGGGTTAGGGATAGGCTTAGGTTTAGGATTAGGGTACGGGTAAAGGTACGGGTTAGGGTTAGGTTTAGGGTTAGGGTATGGGTTAGGGTTAGGGTTAGGGTACGTTTTAGGTTTAGGGTTAGGGTACGGGTTAGGGTTAGGGTTAGGGTAGGGGTTAGGGTTAGGGTTAGGGTTAGGGTTAGGGTACGGGTTATGGTTAGGTTTAGGTTTAGGGTTAGGTTTAGTGTTAGGGTACGGGTTAGGGTTAGGTTTAGGGTACGGGTTAGGGTTAGGGTACGGGTTAGGGTTAGGGTTAGGGTTAGGGTTAGCGTTAGGGTACGGGTTAGGGTTAGGGTACGGGTTAGGGTTAGGGTTAGGGTATGGGTTAGGGTTAGGGTTAGGGTACGGGTTAGGTTTAGGGTACGGTTTAGGGTTAGGGTGAGGGTTAGGGTTAGGGTTAGCGTACGGGTTAGGGTTAGGGTTAGGGTACTGGTTAAGGTACGGGTTAGGGTTAGGGTTAGGGTTAGGGTACGGGTTAAGGTTAGGGTTAGGTTTAGGGTTTAGGGGTTAGGGATAGGGTTAGGGTTAGGGTTAGGGTACGGGTTACGGTTAGGGTACGGGTTAGGGTTAGGGTACGTGTTAGGGTTAGGGTTATGGTTAGGGTTAGGGTACGGGTTAGGGTTAGGGTTAGGGTACGGGTTAGTGTTAGGGTACGGGTTAGGGTAAGGGTTAGCATTAGGGTTAGGGTTAGGGTTATGTTTAGGAAAGGGTTAGGGTTAGGGTTAGGGTACGGGTAGGGTTAGCGTTAGGGGTAGGGTTAGGGTTAGGGTCCGGGTTAGGGTTAGGGTACGGGTTAGGGTTAGGGTCCGGGTTAGGGTACGGGTTAGGGTTAAGGTTAGGGTACGTTTAGGGTTAGGGTACGGGTACGGGTTATGGTTACGGTTAGAGTACAGGTTAGGTTTAGGGTACGGTTTAGGGTACGGGTTAGGGTTAGGTTTAGGGTTTGGGTACGGGTTAGGTTTAGTGTTAGGGTTAGGGTAAGGGTTAGGGTACAGGTTAGGGTACGGGTTAGGGTTAGGGTTAGGTTTAGGGTACGGGTTAGGGATAGGGGACGGATTAGGGTTAAGGTTAGGGTACGGGTTAGGGTTAGGGTTAGGGTTTAGGGTTAGGGTTATGGTTAGGGTTAGGGTTAAGGTACGGGTTAGGGTTAGGGTACGGGTTAGGGTTAGGGTTAGGGTTAGGTTTAGGGTTAGCGTACGGGTTAGGGTTAGGGTTAGGTTTAGGTACGAGTTAGGGTTAGGGTACGGGTTAGGGTTCGGGTACGGGTTAGGGTACCAGTTAGGGTTAGGATTAGGTTTAGGGTAAGGGTTAGGGTTAGGGTACGGGTTAGGGTTAGGGTTAGGGTTAGTGTACGGGTTAGGGTTAGGGTACGGGTTAGGTTTAGGTTTAGGGTTATGGTTAGGGTTAGGGTACGGATTAGGGTTAGGTTACGGGTTAGGGTTAGGGTTAGGGTACGGGTTAGGGTTAGGGTATGGGTTAGGGTTAAGGTTAGGGTTAGGGTTAGGGTACGGGTTAGGGTTAGGTTTAGGGTACGGGTTAAGGTTAGGGTTAGGGTAAGCGTTAAGGTTAGGGTACGGGTTAGGGTTAGGGTACGGGTTAGGGTTAGGATTAGGATTAGAGTTAGCGTACGGATTAGGGTTAGGGTACGGGTTATGGTTAGGTTTAGGGTACGGGTTAGGGTACGGGTTAGGGTACGGGTTAGGGTACGGGTTAGGGTTAGGGTTAGGGTTAGAGTACTGGTTAGGGTTTGGGTTAGGTTTAGGGGTAGGTTTAGGGTACGGGTTAGGGTTAGGGTACTGTTTAGGATTAGGGTTAGGTTTAGGGTTAGGGTACGGTTTAGGGTTAGGGTTAGGGTACTTGTTAGATTTAGGGTTAGGGGTTAGGGTTAGGGTTAGGGTTATGGTACGGGTTAGGGTTAGTGTTAGGTTTAGGGTTAGGGTACGGGTTAGGGTTAGGGTACGGGTTAGGGTTAGGGTTAGGGTACGGGTTAGGGTACGGGTTAGGGTACGGGTTAGGGTACGGGTTAGGGTTAGGGTTAGGGTTAGAGTACTGGTTAGGGTTTGGGTTAGGTTTAGGGGTAGGTTTAGGGTACGGGTTAGGGTTAGGGTACGGGTTAGGGTACGGGTTAGTGTTAGGGTTAGGGTTAGGGTTAGGAAAGGGTTAGGGTTAGGGTTAGGGTTAGGGTTATGGTTAGGGTACGGGTTAGGGTTAGGGTTAGGGTACGGGTTAAGGTACGGGTTAGGTTTAGGGTTAGGTTTAGGGTACGGGTTAAGGTTAGGGTTAGGGTTAGGGGTTAGGAGTTAGGGTTAGGGTCATGGTTAGGGTTAGGGTACGGGTTAAGGTACGGGTTAGGGTTAGGCTACGTGTTAGTGTTAGGGTTATGGTTAGGGTTAGGGTACGGGTTAGGGTTAGGGTTAGGTTTAGGGTACGGATTAGGGTTAGGGTACGGTATAGGGTACGGGTTAGCATTAGGGTTAGGGTTAGGGTTATGTTTAGGAAAGGGTTAGGGTTAGGGTTAGGGTTCGGTTTAGGGTTAGGTTTAGGGGTAGGGTTAGGTTTAGGGTACGGGTTAGGGTACGGGTTAGGGTACGGGTTAGGGTACGGGTTAGGGTTAGGGTACTGGTTAGGGTACGGGTTAGGGTTAGGGTTAGGGTACGTTAAGGGTTAGGGTACGGGTACGGGTTATGGTTACGTTTAGGGTACGGGTTAGGTTTAGGGTACGGTTTAGGGTACGGCTTAGGTTTAGGTTTAGGGTTTGGGTACGGGTTAGGGTTAGTGTTAGGGTTAGGGTTAGGGTTAGGGTACAGGTTAGGGTACGGGTTAGGGTTAGTGTTAGGTTTAGGGTACGGGTTAGGATTAGGGTTAGGGTAAGGGTTAGGGTTAGGGTACGGGTTAGGGTAAGGGTTAGGGTTAGGGTACGGGTTAGGGTACGGTTAGGGTTAGGGTTAGGGTTAGGGCAAGGGTTAGGGTTAGGGTACCGGTTAGGGTTAGGGTACGGGTTAGGGTTAGGCTTAGGGTACGGGTTAGGGTTAGGGTTAGGGTTAGGGTGAGGGTACGTGTTAGGGTTAGGGTTAGGGTTAGGGTTAGGGTTAGGGGTTAGGGTTAGGGATAGTGTTAGGGTTAGGATTAGGGTACGGGTTAGGGTACGGCTTACGGTTAGGTTTAGGGTTAGGGTATGTGTTAGGGTTAGGGTTAGGGTACGTTTTAGTGTTAGGGTTAGGGTACGGGTTAGTGTTAGGGTACTGTTTAGGATTAGGTTTAGGTTTAGGGTTAGGGTACGGTTTAGGGTTAGGGTTAGGGTACGGGTTAGGGTTAGGGTTAGGGTTAGGGTTAGGGTTAGGGTACGGGTTAGGGTTAGGGTTAGGGTACGGGTTAGGGTTAGTGTACGGGTTAGGTTTAGGGTTAGTGTTACGGTTAGGGTTAGGGTTAGGGTACGGGTTAGTGTTAGGGTTAGGGTATGGGTTAGGGTTAGGGTACGGGTTAGGGTTAGGGTTAGGGTTAGGGTTAGGGTTAGGGTACGGGTTAGGGTTAGGGATAGGTTTAGGGTTAGGGTTAGGGTTAGGGTACGGGATAGGGTTAGGGTACGGGTTAGGGTTAGGGTACGGGTACGGGTTAGGGTTAGGTTTAGGGTACGTGTTAGGGTTAGGGTTAGGGTTAGGGTTAGAGTTTAGGGTTAGGGATAGGCTTAGGTTTAGGATTAGGGTACGGGTAAAGGTACGGGTTAGGGTTATGTTTAGGGTTAGGGTATGGGTTAGGGTTAGGGTTAGGGTACGTTTTAGGTTTAGGGTTAGGGTACGGGTTAGGGTTAGGGTTAGGGTAGGGGTTAGGGTTAGGGTTAGGGTTAGGGTTAGGGTACGGGTTATGGTTAGGGTTAGGTTTAGGGTTAGGTTTAGGGTTAGGGTACGGGTTAGGGTTAGGTTTAGGGTACGGGTTAGGGTTAGGGTACGGGTTAGGGTTAGGGTTAGGGTTAGCGTTAGGGTACGGGTTAGGGTTAGGGTACGGGTTAGGGTTAGGGTTAGGGTATGGGTTAGGGTTAGGGTTAGGGTACGGGTTAGGTTTAGGGTACGGTTTAGGGTTAGGGTGAGGGTTAGGGTTAGGGTTAGCGTACGGGTTAGGGTTAGGGTTAGGGTACGGGTTAAGGTACGGGTTAGGGTTAGGGTTAGGGTTAGGGTACGGGTTAAGGTTAGGGTTAGGGTTAGGGTTTAGGGGTTAGGGTTAGGGTTAGAGTTAGGGTTAGGGTACGGGTTAGGGTTAGGGTACGTGTTAGGGTTAGGGTACGTGTTAGGGTTAGGGTTATGGTTAGGGTTAGGGTACGGGTTAGGGTTAGGGTTAGGGTACGGGTTAGTGTTAGGGTACGGGTTAGGGTACGGGTTAGCATTAGGGTTAGGGTTAGGGTTATGTTTAGGAAAGGGTTAGGGTTAGGGTTAGGGTACGGGTAGGGTTAGGGTTAGGGGTAGGGTTAGGGTTAGGGTCCGGGTTAGGGTTAGGGTACGGGTTAGGGTTAGGGTCCGGGTTAGGGTACGGTTTAGGGTTAGGGTTAGGGTACGTTTAGGGTTAGGGTACGGGTACGGGTTATGGTTACGGTTAGAGTACGGGTTAGGTTTAGGGTACGGTTTAGGGTACGGGTTAGGGTTAGGTTTAGGGTTTGGGTACAGTTAGGGTACGGGTTAGGGTTAGGGTTATGGTTAGGGTACGGGTTAGGGTTAGGGTACGGGTTAGGGTTAGAGTTAGGGTACGGTTTAGGGTTAGGGTATGGGTTAGGTTTAGGGTACGGGTTAGGGTTAGGGTTCGGGTACGGGTTAGGGTTAGGTTTAGGGTACGTGTTAGGGTTAGGGTTAGGGTTAGGGTTAGAGTTTAGGGTTAGGGATAGGCTTAGGTTTAGGATTAGGGTACGGGTAAAGGTACGGGTTAGGGTTAGGTTTAGGGTTAGGGTATGGGTTAGGGTTAGGGTTAGGGTAAGTTTTAGGTTTAGGGTTAGGGTACGGGTTAGGGTTAGGGTAGGGGTTAGGGTTAGGGTTAGAGTTAGGGTTAGGGTTAGGGTACGGGTTATGGTTAGGGTTAGGTTTAGGGTTAGGTTTAGGGTTAGGGTACGGGTTAGGGTTAGGTTTAGGGTACGGGTTAGGGTTAGGGTACGGGTTAGGGTTAGGGTTAGGGTACGGGTTAAGGTACGGGTTAGGGTTAGGGTTAGCTTTAGGTTACGGGTTAGGGTTAGGGTACGGGTTAGGGTTAGGGTTAGGGTATGGGTTAGGGTTAGGGTTAGGGTACGGGTTAGGTTTAGGGTACGGTTTAGGGTTAGGGTGAGGGTTAGGGTTAGGGTTAGCGTACGGGTTAGGGTTAGGGTTAGGGTACGGGTTAAGGTACGGGTTAGGGTTAGGGTTAGGGTTAGGGTACGGGTTAAGGTTAGGGTTAGGGTTAGGGTTATGTTTAGGAAAGGGTTAGGGTTAGGGTTAGGGTTAGGGTTAGGGTACGGGTTAGGGGTAGGTTTAGGGTTAGGGTTATGGTTAGGGTTAGGGTACGGGTTAGGGTTTGGGTCCGGGTTAGGGTACGGGTTAGGGTTAGGGTTAGGGTAAGGGTTAGGTTTAGGGTAAGGGTTAGTGTACGGGTTAGGGTTAGGGTTAGGGTTAGGTTTAGGGTACGGGTTAGGGTTAGGGTAAGCATTAAGGTTAGGGTACGGGTTAGGGTACGGTTTAGGGTTAGGGTACAGGTTAGGGTTAGGGTTAGGGTACGGGTTAGGGTTAGGTTACGGGTTAGGGATAGGGTACGGGTTAGGGTTAGGTTTAGGGTACGGGTTAGGGTTAGGGTTAGGGGATAGGGTTAGGGTTAGTGTTAGGGTTAGGGTACGGGTTAGGGTTAGGGTACGGGTTAGGTTTAGGGTATGGGTTAGGGTTAGGGTTAGGGTACGGGTTAGGGTTAGGGTTAGGGGTTAGGGTTAGGTTAGGGTTAGGGTTAGGTTTAGGGTACGGGTTAGGGTTAGGGTACGGTTTAGGGTTAGGGTGAGGGTTAGGGTTAGGGTTAGCATACGGGTTAGGGTTAGGGTTAGGGTTGGGGTTAGTCTTAGGGTACGGGTTAGGGTTAGGTTTAGGGTTAGGGTTAGGGTTAGGGTTAGGAAAGGGTTAGGGTTAGGATTAGGGTTAGGTTTAGGGTACGGGTTAAGGTTAGGGTTAGGGTAGGGGTTAGGGTTAGGGATAGGGTTAGGGTTAGGGTTAGGGTTAGGGTACGGGTTATGGTTAGGGTTAGGGAACGGGCTAGGTTTAGGGTTAGGGTTAGGGTTAGCGTACGGGTTATGGTTAGGGTTAGGTTTAGGGTACGGGTTAGGGTTAGGGTTAGGGTTAGTGTTAGGGTTAAAGTACGGGTTAGGGTTAGGGTTAGGGTTAGGGTTATGGGTTAGGGGTTAGATTTAGGTTTAGGGTTTGGGTTAGGGTACGGGTTAGTGTACGAGTTAGGGTTAGGGTTAGGGTTAGGGTACGTGTTAGGGTTAGGGTTAGGGTTAGGGTTAGGGTTAGGTACGGGTTAGGTTTAGGGTTAGGGTAAGGGTTAGGGTACGGGTTAGGATTAGGGTTAGGGTTAGTGTTAGGTTTAGGGTACGGGTTAGGGTTAGGGTTAGGGTTTGGGTACTGGTTAGGGTACGGGTTAGGGTTAGGGTACGGGGTAAGGTACGGGTTAGGGTACGGTTTAGGGTTAGGGATAGTGTTAGGGTTAGGGTACGGGTTAGGGTTAGGGTACGGGTTAGGGTTAGGGTACGGGTTAGGGTTAGGATACGGGTTAGGGTTAGGGATTAGTGTTAGTATTAGGGTTAGGTTTAGGGTTAGGGTACGGGTTAGAGTTAGGGTACCGGTTAGGGTTAGGGTTAGGGTACGGGTTAGGTTTAGGGTACGGGTTAGGGTTAGGGTAAGGGTTAGGGTTAGGGTTAGGGTACTTGTTAGATTTAGGGTTAGGGGTTAGGGTTAGGGTTAGGGTTAGGGTACGGGTTAAGGTTAGTGTTAGGTTTAGGGTTAGGGTACGTGTTAGGGTTAGGGTACGGGTTAGGGTTAGGGTTAGGGTACGGGTTAGGTTTATGGTTTGGGTTAGGGTACGGGTTAGGGTTAGGGTTAGGGTTAGGGTACGGGTTAGGGTTAGGTTACGGTTTAGGGTACGGGTTAGCATTAGTGTTAGGGTTAGGGTTATGTTTAGGAAAGGGTTAGGGTTAGGGTTAGGGTACGGGTTAGGGTTATGGTTAGGGGTAGGGTTAGGGTTAGGGTACGGGTTAGGGTTAGGGTACGGGTTAGGGTTAGGGTACAGGTTAGGGTACGGGTTAGGGTTAGGGTTAGGGTACGTTTAGGGTTAGGATACGGGTACGGGTTATGGTTACGGTTAGGGTATGGGTTAGGTTTAGGGTACGGTTTAGGGTACGGGTAAGGGTTAGGTTTAGGGTTTGGGTACGGGTTAGGGTTAGTGTTAGGGTTAGGGTAAGGGTTAGGTATAGGTTAGGGTATGGGTTAGGGTTAGGGTTAGGGTTAGGTTTAGGGTACTGTTTAGGATTAGGGTTAGGGTAAGGGTTAGGTTTAGGGTACGGGTTAGGGTACGGGTTAGGGTTAGGGTTAGGGTTAGGTTTAGGGTTAGCGTACGGGTTAGGGTTAGGGTTAGGTTTAGGTACGAGTTAGGGTTAGGGTACGGGTTAGGGTTCGGGTACGGGTTAGGGTACCAGTTAGGGTTAGGATTAGGGTTAGGGTACGGGTTAGGGTTAGGGTACGGGTTAGGGTTAGGGTTAGGGTTAGTGTACGGGTTAGGGTTAGGGTACTGGTTAGGGTTAGGGTTAGGGTTATGGTTAGGGTTAGGGTACGGATTAGGGTTAGGGTACGGGTTAGGGTTAGGTTTAGGGTACGGGTTAGGGTTAGGGTTAGGGTAAGGGTTAAGGTTAGGGTACGGGTTAGGGTTAGGGTACGGGTTAGGGTTAGGATTAGGATTAGAGTTAGCGTACGGATTAGGGTTAGGGTACGGGTTATGGTTAGGGTTAGGGTACGGGTTAGGGTTAGGGTTAGGGTAAGGGTTAGGTTTAGGGTAAGGGTTAGTGTACGGGTTAGGGTTAGGGTTAGGGTTAGGTTTAGGGTACGGGTTAGGGTTAGGGTAAGCATTAAGGTTAGGGTACGGGTTAGGGTACGGTTTAGGGTTAGGGTACAGGTTAGGGTTAGGGTTAGGGTTAGGGTTAGGGTCCGGGTTAGGGTTAGGTTACGGGTTAGGGTTAGGGTACGGGTTAGGGTTAGGTTTAGGGTACGGGTTAGGGTTAGGGTTAGGGGATAGGGTTAGGGTTAGTGTTAGGGTTAGGGTACGGGTTAGGGTTAGGGTACGGGTTAGGGTTAGGGTATGGGTTAGTGTTAGGGTTAGGGTACGGGTTAGGGTTAGGGTTAGGGGTTAGGGTTAGGGTTAGGGTTAGGGTTAGATTTAGGGTACGGGTTAGGGTTAGGGTACGGTTTAGGGTTAGGGTGAGGGTTAGGGTTAGGGTTAGCATACGGGTTAGGGTTAGGGTTAGGGTTAGGGTTAGTCTTAGGGTACGGGTTAGGGTTAGGTTTAGGGTTAGGGTTAGGGTTAGGGTTAGGAAAGGGTTAGGGTTAGGATTAGGGTTAGGTTTAGGGTACGGGTTAAGGTTAGGGTTAGGGTAGGGGTTAGGGTTAGGGATAGGGTTAGGGTTAGGGTTAGGGTTAGGGTACGGGTTATGGTTAGGGTTAGGGAACGGGCTAGGTTTAGGGTTAGGGTTAGGGTTAGCGTACGGGTTATGGTTAGGGTTAGGTTTAGGGTACGGGTTAGGGTTAGGGTTAGGGTTAGTGTTAGGGTTAAAGTACGGGTTAGGGTTAGGTTTAGGGTTAGGGTTATGGGTTAGGGGTTAGATTTAGGTTTAGGGTTTGGGTTAGGGTACGGGTTAGTGTACGAGTTAGGGTTAGGGTTAGGGTTAGGGTACGTGTTAGGGTTAGGGTTAGGGTTAGGGTTAGGGTTAGGTACGGGTTAGGTTTAGGGTTAGGGTAAGGGTTAGGGTACGGGTTAGGATTAGGGTTAGGGTTAGTGTTAGGTTTAGGGTACGGGTTAGGGTTAGGGTTAGGGTTAGGGTTAGGGTACTGGTTAGGGTACGGGTTAGGGTTAGGGTACGGGGTAAGGTACGGTTTAGGGTACGGTTTAGGGTTAGGGATAGTGTTAGGGTTAGGGTACGTGTTAGGGTTAGGGTACGGGTTAGGGTTAGGGTACGGGTTAGGGTTAGGATACGGGTTAGGGTTAGGGGTTAGTGTTAGTATTAGGGTTAGGTTTAGGGTTAGGGTACGGGTTAGGGTTAGGGTACCGGTTAGGGTTAGGGTTTGGGTACGGGTTAGGTTTAGGGTTAGGGGTTAGGGTTAGGGTTAGGGTACGGGTTAGGGTTAGGGTACGGGTTAGGGTTAGGGTTAGGGTTAGGTTTAGGGTACGGGTTAGGGTTAGGGGACGGATTAGGGTTAGGGTTAGGGTACGGGTTAGGGATAGGGTTAGGGGTTAGGGTTAGGGTTATGGTTAGGTTTAGGGTTAAGGTACGGGTTAGGGTTAGGGTACGGGTTAGGGTTAGGGTTAGGGTTAGGGTTAGCGTACGGGTTAGGGTTAGGGTTAGGGTTAGGTACGGGTTAGGGTTAGGGTACGGGTTAGTGTTCGGGTACGGGTTAGGGTACCAGTTAGGGTTAGGATTAGGGTTAGGGTACGGTTTAGGGTTAGGGTACGGGTTAGGGTTAGGGTTAGGGGTTAGGGTTAGGGTTAGGGTTAAGGTACGGGTTAGGTTTAGGGTACGGGTTAGGGTTAGGGTTAGGGTTAGGTTTAGGGTTAGCGTACGGGTTAGGGTTAGGGTTAGGGTTAGGTACGGGTTAGGGTTAGGGTACGGGTTAGGGTTCGGGTACGGGTTAGGGTACCAGTTAGGGTTAGGATTAGGGTTAGGGTACTGGTTAGGGTTAGGGTACGGGTTAGGGTTAGGGTTAGGGTTAGTGTACGGGTTAGGGTTAGGGTACGGGTTAGGGTTAGGTTTAGGGTTATGGTTAGGGTTAGGGTACGGGTTAGGGTTAGGATTAGGGTACGGTTTAGGGTTAGGCTACGGTTTAGGGTTAGGGTTAGGGTACGGTTTAGGGTTAGGGTACGGGTTAGGGTTAGGGTTAGTTTTAGGGTTAGGGTACAGGTTAGAGTTAGGGTTAGGATACGGGTTATGGTTAGGGTTAGCGTTAGGGTTAGGGTTAGGCTACGGGTTAGGGTTAGGGTTAGGTTTAGGGTTAGTGTTAGGGGTTAGGGGTTAGGATTAGGGTTAGGGTTAGGGTTAGAGGTTAGGGGTTAGGGTTTGGGTTAGGGTTAGGGTTAGGGTACGGGTTAGGGTTACGGTTAGGGTTAGTGTTAGGGTTAAGGTACGGGTTAGGGTTAGGGTTAGGGTTAGAGTACGGGTTTGGGTTAGTGTTAGGGTTAGGATTAGGGTTAGGGTACGGGTTAGGTTTAGGGTAAGGGTTAGGGTTAGGGTACGGGTTAGGGTTAGGATTAGGGTTAGGGTACGGGTTAGGGTTAGTGTTCGGGTTAGGGTTAGGTTTAGGTTTAGGGTTAGGGTTAGGGTACGCGTTAGGGTTAGGGTACGGGTTAGGGTTAGAGTTACGTTACGGGTTAGGTTTAGGGTTAGGGGTTAGGGTTAGGGTTAGGGTTAGGGTTATTGTACGGGTTAGGGTTAGGGTACGGGTTAGGGTTAGGGTTAGGTTTAGGGTTAGTGTACGGGTTAGGGTTAGGGTTAGGGTTAGGGTACGGGTTAGGGTACGGGTTAGGGTTAGGGCACGTGTTAGTGTTAGGGTTAGGGTTAGTGTTAAGGTTAGGGTTAGGGTTAGGGTACGGGTTAGGGTTCGGGTACGGGTTAGGGTACCAGTTAGGGTTAGGATTAGGGTTAGGGTACGGGTTAGGGTTAGGGTACGGGTTAGGGTTAGGGTTAGTGGTTAGGGTTAGGGTTAGGGTTAAGGTACAGGTTAGGTTTAGGGTACGGGTTAGGGTTAGGGTTAGGGTTAGGTTTAGGGTTAGCGTACGGGTTAGGGTTAGGGTTAGGGTTAGATACGGGTTAGGGTTAGGGTACGGGTTAGGGTTCGGGTACGGGTTAGGGTACCAGTTAGGGTTAGGATTAGGGTTAGGGTACGGGTTAGGGTTAGGGTACGGGTTAGGGTTAGGGTTAGGGTTAGTGTACGGGTTAGGGTTAGGGTATGGGTTAGGGTTAGGTTTAGGGTTATGGTTAGGGTTAGGGTACGGGTTAGGGTTAGGATTAGGGTACGGTTTAGGGTTAGGCTACGGTTTAGGGTTAGGGTTAGGGTACGGTTTAGGGTTAGGGTACGGGTTAGGGTTAGGGTTAGTTTTAGGGTTAGGGTACAGGTTAGAGTTAGGGTTAGGATACGGGTTATGGTTAGGGTTAGCGTTAGGGTTAGGGTTAGGCTACGGGTTAGGGTTAGGGTTAGGTTTAGGGTTAGTGTTAGGGGTTAGGGGTTAGGATTAGGGTTAGGGTTAGGGTTAGAGTTTAGGGGTTAGGGTTTGGGTTAGGGTTAGGGTTAGGGTACGGGTTAGGGTTACGGTTAGGGTTAGTGTTAGGGTTAAGGTACGGGTTAGGGTTAGGGTTAGGGTTAGAGTACGGGTTTGGGTTAGTGTTAGGGTTAGGATTAGGGTTAGGGTACGGGTTAGGTTTAGGGTAAGGGTTAGGGTTAGGGTACGGGTTAGGGTTAGGTTTAGGGTTAGGGTACGGGTTAGGGTTAGTGTTCGGGTTAGGGTTAGGTTTAGGTTTAGGGTTAGGGTTAGGGTACGGGATAGGGTTAGGGTACGGGTTAGGGTTAGAGTTACGTTACGGGTTAGGTTTAGGGTTAGGGGTTAGGGTTAGGTTTAGGGTTAGGGTTATTGTACGGGTTAGGGTTAGGGTTCGGGTTAGGGTTAGGGTTAGGTTTAGGGTTAGTGTACGGGTTAGGGTTAGGGTTAGGGTTAGGGTTAGGGTTAGGGTTAGCGTTAGGGTACAAGGTTAGGGTTAGGGTTATTGTTAGGGTATGGGTTAGTGTTAGGGTTAGGGTTAGTGTTAGGTTAGGCTAAGGATGAGGGTTGGGTTAGGGTTAGGGTACGGGTTAGGGTTAGGGTTAGGTTTAGGGTTAGGGTACGGTTTAGGGTACGGGTTAGGGTTAGGGTACGGGTTGGGGTTAGGGTTAGGGTTAGGTTTAGGAAAGGGTGAGTACGGGTTAGGGTTAGGGTACGGGTTAAGTTTAGTGTACGGTTAGGGTTAGGGTTAGGGGTTAGGGTTAGGCTTAGGGTTAGGGTACGGGTTAGGGTTAGGGTACGGGTTAGGGTTAGGTTTAGTGTACGAGTTAGAGTTAGGGTACGGGTTAGGGTAAGTTTTAGTGTACGGGTTAGGGTTAGGGTACGGGTTACGGTTAGGGTTAGGGTTAGGGTTAGGGTTAGGGTTAGCGCACGTGGTAGGGTTAGTGTTAGGGTATGGGTTAGGGTACGGGTTAGGGTTAGGTTTAGGGTACGGGTTAGGGTTAGGGTTAGGGTTAGGGTACGTGTTAGGGTTAGGGTTAGGGTATGGGTTAGGGTTAGGGTTAGGGTTAGGGTACGGGTTAGGGTTAGGGTTAGGGTTAGGGTTAAGGGTTAGTGTTAGGGTTAGGGTTAGGGTTAGGTTTAGGGTTAGTGTACGGGTTAGGGTAAGGGTTAGGGTTAGGGTTAGGGTTAGGGTTAGGGTACGGGGTAAGGTTAGGATTAGGGTACGGTTTAGGTTTAGGGTACGGTTTAGGGTTAGGGTTAGGGTACGGGTTAGGGTTAGGGTACGGGTTAGGGTTAGGGTACGGGTTAGGGATAGAGTTACGGTTGGGGTTAGGGTACGTGTTAGGGTTAGGTTTAGGGTACGGGTTAGGGTTAGGGTTAGGGTACGTGTTAGGGTTAGGGTTAGGGTTAGGGTTAGTGTTAGGGTTTGCGTACGGGTTAGGGTTAGGTTTAGGGTTCGGGTTAGGGTTAGGGTACGGGTTAGGGTTAGGGTTAGGTTAGGGGTTAGGGTTAGGTTTAGGGTTAGGGTTAGGGTTAGGTTTAGGGAGAGAGTACGGGTTAGGGTTCGGGTTAGGGTTAGGGTTAGGGTACGGATTAGGCTTAGGGTTAGGTTTAGGGTACGGGTTAGGGTTAGGGTTAGGGGTTAGGGTTAGGGTATGGGTTAGGGTTAGGGTTAGGGTTAGGGTAAGGTTACGGGTTAGGTTTAGGGTACGGGTTAGTGTTAGGATTAGGGTACGGGTTAGGGTTAGGGTTAGGGTTAGGGTTAGGGATATGGGTTAGGGGTTAGGGTTAGGTTTAGGGTTAGGGTTAGGGTACGGGATAGTGTACGAGTTAGGTTTAGGGTTAGGGTTAGTGTACGGGTTAGGGTTAGGGTTAGGGTACGTGTTAGGTTTAGGATTGGGTTAGGATTAGGGTTAGGGTTAGGTTACGGGTTAGGGTTAGGGTACGGGTTAGGTTACGGGGTAGGGTTAGGGTACGGGTTAGGGTACGGGTTAGGGTTAGGTTTAGGGTACGTGTTAGGGTTAGGATTGGGTTAGGATTAGGGTTAGGATTAGGGTACGGTTTAGGGTTAGGGTACGGGTTAGGGTACGGGTTAGGGTTAGGGTACGAATAGGGTTAGGGTACGTTTTAGGGTTAGGGTTAGGGTACTGGTTAGGGTTAGGGTTAGGGTACGGGTTAGGTTTAGGATTAGGGTTAGGGTAAGGGTACGGGTTAGGGTTAGGGTTAGGGTTAGGGTTAGGGTTAGGTAAGGGTTAGGGTTAGGTTTAGGGTTAGGGTTATGTTTAGGTTACGGGATAGGGTTAGGGTTAGGGTTAGGGTTAGGGTTAGGGTTAGGATTAGGGTTAGGTTAGGAAAGTGTTAGGGTTAGGGTTACGGTACGGGTTAGGGTTAGGGTTAGGGGTAGGGCTTAGGGTTAGGGTACGGGTTAGGGTTAGGCTACGGGTTAGGGTTAGGGTACGGGTTATGGTACGGTTTAGGGTTAGGGTTAGGGTACGGGTTATGGTTAGGGTACGGTTTAGGGTTAGGGTTAGGTTTAGGGTACGGGTTAGGGTTAGGGTTAGGGTACGGTTTAGGGTTAGGGTTATGTTTGGGGTACGGGTACGGGTTAGGGTTAGGGGTTAGCGTTAGTGTACGGGTTAGGTTTAGGGTTAGGGTTAGGGTTAGGATACGGGTTAGGGTTAGGGTTAGGGTTAGTGTTAGGGTTAAAGTACGGGTTAGTGTTAGGGGTAGGGTTAGGGTTAGGGTAAGCGGTTAGGGGTTAGTGTTAGGGTAAGGGTTAAGTTTAGGGTTAGGGTAAGGGTTAGGGTACGAGTTAGGGTTAGGGTTAGGGTTAGGGTACGGGTTAGTTTTAGGGTTAGGGTTCGGGTAGGGGTTAGGGTTAGGTTACGGGTTAGGGTTAGAGTTAGGTTTAGGGTTAGGGTTAGGGGTTAGGGGTTAGGGGTAAGGGTTAGGGTTAGGGTTAGGGTTAGGGTACGGGTTAGGGTTAGGGTTAGAATAAGTGTTAGGGTTAGGTTACAGGTTAGGTTACGGGTTAGGGTTAGGGTACGGGTTAGGGTACGGTTTAGGGTACGGGTTAGGGTTAGGGTTAGGGTTAGGGCACGGGTTACGGTTAGGGTACCGCTTAGGGTTAGGGTACGGTTTAGGTTTAGGCTTAGCGTACGGGTTAGGTTTAGGGTTAGGGGTTAGGGTTAGATTTAGTGTTAGGGTACGGGTTAGGTTTAGGGTACGGGTTAGGGTTAGGGTTAGGGTTAGGGTACGGGTTTGGGTTAGGTTTGGGGGTTAGGTTTAGGGTTAGGTTTAGGGTTAGTGTTAGGCTTAGGGTTAGGGTACGGTTTAGGGTTAGGGTTAGGGTTAGCGTTCGGATTAGGGTTAGGGTTAGGGTTAGTGTTAGGGTTAGGGTACGGGTTAGGGTTAGGGTATGAGTTAGGGTTAGGGTTAGGGTTAGGGTTAGGAAATGGGTTAGGGTTAGGGTTAGGGTTAGGGTTAGGGTTAGGGTTAGGGTACGGGTTAAGGTTAGGGTTAGGGTACGGGTTAGGGTTAGGGTTAGGGTTAGGGTACGGGTTAGGGTTAGAGTACGGGATAGGGTTAGTGTTAGGGTTAGGGTGCGGTTTAGGGTTCGGGTTAGGGTTAGGGTTAGGGTTAAGGTACGGGTTAGGTTTATGGTACGGGTTAGGGTATCGGTTAGGGTGAGGGTTAGAGTTAGGGTTAGGTTTAGGAAAGGGTTAGGGTTAGGGTTAGGGTACGGGTTAAGTTTAGGGTTAGGGTTAGGGTACGGGAAGGGTTAGGGTACGGGGTAGCGTTAGGGTACGGGTTAGGGTACGGGTTAGGGTTAAGGTTAGGGTACGGGTTAGGGTTAGGATTGGGTTAGGGTTAGGGTTAGGGTTAGGGTACAGGTTAGGGTTAGGGTTAGTTTTAGGGTTGGGTACGGGTTAGAGTTAGGGTTAGGGTACGGGTTATGGTTAGGGTTAGGGTTAGGCTACGGGTTAGGGTTAGGGTTAGGGTTAGGGTTAGTGTTAGGGGTTAGGGGTTAGGATTAGGGTTAGGGTTAGGGTTAGAGGTTAGGGGTTAGGGTTTGGGTTAGGGTTAGGGTTAGGGTACGGGTTAGGGTTAGGGTTAGGGTTAGTGTTAGGGTTAAGGTACGGGTTAGGGTTAGGGTTAGGGTTAGAGTATGGGTTTGGGTTAGTGTTAGGGTTAGGATTAGGGTTAGGGTACAGGTTAGGTTTAGGGTAAGGGCTAGGGTTAGGGTACGGGTTAGGGTTAGGTTTAGGGTTAGGGTACGGGTTAGGGTTAGGGTTCGGGTTAGGGTTAGGGTTAGGTTTAGGGTTAGGGTTAGGGTATGGGTTAGGGTTAGGGTACGGGTTAGTGTTAGAGTTAGGTTACGGGTTAGGTTGTGGGTTAGGGGTTAGGGTTAGGGTTAGGGTTAGGGTTATTGTACGGGTTAGGGTTAGCGTACGGGTTAGGGTTAGGGTTAGGTTTAGGGTTAGCGTACGAGTTAGGGTTAGGATTAGGGTTAGGGTTAGGGTTAGGGTACGGGTTAGAGTTAGGGTACGGGTTAGTGTTAGGGTTAGGGTTAGGGTTAGTGTTAGGGTTAGTAAAGGGTTAGGGTTAGGGTTAGCGTTAGGGTTAGGGTACGGGTTAGGGTTAGGGTTAGGGTACGGGATAGGGTTAGGGTTAGGGTTAGGGTTAGGGGTTAGGGGTTAGTGTTAGGGTTAGGGTTAGGTTTAGGGTTAGGGTACGGGTTAGGGTACGGGTTAGGGTTAGGGCACGGGTTAGTGTTAGGGTTAGGGTTAGTGTTAGGGTTAGGGTTAGGGTTAGGGTACGGGTTAGGTTTAGGGTACGGGTTAGGGTACGGGTTAGGGTTAGGGTACGGGTTAGGGTTAGGGTTAGGGATTAGGGTGAGATTTAGGGTTAGGGTTAGGGTTAGGGTACGGTTTAGGGTTAGGGTTAGGGTTAGGTTTAGGGTCAGTGTTAGGGGTTAGGGTTAGGGTTAGGGTTAGGGTACGGGTTAGGGTTAGGGTACGGGTTAGGGTTAGGTTTAGTGTACGAGTTAGAGTTAGGGTACAGGTTAGGGTAAGTGTTAGTGTACGGGTTAGGGTTAGGGTTAGGGGTTAGGGTTAGGGTTAGGGTTAGGGTACGGGTTAGGGTTAGGGTACGGGTTAGTGTTAGGTTTAGTGTACGAGTTAGAGTTAGGGTACGGGTTAGGGTAAGGGTTAGTGTACGGGTTAGGGTTAGGGTACGGGTTACGGTTAGGTTTAGGGTAAGGGTTAGGGTTAGGGTTAGCCTACGTGGTAGGGTTAGTGTTAGGGTATGGGTTAGGGTTAGGGTACGGGTTAGGGTTAGGGTTAGCGTACGGGTTAGGTTTAGGGTTAGGGTTAGGGTACGTGTTAGGGTTAGGGTTAGGGTATGGGTTAGGGTTAGAGTTAGGGTTAGGGTACGTGTTTGCGTTAGTGTTAGGTTTAGGATTAGGTTTAGGTTACGGGTTAGGTTTAGGGTAAGGGTTAGGGTTAGGCTACGGGTTAGGGTACGGGTTAGGGTTAGGGTTAGGGTTAGGGTACGGGTTAGGGTTAGGGTTAGGGTACGGGTTACGGTTAGGTTTAGGGTTAGGGTTAGGTTTATCGTACGGGTTAGGGTTAGGGTTAGGTTTAGGTTTAGGTTTAGGGTACGGGTTAGGTTTAGAGTACGGGTTAGGGTTAGGGTTAGGGTTAGAGTTAGGGTTAGGAAAGGGTTAGGGTTAGGGTTAGGGTTAGGGTTAGGGTACGGGTTAGGGTTAGGGTTAGGGTACGGGTTAAGGTACGAGTTAGGGTTAGGGTTAGGGTTAGGGTACGGGTTAAGGTTAGGGTTAGGGTTAGGGGTTAGGGGTTAGGGTTAGGGTTAGTTAGGTTAAGGGTTAGGGTACGGGTTAGGGTACGGTTTAGGCTTAGGGTACGGGTTAGTGTTAGGGTTATGGTTAGGGTTAGGGTACGGGTTAGGATTAGGTTTAGGGTTTGGGTTAGTTTTAGGAAAGGGTTAGGGTTAGGGTTAGGGTTAGGGTTAGTGTTAGGGTTAGGGTTAGGAAACGGTTAGGGTTAGGGTTAGCGTTAGGGTTAGGGTACGGGTTAGGGTTAGGGTTAGGGTACGGGTTAGGGTTAGGGTTAGGGTTATGGTTAGGGGTTAGGTGTTAGTGTTAGGGTTAGGGTTAGGGTTAGGGTTAGGGTTAGGGTACGGGTTAGGGTTAGGGTTAAGGGTTAGGGTTAGGGTTAGGGTTAGGGTTAGAGTACGGGTTTGGGTTAGTGTTAGGGTTAGGATTAGTGTTAAGGTACGGGTTAGGTTTAGGGTAAGGTTTAGGTTTAGGGTACGGGTTAGGGTTAGGTTTAGGGTTAGGGTTAGGGTTAGGGTACGGGTTAGGGTTAGGTTTAGGGTACGTGTTAGGGTTAGGATTGGGTTAGGATTAGGGTTAGGGTTAGGGTAAGGGTTAGGGTTATGGTACGGGTTAGGGTACGGGTTAGGGTTAGGGTTAGGGTTAGGGTTAGTTTTAGGGTTTGGGTTAGGGTATGGGTTAGGGTTAGGGTACGGGTTGGGGTTAGGCTTAGGGTTAGGTTTAGGAAAGGGTTAGGAGTAGGGTTAGCGTTAGGGTTAGGGTACGGGTTAGGGTTAGGGTTAGTGTACGGGTTAGGGTTAGGGTTAGGGTTTGGGTTAGTGGTTAGGGGTTAGTGTTAGTGTTAGGGTTAGGGTTAGGGTTAGGGTTAGGGTTTGTGTTAGGGTACGGGTTAGGGTACGGGTTAGGTTTAGGGCACGCGTTAGTGTTAGGGTTAGGGTTAGGGTTAGGGTTAGGGTACGGGTTAGTGTCAGGGTACGGGTTAGGGTACGGGTTAGTGTTACGGTACGGGTTAGGGTTAGGGTTAGGGGTTAGGGTGAGGGTTAGGGTTAGGGATAGGGTTAGGGTACGGGTTAGGGTTAGGGTTAGGTTTAGGGTACGGGTTAGGGGTTAGGGTTAGGGTTAGGATTGGGTACGGGTTAGGGTTAGGGTACGGGTTAGGTTTAGGGTACGGGTTAGGTTTAGGGTTAGGGTTAGGGTTAGGGTTAGGGTACAGGTTAGGTTTAGGATTAGGGTTAAAGTTAGGGTACGTGTTAGGGTTAGGGTTAGGGTACGGGTTAGGGTTAGGGTACGGGTAATGTAAGGGTACGGGTTAGGGTTAGGATTAGGGTACGTGTTAGGGTTAGGGTTAGGGTTTAGGGTTAGGGTTAGGGTACGTGTTAGGGTTAGGGTACTGGTTAGTGTACGGTTTAGGGTTAGGGTACGGGTTAGGTTTAGGGTACGGTTTAGGTTTAGGTTTAGGGTACGGGTTAGGGTTAGGGTTAGGGTTAGCGTACGGGTTAGGGTTAGGTTTAGGCTTAGGTTTAGGGTTAGGGTACGGGTTAGGGTTAGGGTACGGGTTAGGGTTAGGGTTAGGGATAGGGTAGGGTTAGGGTAAGGGTTCGGTTTAGGGTTAGGGTTAGGGTTAGGGTTAGGGTACGGGTTAGGGTTAGGGTTAGGGTTAGGGTTAGGTTACGGGTTAGGTTTAGGGTTAGGGTTAGGGTACGTGGTAGGGTTAGGTTTAGTGTACGGGTTAGTGTTAGGGTACGGGTTAGGGTTAGGTTTAGGTTACGGGTTAGGGTTAGGGTTAGGGTTAGGGTTAGGGTTAGGGTTAGGATTAGGGTTAGGTTTAGGAAAGTATTAGGGTTAGGGTTAGGGTACGGGTTAGGGTTAGGGTACGGGTTAGGGTTAGGGTTAGGGTTAGGGTACGGGTTAGGGTTAGGGTACGGGTTAGGGTTAGGGTACGGGTTATGGTACGGGTTAGGGTTAGGGTTAGGGTACGGTTTATGGTTAGGGTACGGTTTAGGGTTAGGGTTAGTGTTAGGGTACGGGTTAGGGTTAGGGTACGGGTTAGGGTTAGGGTTAGGGTACGGGTTAGGGTACGGGTTAGGGTACGGGTTAGGGTTAGGGTTAGGGTACGGTTTAGGGTGAGGGTTAGGTTTGGGGTACGGGTACGGGTTAGGGTTAGGGGTTAGCGTTAGTGTACGGGTTAGGGTTAGGGTTAGGGTTAGGGTTAGGATACGGGTTAGTGTTAGGGTTAGGGTTAGTGTTAGGGTTAAAGTACGGTTAGGGTTAGGGGTAGGGTTAGGGTTAGGGTTAGGGGTTAGGGGTTAGTGTTAGGGTAAGGTTTAGGGTTAGGGTTAAGGTAAGGGTTAGGGTACGAGTTAGGGTTAGGGTTAGGGTTAGTGTACGGGTTAGGTTTAGGGTTAGGGTTCGGGTAGGGGTTAGGGTTAGGGTACGGGTTAGGGTTAGAGTTAGGGTTAGGGTTAGGGTTAGGGGTTAGGGGTAAGGGTTAGGGTTAGGGTTAGGGTTAGGGTACGGGTTAGGGTTAGGTTGAGAATAAGGGTTAGGGTTAGGTTACGGGTTAGGTTACGGGTTAGGGTTAGGGTACGGGTTAGGGTACGGTTTAGGGTACGGGTTAGGGTTAGGGTTAGTGTTAGGGCACGGGTTAGGATTAGGGTACCGGTTAGGGTTAGGGTACGGTTTAGGGTTAGGCTTAGCGTACGGGTTAGGTTTAGGGTTAGGGGTTAGGGTTAGTTTTAGGGTTAGGGTACGGGTTAGGTTTAGGGTACGGGTTAGGGTTAGGGTTAGGGTTAGGTTTAGGGTACGGGTTAAGTTTAGTGTACGGTTTAGGGTTAGGGTTAGGGTACGGGTTTGGGTTAGGGTTGGGGGTTAGGGTTAGGGTTAGGGTTAGGGTTAGGCTTAGGGTTAGGGTACGGTTTAGGGTTAGGGTTAGGGTTAGCGTACGGATTAGGGTTAGGGTTAGGGTTAGTGTTAGGGTTAGGGTACGGGTTAGGGTTAGGGTACGGGTTAGGGTTAGGTTTAGGGTTAGGAAATGGGTTAGGGTTAGGGTTAGGGTTAGGGTTAGGGTTAGGGTACGGGTTAAGGTTAGGGTTAGGTTACGGGTTAGGGTTAGGGTTAAGGTTAGGGTTAGGGTACGGGTTAGGGTTAGGGTACTGGTTAGGGTTAGTGTTAGGGTTAGGGTGCGGTTTAGGGTTCGGGTTAGGGTTAGGGTTAGGGTTAAGGTACGGGTTAGGTTTAGGGTACGGGTTAGGGTATGGGTTAGGGTGAGGGTTAGGGTTAGGGTTAGGTTTAGGAAAGGGTTAGGGTTAGGGTACGGGTTAAGTTTAGGGTTAGGGTTAGGGTACGGGGTAGGGTTAGGGTAAGGGGTAGCGTTAGGGTACGGGTTAGGGTACGGGTTAGGGTTAAGGTTAGGGTACGGGTTAGGGTTAGGTTTGGGTTAGGGTTAGGGTTAGGGTTAGTGTACGGGTTAGGGTTAGGCTACGGGTTAGGGTACGGGTTAGGGTTAGGTTTAGGGTTAGGGTACGGATTAGGGTTAGTGTACGGGTTAGGGTTAGGGTTAGGGTACTGGTTAGGGTTAGGGTTAGGGTACGGGTTAGTGTTAGGGTTAGGGTTAGGGTACGGGTTATGGTTAGGGTTAGGTTTAGGATACAGGTTTGGGTTAGGGATAGGGGTTAGGGTTAGGGTACGGGTTAGGGTACGGGTTAGGGTTAGGTTTAGGGAATGGGTTAGGGTTAGGGTTAAGGTTAGTGTTAGGGTTAAAGTACGGGTTAGGTTTAGTGTTAGGGTTAGGGTTAGGGTTAGGGGTTAGGGGTTAGGTTTAGGGTTAGGGTTAGGGTTAGGGTACGGTTTAGGGTAGGCTTAGGGGTTAGGGTTAGGGTTAGGGTTAGGGTTAGTGTTAGGGTACGAGTTAGGGCTGGGGTACGGGTTAGTGTTAGGTTTAGGGAACGGGTTAGGGTTAGGTTTAGGTGTTAGGGTTAAGGTTAGGGTTAGGGTTAGGGTACGGGTTAGGGTTAGGGTTAGGGTACGGGTTAGGGTTAGGTTTAGGGTTAGGGTTAGGGTTATCGTACGGGTTAGGGTTAGGGTTAGGTTTAGGGTTAGGTTTAGGGTACGGGTTAGGTTTAGAGTACGGGTTAGGGTTAGGTTTAGGGTTAGAGTTAGGGTTAGGAAAGGGTTAGGGTTAGGGTTAGGGTTAGGGTTAGGGTACGGGTTAGGGTTAGGGTTAGGGTACGGGTTAAGGTACGAGTTAGGGTTAGGGTTAGGGTTAGGGTACGGGTTAAGGTTAGGGTTAGGGTTAGGGGTTAGGGGTTAGGGTTAGGGTTAGTTAGGTTAAGGGTTAGGGTACGGGTTAGGGTACGGTTTAGGCTTAGGGTACGGGTTAGTGTTAGGGTTATGGTTAGGGTTAGGGTACGGGTTAGGATTAGGTTTAGGGTTTGGGTTAGTTTTAGGAAAGGGTTAGGGTTAGGGTTAGGGTTAGGGTTAGTGTTAGGGTTAGGGTTAGGAAACGGTTAGGGTTAGGGTTAGCGTTAGGGTTAGGGTACGGGTTAGGGTTAGGGTTAGGGTACGGGTTAGGGTTAGGGTTAGGGTTATGGTTAGGGGTTAGGTGTTAGTGTTAGGGTTAGGGTTAGGGTTAGGGTTAGGGTTAGGGTTAGGGTACGGGTTAGGGTTAGGGTTAAGGGTTAGGGGTTAGTGTTAGGGTTAAGGTTAGGGTTAGGGTACGGGTTAGGGTACGGGTTAGGGTTAGGGCACGTGTTAGGGTTAGGGTTAGGGTTAGGGTTAGGGTATGGGTTAGGGTTAGGGTACGGGTTAGGGTACGGGTTAGGGTTAGGGTACGGGGTAGCGTTAGGGGTTAGGGTTAGGGTTAGGGTTAGGTTTAGGGTTAGGGTAAAGGTTAGGGCTAGGGTTACGGTTAAGGTTAGTGTCAGGGTTAGGGGATAGGGTTAGGGTTAGGGTTAGGGGACTGGTTAGGATTAGGGTACGGGTTAGGTTTAGGGTACGGGTTAGGGTTAGGGTTAGGGTACGGGTTAGGGTTAGGGTTAGGGTACGTGTTAGGGTTAGGGTTAGGGTTAGGGTTAGCGTTAGAGGTTAGGGTTAGGGATAGGGTTAGGGTTAGGATTAGGGTACGGGTTAGGGTACGGTTTAGGGTTAGGTTTAGGGTTAGGGTATGGGTTAGGGTTAGGGTTAGGGTACGTTTTAGGGTAGGGTTCGGGTACGGGTTTGGGTAAGGGTACTGTTTAGGATTAGGGTTAGGTTTAGGTTTAGGGTACGGTTTAGGGTTAGGGTTCGGGTTAGGGTTAGGGTTAGTGTTAGGGTTAGTGTTAGGGTAAGGGTTAGGGTTAGGGTACGGGTTAGGGATAGGGTTAGGGTACGGGTTAGGGTTAGGTTTAGGGTACGGGTTAGGGTTAGGATTGGGTTAGGATTAGGGTTAGGGTTAGGGTAAGGGTTAGGGTTATGGTACGGGTTAGGGTACGGGTTAGGGTTAGGGTTAGGGTTAGGGTTAGTTTTAGGGTTTGGGTTAGGGTATGGGTTAGGGTTAGGGTACGGGTTGGGGTTAGGCTTAGGGTTAGGTTTAGGAAAGGGTTAGGATTAGGGTTAGCGTTAGGGTTAGGGTACGGGTTAGGGTTAGGGTTAGTGTACGTGTTAGGGTTAGGGTTAGGGTTTGGGTTAGTGGTTAGGGGTTAGTGTTAGTGTTAGGGTTAGGGTTAGGGTTAGGGTTTGTGTTAGGGTGCGGGTTAGGGTACGGGTTAGGTTTAGGGCACGCGTTAGTGTTAAGGTTAGGGTTAGGGTTAGGGTTAGGGTACGGGTTAGTGTCAGGGTACGGGTTAGGGTACGGGTTAGGGTTACGGTACGGGTTAGGGTTAGGGTTAGGGGTTAGGGTGAGGGTTAGGGTTAGGGATAGGGTTAGGGTACGGGTTAGGGTTAGGGTTAGGTTTAGGGTACGGGTTAGGGGTTAGGGTTAGGGTTAGGATTGGGTACGGGTTAGGGTTAGGGTACGGGTTAGGTTTAGGGTACGGGTTAGGTTTAGGGTTAGGGTTAGGGTTAGGGTTAGGGTACAGGTTAGGTTTAGGATTAGGGTTAAAGTTAGGGTACGTGTTAGGGTTAGGGTTAGGGTACGGGTTAGGGTTAGGGTACGGGTAATGTAAGGGTACGGGTTAGGGTTAGGATTAGGGTACGTGTTAGGGTTAGGGTTAGGGTTTAGGGTTAGGGTTAGGGTACGTGTTAGGGTTAGGGTACTGTTTAGTGTACGGTTTAGGGTTAGGGTACGGGTTAGGGTTAGGGTACGGTTTAGGTTTAGGTTTAGGGTACGGGTTAGGGTTAGGGTTAGGGTTAGGGTTAGGGTTAGGGTTAGCGTACGGGTTAGGGTTAGGGTTAGGCTTAGGTTTAGGGTTAGGGTACGGGTTAGGGTTAGGGTACGGGTTAGGGTTAGGGTTAGGGATAGGGTAGGGTTAGGGTAAGGGTTCGGTTTAGGGTTAGGGTTAGGGTTAGTGTTAGGGTACGGGTTAGGGTTAGGGTTAGGGTTAGGGTTAGGTTACGGGTTAGGTTTAGGGTTAGGGTTAGGGTACGTGGTAGGGTTAGGGTTAGTGTACGGGTTAGTGTTAGGGTACGGGTTAGGGTTAGGTTTAGGTTACGGGTTAGGGTTAGGGTTAGGGTTAGGGTACGTGTTAGGGTTATGGTAAGGGTTAGGGTTAGGGTTAGGGTTAAGGGTTAGGGTCAGGGTTAGGGTTAGGGTCAGGGTTAGGGTTAGGGTACGGTTTAGGGTACGGGTGAGGGTTAGGGTTAGGGTTAGGGTTAGGGTACGGGTTAGGGTTAGGATTAGGGTACGGTTTAGGGTTAGGGTACGGTTTAGGGTTAGGGTACGGGTTAGGGTTAGGGTACGGGTTAGGGTTAGGGTACGGGTTAGGGTTAGGGTTAGGGTTAGGGTACGGGTTAGGGTTAGGGTTAGAGTACGGGTTAGGGTTAGGGTTAGGGTTAGGGTTAGGGTACGGTTTAGGGTTAGGGTTAGGGTACGGGTTAGGGTTAGGGTTAGGGTTAGAGTTAGGGTTAGGGTACGGGTTAGGGTATGGGTTAGTGTTAGGGTTAGGGTACGGGTTAGAGTTAGGGTTAGGGTACGGGTTATGGTTAGGGTTAGGGTTAGGGTTAGGGTTAGGCTACGGGTTAGGGTTAGGGTTAGGTTTAGGGTTAGTGTTAGGGGTTAGGGGTTAGGGTTAGGGTTAGGGTTAGAGGTTAGGGGTTAGGGTTAGGGTTAGGGTTAGGGTTAGGGTACGGGTTAGGGTTAGGGTTAGGGTTAGTGTTAGGGTTAAGGTACGGGTTAGGGTTAGGGTTAGGGTTAGGGTACGTGTTTGCGTTAGTGTTAGGTTTAGGATTAGGTTTAGGTTACGGGTTAGGTTTAGGGTAAGGGTTAGGGTTAGGCTACGGGTTAGGGTACGGGTTAGGGTTAGGGTTAGGGTTAGGGTACGGGTTAGGGTTAGGGTTAGGGTACGGGTTACGGTTAGGTTTAGGGTTAGGGTTAGGTTTATCGTACGGGTTAGGGTTAGGGTTAGGTTTAGGTTTAGGTTTAGGGTACGGGTTAGGTTTAGAGTACGGGTTAGGGTTAGGGTTAGGGTTAGAGTTAGGGTTAGGAAAGGGTTAGGGTTAGGGTTAGGGTTAGGGTTAGGGTACGGGTTAGGGTTAGGGTTAGGGTACGGGTTAAGGTACGAGTTAGGGTTAGGGTTAGGGTTAGGGTACGGGTTAAGGTTAGGGTTAGGGTTAGGGGTTAGGGGTTAGGGTTAGGGTTAGTTAGGTTAAGGGTTAGGGTACGGGTTAGGGTACGGTTTAGGCTTAGGGTACGGGTTAGTGTTAGGGTTATGGTTAGGGTTAGGGTACGGGTTAGGATTAGGTTTAGGGTTTGGGTTAGTTTTAGGAAAGGGTTAGGGTTAGGGTTAGGGTTAGGGTTAGTGTTAGGGTTAGGGTTAGGAAACGGTTAGGGTTAGGGTTAGCGTTAGGGTTAGGGTACGGGTTAGGGTTAGGGTTAGGGTACGGGTTAGGGTTAGGGTTAGGGTTATGGTTAGGGGTTAGGTGTTAGTGTTAGGGTTAGGGTTAGGGTTAGGGTTAGGGTTAGGGTACGGGTTAGGGTTAGGGTTAAGGGTTAGGGTTAGGGTTAGGGTTAGGGTTAGAGTACGGGTTTGGGTTAGTGTTAGGGTTAGGATTAGTGTTAAGGTACGGGTTAGGTTTAGGGTAAGGTTTAGGTTTAGGGTACGGGTTAGGGTTAGGTTTAGGGTTAGGGTTAGGGTTAGGGTACGGGTTAGGGTTAGGTTTAGGGTACGTGTTAGGGTTAGGATTGGGTTAGGATTAGGGTTAGGGTTAGGGTAAGGGTTAGGGTTATGGTACGGGTTAGGGTACGGGTTAGGGTTAGGGTTAGGGTTAGGGTTAGTTTTAGGGTTTGGGTTAGGGTATGGGTTAGGGTTAGGGTACGGGTTGGGGTTAGGCTTAGGGTTAGGTTTAGGAAAGGGTTAGGAGTAGGGTTAGCGTTAGGGTTAGGGTACGGGTTAGGGTTAGGGTTAGTGTACGGGTTAGGGTTAGGGTTAGGGTTTGGGTTAGTGGTTAGGGGTTAGTGTTAGTGTTAGGGTTAGGGTTAGGGTTAGGGTTAGGGTTTGTGTTAGGGTACGGGTTAGGGTACGGGTTAGGTTTAGGGCACGCGTTAGTGTTAGGGTTAGGGTTAGGGTTAGGGTTAGGGTACGGGTTAGTGTCAGGGTACGGGTTAGGGTACGGGTTAGTGTTACGGTACGGGTTAGGGTTAGGGTTAGGGGTTAGGGTGAGGGTTAGGGTTAGGGATAGGGTTAGGGTACGGGTTAGGGTTAGGGTTAGGTTTAGGGTACGGGTTAGGGGTTAGGGTTAGGGTTAGGATTGGGTACGGGTTAGGGTTAGGGTACGGGTTAGGTTTAGGGTACGGGTTAGGTTTAGGGTTAGGGTTAGGGTTAGGGTTAGGGTACAGGTTAGGTTTAGGATTAGGGTTAAAGTTAGGGTACGTGTTAGGGTTAGGGTTAGGGTACGGGTTAGGGTTAGGGTACGGGTAATGTAAGGGTACGGGTTAGGGTTAGGATTAGGGTACGTGTTAGGGTTAGGGTTAGGGTTTAGGGTTAGGGTTAGGGTACGTGTTAGGGTTAGGGTACTGGTTAGTGTACGGTTTAGGGTTAGGGTACGGGTTAGGTTTAGGGTACGGTTTAGGTTTAGGTTTAGGGTACGGGTTAGGGTTAGGGTTAGGGTTAGCGTACGGGTTAGGGTTAGGTTTAGGCTTAGGTTTAGGGTTAGGGTACGGGTTAGGGTTAGGGTACGGGTTAGGGTTAGGGTTAGGGATAGGGTAGGGTTAGGGTAAGGGTTCGGTTTAGGGTTAGGGTTAGGGTTAGGGTTAGGGTACGGGTTAGGGTTAGGGTTAGGGTTAGGGTTAGGTTACGGGTTAGGTTTAGGGTTAGGGTTAGGGTACGTGGTAGGGTTAGGTTTAGTGTACGGGTTAGTGTTAGGGTACGGGTTAGGGTTAGGTTTAGGTTACGGGTTAGGGTTAGGGTTAGGGTTAGGGTACGTGTTAGGGTTATGGTAAGGGTTAGGGTTAGGGTTAGGGTTAAGGGTTAGGGTCAGGGTTAGGGTTAGGGTCAGGGTTAGGGTTAGGGTACGGTTTAGGGTACGGGTGAGGGTTAGGGTTAGGGTTAGGGTTAGGGTACGGGTTAGGGTTAGGATTAGGGTACGGTTTAGGGTTAGGGTACGGTTTAGGGTTAGGGTACGGTTTAGGGTTAGGGTACGGGTTAGGATTAGGGTACGGGTTAGGGTTAGGGTTAGGGTTAGGGTACGGGTTAGGGTTAGGGTTAGAGTACGGGTTAGGGTTAGGGTTAGGGTTAGGGTTAGGGTACGGTTTAGGGTTAGGGTTAGGGTACGGGTTAGGGTTAGGGTTAGGGTTAGAGTTAGGGTTAGGGTACGGGTTAGGGTATGGGTTAGTGTTAGGGTTAGGGTACGGGTTAGAGTTAGGGTTAGGGTACGGGTTATGGTTAGGGTTAGGGTTAGGGTTAGGGTTAGGCTACGGGTTAGGGTTAGGGTTAGGTTTAGGGTTAGTGTTAGGGGTTAGGGGTTAGGGTTAGGGTTAGGGTTAGAGGTTAGGGGTTAGGGTTAGGGTTAGGGTTAGGGTACGGGTTAGGGTTAGGGTTAGGGTTAGTGTTAGGGTTAAGGTACGGGTTAGGGTTAGGGTTAGGGTTAGGGTACGGGTTTGCGTTAGTGTTAGGTTTAGGATTAGGTTTAGGGTACGGGTTAGGTTTAGGGTAAGGGTTAGGGTTAGGCTACGGGTTAGGGTACGGGTTAGGGTTAGGGTTAGGGTTAGGGTACGGGTTAGGGTTAGGGTTAGGGTACGGGTTAGGGTTAGGTTTAGGGTTAGGGTTAGGGTTATCGTACGGGTTAGGTTTAGGGTTAGGTTTAGGGTTAGGTTTAGTGTACGGGTTAGGTTTAGAGTACGGGTTAGGGTTAGGGTTAGGGTTAGAGTTAGGGTTAGGAAAGGGTTAGGGTTAGGGTTAGGGTTAGGGTTAGGGTACGGGTTAGGGTTAGGGTTAGGGTACGGGTTAAGGTACGAGTTAGGGTTAGGGTTAGGGTTAGGGTTAGGGTTAGGGTACGGTTTAGGTTTAGGTTTAGGGTACGGGTTAGGGTACGGGTTAGGGTTAGGGTTAGGGTTAGCGTACGGGTTAGGGTTAGGGTTAGGCTTAGGTTTAGGGTTAGGGTACGGGTTAGGGTTAGGGTACGGGTTAGGGTTAGGGTTAGGGATAGGGTAGGGTTAGGGTAAGGGTTCGGTTTAGGGTTAGGGTTAGGGTTAGGGTTAGGGTATGGGTTAGGTTTAGGGTTAGGGTTAGGGTTAGGTTACGGGTTAGATTTAGGGTTAGGGTTAGGGTACGTGGTAGGGTTAGGGTTAGTGTACGGGTTAGTGTTAGGGTACGGGTTAGGGTTAGGTTTAGGTTACGGGTTAGGGTTAGGGTTAGGGTTAGGGTACGTGTTAGGGTTATGGTAAGGGTTAGGGTTAGGGTTAGGGTTAAGGGTTAGGGTCAGGGTTAGGGTTAGGGTCAAGGTTAGGGTTAGGGTACGGTTTAGGGTACGGGTGAGGGTTAGGGTTAGGGTTAGGGTTAGGGTACGGGTTAGGGTTAGGATTAGGGTACGGTTTAGGGTTAGGGTACGGTTTAGGGTTAGGGTACGGGTTAGGGTTAGGGTACGGGTTAGGGTTAGGGTACGGGTTAGGGTTAGGGTAAGGGTTAGGGTTAGGCTACGGGTTAGGTTACGGGTTAGGGTTAGGGTTAGGGTTAGGGTACGGGTTAGGGTTAGGGTTAGGGTTAGGGTTAGGTTACGGGTTAGGTTTAGTGTTAGGGTTAGGATTAGGGTACGGGGTAGGGTTAGGGTTAGGGTACGGGTTAGCGTTAGGGTACGGGTTAGGGTTAGGTTTAGGGTACGGGTTAGGGTTAGGGTTAGGGTACGAGTTAGGGTTAGGGTTAGTGTTAGGGTTAGGGTTTGGGTTAGAGGTCAGGGTTAGGGATAGGGTTAGGGTTAGGATAAGGTACGGGTTAGGGTATGGGTTAGGGTTAGGGTTAGGGTTAGGGTACGGGTTAGGGTTAGTGTTAGGGTACGTTTTAGGTTTTGGGTACGGTTTAGGGTTAGGGTTAGGTTTGGGGTATGGGTTAGGATTAGGGTAAGGGTTAGTGTTATGGTTAGGGTACGGGTTAGGGTTAGGTTACTGTTTAGGGTTAGGTTTAGGTTTAGTGTTAGGGTACGGGTTAGGGTTAGGGTACGGGTTAGGGTTAGGGTTAGGGTTAGGGTACGGTTTAGGGTTAGGGTACGGTTTAGGTTTAGGGTTAAGGGTAGGTTTAGTGTTAGTGTTAGGGTAAGGGTTAGGGTTAGGGTTAGGGTACGGGTTAGGGTTAGGTTACGGGTGAGGGTTAGGGTACGGGTTAGGGTTAGTTTTAGGGTTAGGGTTAGGATACTGGTTAGGGTTAGGGAACGGGTTAGTGTTAGAGTTAGGGTTAGTGTTAGGTTTAGGGTTAGGGTTAGGGTACGGGTTAGGTTTAGGGTACGGGTTAGGGTACGGGTTAGGGTTAGGGTACGGGTTAGGGTTAGGGTTAGGGATTAGGTTGAGGGTTAGGGTTAGGGTTAGGGTTAGGGTACGGGTTAGGGTTAGGGTTAGGGTTAGGGTCAGTGTTAGGGGTTAGGGTTAGGGTTATGGTTAGGGTACGGGTTAGGTTTAGGGTACGGGTTAGGTTTAGGGTACGGGTTAGGGTTAGGGTTTGGGTTAGTGTTAGGGTTAGGGTTAGGGTACGGGTTAGGGTTAGGGATAGGGTTAGGGTTAGTGTTTGGGTACGGGTTAGGGTTAGGGTTAGGGTACGGGTTAGGGTTAGGGTACGGGTTAGGGTAAGGGTACGGGTTAGGGTTAGGGTTAGGGTACGTGTTAGGGTTAGGGTTAGGGGTTAGGGTTAGTGTTAGGGTTAGGGTACGGGTTAGGGTTAGGGTACGGGTTAGTGTTAGGTTTAGGGTACGGGTTAGTGTTAGGGTACGGGTTAGGGTTAGGGTTAGGGTACGGGTTAGTGTTAGGGTACGGGTTACGATTAGGGTTAGGGTTAGAGTTAGGGTTAGGGTTAGGGTACGTGGTAGGGTTAGTGTTAGGATACGGGTTAGGGTTAGGGTACGGGTTAGGGTTAGGGTTAGGATACGGGTTAGGGTTAGGGTACGGGTTAGGTTTAGGTTTAGGGTACGGGTTAGGGTTAGGGTTAGGGTTAGGGTTAGTGTTAGCGTACGGGTTAGGGTTAGGGTTAGGCTTAGGGTTAGGGTTAGGGTACGGGTTAGTGTTAGGGTACAGGTTAGGGTTAGGTTTAGGGTTAGGGTAGGGTTAGGATATGGGTACGGTTTAGGGTTAGGGTTAGGGTTAGGGTACGGGTTAGGGTTAGGGTTAGGGTTAGGGTTAGGGTTAGGTTACGGGTTAGGGTTAGGGTTAGGGTTAGGGTACATGGTAGGGTTAGGGTTAGGGTACGGGTTAGTGTTAGGGTACGGGTTAGGGTTAGGTTTAGGTTACGGGTTAGGGTTAGGGTTAGGGTTAGGGTACGTGTTAGGGTTATGGTTAGGGTTAGGGTTAGGGTTAGGGTTAAGGGTTAGGGTTAGGGTTAGGGTTAGGGTTAGGGTACGTGTTAGGGTTATGGTTAGGGTTAGGGTTAGGGTTAGGAATTAGGGTGAGGGTTAGGGTTAGGGTTAGGTTTAGGGTATGGTTTAGGTTTAGGTTTAGGGTTAGGGTTAGGGTCAGTGTTAGGGGTTAGGGTTAGGGTTAGTGTTAGGGTACGGGTTAGGGTTAGGGTAAGGGTTAGGTTTAGTGTACGGGTTAGGATTAGGGTTATGGGTTAGGTTTAGGGTTAGGGTTAGGGTACAGGTTATGGTTAGGGTACGGGTTAGGGTTAGGTTTAGTGTACGAGTTAGAGTTAGGGTACGGGTTAGGGTAAGGGTTAGTGTACGGGTTAGGGTTAGGGTACGGATTACTGTTAGGGTCAGGGTTAGGGTTAGGTTTAGGGTACGTGTTAGGGTTAGGGTTAGGGTAGGGGTTAGGGTACGGGTTAGGGTTAGGGTTAGGGTACGGGTTAGTGTTAGGATTAGGGTTAGTGTACGTGTTAGGGTTAGGGTTAGGGTATGGGTTAGGGTTAGGGTTAGGGTTAGGGTACGTGTTAGGGTTAGGGTTAGGGTTAGGGTTAAGGGTTAGTTTTAGGGTTAGTGTTAGGGTTAGGTTTAGGGTACCGGTTAGGGTTAGGATTACGGTTAGGGTTAGGGTACGTGTTAGGGTTAGGGTTAGGGTACGGTTTAGGGTTAGGGTTAGGGTTAGGGTTAGGGTACGGGTTAGGGTTAGGGTTAGGGTTAGGGTTAGTGTTAGGGTTTGCGTACGGGTTAGGGTTAGGTTTAGGGTACGGGTTAGGGTGAGGGTACGGGTTAGTGTTAGGGTTAGGGTAGGGGTTAGGGTTAGGGTTAGGGTTAGGGTTAGGGTTAGGGTTAGGTTTAGGGTGAGAGTACGGGTTAGGGTTAGGGTTAGGGTTAGGGTTAGGGTTAGGGTTAGGGTACGGGTTAGATTTAGGGTACGGGTTAGGGTTAGGATACGGGTTATGGTTAGGGTTAGGGTATTGGTTAGGGTTAGGGTTAGGCTTAGGGTTAGGGTTCGGGTTAGGGTTAGGGTTAGGTTTAGGGTGAGAGTACAGGTTAGGGTTCGGGTTAGGGTTAGGGTACGGGTTAGAGTTAGGGTACAGTTTAGGGTTAGGGTTGGGTACTGGTTAGGGTTAGGGTTAGGGTACGATTAGGGTTAGGGTTAGGGTTAGGGTACTGGTTAGGGTTAGGGTTAGGTTTAGGGTACGGGTTAGGGTTAGGGTTAGGGTTAGGTTTAGGGTACGGTTAGGGTTAGGGTACGGTTTAGGGTTAGGGTTAGGGTTAGGATTAGGGTTAGGTTTAGGGTTAGGAAAGGGTTAGGGTTAGGGTTAGGGTTAGGGTTAGGGTACGGTTTAGGGTTAGGGTTATTGTACGGGTTAAATTACGAGTTAGGTTTAGGGTTAGGTTTAGGGTACGGGTTAGGGTTAGGGTTACGGTTAGGGGTTAGAGGTTAGGCTTAGGGTTAGGGTACGGGTTAGGGTAAGGGTTAGGGTACGGGTTAGGGTTAGGGTACGTGTTAGTGTTAGTGTTATGGTTAGGGTTAGGGTACGGGTTAGGGTTAGGGTTAGGGTTAGGTTTAGGAAAGGGTTAGGGTTAGGCTTAGTGTACGGGTTAGGGTTAGGGTTAGGGGTAGGGTTAGGGTTAGGGTACGGGTTAGGGTTAGGGTTAGGGTTAGGTTTAGGGTTAGGTACGGGTTAGGGTTAGGGTACGGGTTAGGGTTAGCGTACGGGTTAGGGTACCGGTTAGGGTTAGGGTTAGGGTACGGGTTAGGGTTAGGGTACGGGTTAGGGTTAGGGTACGGGTTAGGGTAAGGGTTAGTGTTAGGTTACAGGTTAGGGTTAGGATACGGATTAGGGTTAGGGTACGGGTTAGGGTAAGGGTTCGGGTACGGGTTAGGGTACGGGTTAGGGTACGGGTTAGGTTTAGGGTTAGGGTTAGGGTACGGGTTAGGGTTAGGGTACGGGTTAGGTTTAGGGTACGGGTTAGGGTTAGTGTTAGGGTAAGGGTTAAGGTTAGGGTACGGGTTAGGTTTAGAGTACGGTTTAGGATTAAGGTTAGGGTTAGGGTTAGGGTACAGATTAGGGTTAGGGTACAGGTTAGGGTTAGGGTTAGGGTACGGGTTAGGGTTAGGGTAAGGGTTAGGGTACGTGTTAGTGTTAGGGTTTGTGTTAGGTTTAGGGTACGGGTTAGGGTTAGGTTAAGGTAAGGGTTAAGGTTAGGGTACGGTTTAGGGTACGGGTTAGGGTTAGGGTACGGGTTAGCGTACAGGTTAGGGTTAGGGTTAGGGTTAGGGTTAGGGTACGGGTTAGGGTTAGGTTACGGTTTAGGGTTAGGGTACGGGTTACGTTTAGGGTTAGGGTACGGGTTAGGGTTAGGGTTAGGGGATAGGGTTAAGGTTAGGTTTAGGGTTAGGGTACGGGTTAGGGTTAGGGTACGGGTTAGGGTTAGGGTTAGGGTACGGGTTAGGGTTAGGGTTAGGGTTAGGGTAAGTGTTAGGGTTAGGGTTAGGGTATGGGTTAGGGTTAGGGTTAGGGTTAGGGTACGTGTTAGGGTTAGGGTTAGGGTTAGGGTTAGGGTCAAGTGTTAGTGTTAGGGTTAGGGTTAGGGTTAGGTTTAGGGTTAGTGTACGGGTTAGGGTACGGGTTAGGGTTAGGGTTAAGTTTAGGGTACGGGGTAAGGTTAGGATTAGGGTACGGTTTAGGTTTAGGGTACGGTTTAGGGTTAGGGTTAGGGATTAGGGTGAGGGTTAGGGTTATGGTTAGGTTTAGGGTAAGGGTTAGTGTTAGGATTAGGTTTAGGGTCAGTGTTAGGGGTTAGGTTTAGGGTTAGGGTTAGGGTACGGGTTAGGGTTAGGTTACGGGTTAGGTTTAGGGTAAGGGTTAGGGTTAGGGTTAGGGTTAAGGTTAGGGTTAGGGTACGTGTTAGGGTTAGGGTTAGGGTACGGGTTAGGGTTAGGGTACGGGTTAGGGTAAGGTTACGGGTTAGGGTTAGGGTTAGGGTACGTGTTAGGGTTAGTGTTAGGGGTTAGGTTTAGGGTTAGGGTTAGGGTACGGGTTAGGGTTAGGGTACGGGTTAGGGTTAGGTTGAGGGTACAGGTTAGGGTTAGTGTACGGGTTAGGGTTAGGGTTAGGGTACGGGTTAGGGTTAGATTTAGTGGTTAGGGTTAGCGTTAGGGTTAGGTTTATGATTAGGTTTAGGGTACGGTTTAGGTTTTGGTTAGGGTTAGGGTTAGGGTTAGGGTATGGGTTAGGGTTAGGGTTAGGGCTAGTGTTAGGTTATGGGTTAGGGTTAGGGTTAGGGTTAGGGTACGTGGTTGGGTTAGGGTTAGGGTTAGGGTTAAGGTACGAGTTAGGTTTAGGGTTAGGTTTAGGGTACGGGTTAGGGTTAGGTTTAGGATTAGGTGTTAGGGTTTAGGGTTAGGGTTAGGGTACGGGTTAGGGTAAGGGTTAGGTTACGGGTTAGGTTTAGGGTACGTGTTAGTGTTAGTTTTATGGTTAGGGTTAGGGTACGGGTTAGGTTTAGGGTTACGGTTAGGTTTAGGAATGGGTTAGGGTTAGGCTTAGGGTACGGGTTAGGGTTAGGGTTAGGGGTAGGGTTAGGGTTAGGGTACGGGTTAGGGTTAGGGTTCGGGTTAGGTTTAGGGTTAGCGTACGTGTTAGGGTTAGGTTTAGGGTTAGGTACGGGTTAGGGTTAGGGTACGGGTTAGGGTTAGCGTACGGGTTAGGGTACCGGTTAGGGTTAGGGTTAGGGTACGGGTTAGGGTTAGGGTACGGGTTAGGGTTAGGGTACGGGTTAGGGTAAGGGTTAGTGTTAGGGTACGGGTTAGGGTTAGGGTTAGGGTTAGGGTTAGGGTACGGAATAGGGTTAGGGTACGGGTTAGGGTTAGGGTTCGGGTACGGGTTAGGGTACGGGTTAGGGTACGGGTACGGGTTAGGGTTAGGGTTAGGGTACAGGTTAGGGTTAGGGTAGGGTTAGGTTTAGGGTACTAGTTACGGTTAGTGTTAGGGTAAGGGTTAAGGTTAGGGTACGGGTGAGGGTTAGAGTACGGGTTAGGGTTAAGGTTAGGGTTAGGGTTAGGGTTAGGGTACGGATTAGGGTTAGGGTACGGGTTAGGGTTAGGGTTAGGGTACGGGTTAGGGTTAGGGTTAGGGTACGGGTTAGGGTTAGGGTAAGGGTTAGGGTACGGGTTAGTGTTAGGGTTAGTGTTAGGTTTAGGGAACGGGTTAGGGTTAGGGTTAAGGTAAGGGTTAAGGTTAGGGTACGGGTTAGGGTACGGGTTAGGGTTAGGGTACGGGTTAGGGTACAGGTTAGGGTTAGGGTTAGGGTTAGGGTTAAGGTTAGGGTGCGGGTTAGGGTTAGGTTACGGTTTAGGGTTAGGGTACGGGTTAGGGTTAGGGTTCGGGTACGGGTTAGGGTTAGTGTTAGGGGATAGGGTTAGGGTTAGGGTTAGGGTTAGGGTACGGGTTAGGGTTAGGGTATGGGTTAGGGTTAGGGTTAGGGTACGGGTTAGGGTTATGGTTAGGGTTAGGGTACGTGTTAGGGTTAGTGTTAGGGTATGGGTTAGGGTTAGGGTTAGGGATAGGGTACGTGTTAGGGTTATGGTTAGGGTTAGGGTTAGGTTTAAGGGTTAGTGTTAGGGTTAGGGTTAGGGTTAGGTTAGGGTTAGTGTACGGGTTAGGGTACGGGTTAGGGTTAGTGTTAGGTTTAGGGTACGGGGTAAGGTTAGGATTAGGGTACGGTTTAGGTTTAGGGTACGGTTTAGGGTTAGGGTTAGGGTACGGGTTAGGGTTAGGGTACGTGTTAGGGTTAGGTTTAGGGTACGGGTTAGGGTTAGGGTTAGGGTTAGGGTTAGGGTACGGGTTAGGGTTAGGGTTAGGGTTAGGGTTAGGGTTAGTGTTAGGGTTTGCGTACGGGTTAGGGATAGGTTTAGGGTACGGGTTAGGGTTAGGGTACAGGTTAGGGTTAGGGTTAGGGTAGGGGTTAGGGTTAGGGTTAGGGTTAGGGTTAGGGTTAGGGTTAGGTTTAGGGTGAGAGTACGGGTTAGGGTTCGGGTTAGTGTTAGGTTTAGGGTACGGGTTAGAGTTAGGGTACGGGTTAGGGTTAGGGTTAGGGTACGGGTTAGGGTTAGGGTTAGGGTTAGGGTATTGGTTAGGGTTAGGGTTAGGTTTAGGGTACGGGTTAGGGTTAGGGTTAGGGGTTAGGGTTAGGGTATGGATTAGGGTTAGGGTTAGGGTTAGGGTTAGGTTACGGGTTAGGGTTAGGGTTAGTGTACGGGTTAGGTTTACGGTTAGGTTTAGGGTACGGGTTAGGGTTAGGGTTAGGGGTTACGGTTAGGGTATGGGTTAGGGATAGGGTTAGGGTTAGGGTTAGGGTTAGGTTACGGGTTAGGGTTAGGGTACGGGTTAGGGTTAGGATTAGGGTACGGGTTAGGTTTAGGGTTAGGGTTAGGGTTAGGGTTATGGGTTAGGGGTTAGGGTTAGGTTTAGGGTTAGGGTTAGGGTACGGGAAGTGTACGAGTTAGGGTTAGGGTTAGGGTAAGTGTACGGGTTAGTGTTAGGGTTAGGGTTAGGGTTAGGGTACGGGTTAGGGTTAGGGTTAGGGTAAGCGTTAGGGTACGGGTTAGGGTTAGGGTTAGTGTTAGGGTTAGGTTTAGGGTACTGGTTAGTGTTAGGGTTAGGGTTAGGGTTAGAGTTAGGGTTAGGAAAGGGTTAGGGTTAGGGTTAGCGTGAGGGTTAGGGTACGGGTTAGGGTTAGGGTTAGGGTACGGGTTAGGGTTAGCGTTAGGTTTAGGGTTAGGGTTTAGGGGTTAGTGTTAGTGTTAGGGTTAGGGTTAGGGTTAGGGTACGGGTTAGGGTACGGGTTAAGGTTAGGGTTAGGGTTAGGGTTAGGATACGGGTTAGGGTTAGGGTTAGGATTTAGGGTTAGGGTACGGTTTAGGGTTAGTGTACGGGTTAGGGTACGGGTTAGGGTTAGGGTACGGGTTAGGGTTAGGGTTTAGGGTGAGGGTTAGGGTTAGGGTTAGGTTTAGGGTACGGGGTAGGGTTAGGATTAGTGTTAGGGTCAGTGTTAGGGGTTAGGTTTAGGGTTAGGGTTAGGGTACGGGTTAGGGTTAGGTTACGGGTTAGGTTTAGGGTAAGGTTTAGGGTTAGGGTTAGGGTTAAGGTTAGGGTTAGGGTACGGGTTAGGGTTAGGGTTAGGGTTAGTGTTAGGGTACGGGTTAGGGTTAGGGTTAGGGTACGCGTTAGGGTTAGGGTACGGGTTAGGGTAAGGGTACGGGTTAGGGTTACGGTTAGGGTACGTGTTAGGGTTAGGGTTAGGGGTTAGGTTTAGGGTTAGGGTTAGTGTACGGGTTAGGGTTAGGGTACGGGTTAGGGTTAGGTTGAGGGTACGGGTTAGGGTTAGTGTGCGGGTTAGGGTTAGGTTTAGGGTACGGGTTAGGGTTAGATTTAGTGGTTAGGGTTAGCGTTAGGGTTAGGTTTAGCATTAGGGTTAGGGTACGGTTTAGGTTTCGGTTAGGGTTAGGATTAGGGTTAGGGTATGGGTTAGGGTTAGTGTTAGGGCTAGGGTTAGGTTACGGGTTAGGGTTAGGGTTAGGGTTAGGGTACGTGGTAGGGTTAGGGTTAGGGTACGGGTTAGGGTTAGGGTACGGGTTAGGGTTAGGGTTAGGGTACGGCTTAGGGTTAGGGTTAGGGTTAGGGTACGTGTTAGGTTTAGGGTTAGGGTATGGGTTAGGGTTAGGTTTAGGGTTAGGGTACGTGTTAGGGTTAGGGTTAGGGTTAGGGTTAGGGTTAAGGGTTAGTTTTAGGGTTAGGTTTAGGGTTAGTGTATGGGTTAGGGTACGGGTTAGGGTACGGGTTAGGGTTAGGGTTAGGGTTAAGGTACGGGGTAGGGATAGAATTAGGGTACGGTTTAGGGTTAGGGTACGGTTTAGGGTTATGGTTAGGGTACGGGATAGGGTTAGGGTACGGGTTAGGTTTAGGGTTAGGGTACGGTTTAGGGTTAGGGTACCGGTTAGGGTTAGGATTATGGTTAGGGTTAGGGTACGTGTTAGGTTTAGGGTTAGTGTACGGTTTAGGGTTAGGGATAGGGTTAGGGTTAGGGTACGGGTTAGGGTTAGGGTTAGGGTTAGGGTTAGGGTTAGTGTTACCTTTTGCGTACGGGTTAGGGTTAGGTTTAGGGTACGGGTTAGGGTTAGGGTACGGTTTAGTGTTAGGGTAGGGGTTACGGGTTGGGTTAGGGTTAGGGTTAGGGTTAGGGTTAGGTTTAGGGTGAGAGTACGTGTTAGGGTTCGGGTTAGGGTTAGGATTAGGGTACGGGTTAGAGTTAGGGTACGGGTTAGGGTTAGGATACGGGTTAGGGTTAGGGTTAGGGTAGGGGTTAGGGTTAGGGTTAGGGTTAGGGTTAGGGTTCGGGTTAGGGTTAGGGTTAGGTTTAGGGTGAGAGTACGGGTTCGGGTTTGGGTTAGTGTTAGGGTTAGGGTACGGGTTAGAGTTAGGGTACGGTTTAGGGTTAGGGTTGGGTACTTGTTAGGGTTAGGGTTAGGGTACGGGTTAGGGTTAGGGTTAGAGTTAGGGTACTGGTTAGGGTTAGGGTTAGGTTTAGGGTACGGTTCGGGTTAGGGTTAGGGGTTAGGGTTAGGGTATGGGTTAGTGTTAGGGTTAGGGTTAGGGTTAGGGTTAGGTTACGGGTTAGGGTTAGTGTACGGGTTAGGGTTAGGATTAGGGTACGGGTTAGGGTTAGGGTTAGGGTTATGGGTTAGGGGTTAGGGTGAGGTTTAGGGTTAGGGTTAGGGTACAGGATAGTGTATGAGTTAGGGTTAGGGTTAGGGTTAGGGTACGGGTTAGGGTTAGGGTTAGGGTTAGGGTTAGGGTTAGGGTTAGTGTATGGGTTAGGGTTAGGGTTAGGGTAAGTGTTAGGGTACAGGTTAGGTTTAGGGTTAGGTTTAGGTTTAGGTTTAGGATACGGGTTAGGGTTAGGGTTAGGGTACTTGTTAGGGTACGGGTTAGGGTTAGGGTACGGGTTAGGGTACGGTTTAGGGTACGGGTTAGGGTTATGGTTAGAGTTAGGTTTAGAGTACGGGTTAGGATTAGGGTACGGGTTAGGGTTAGGGTACGGGTTAGGGTTAGGGTACGGGTTAGGGTTGGTTATAGTACGGGTTGGTTAGGTTTAGGGGTTAGGGTTAGGGTTAGGGTTAGGGTTAGGTTTAGGGTACGGATTAGTTTTAGGGTACGGGTTAGGGTTAGGGTTAGGGTACGGGTTAGGTTTAGGGTACGGTTTAGGGTTAGGGTTAGGGTACTTGTTAGGGTTAGGGTACGGGTTAGGGTTAGGGTTAGGGGTAGGTTTAGGATTAGGTTTAGGGTACGGGTTAGGGTTAGGGTACGGGTTAGGTTTAGGGTACGGGTTCGGGTTAGGGTACGGGTTAGGGTTAGGGTTAGGAAAGGTTTAGGGTTAGGGTTAGGGTTAGGGTTAGGGTAGGGTTAGGGTTAGGGTTAGGGTACGGGTTAAGGTACGAGTTAGGTTTAGGGTTAGGTTTAGGGTACGGGTTAGGTTTAGGATTAGGGTTAGGGGTTAGGGTTAGGGTTAGGGTTAGGGTTAGGGTTAGGGTTAGGGTTAGGGTACGGGTTAGGGTTAGGTTGAGGGTACGGGTTAGGCTTAGTGTGCGGGTTAGGGTTAGGGTTAGGGTACGGGTTAGGGTTAGATTTAGTGGTTAGGGTTAGCGTTAGGGTTAGGTTTAGGATTAGGGTTAGGGTACGGTTTAGGTTTCGGTTAGGGTTAGGGTTAGGGTTAGGGTATGGGTTAGGGTTAGTGTTAGGGCTAGGGTTAGGTTACGGGTTAGGGTTAGGGTTAGGGGTTAGGGTTAGGGTACGTGGTAGGGTTAGGGTTAGGGTACGGGTTAGGGTTAGGGTACGGGTTAGGGTTAGGGTTAGGGTACGGGTTAGGGTTAGGGTTAGGGTTAGGGTACGTGTTAGGTTTAGGGTTAGGGTATGGGTTAGGTTTAGGTTTAGGGTCAGGGTACGTGTTAGGGTTAGGGTTAGGTTTAGGGTTAGGGTTAAGTGTTAGTTTTAGGGTTAGGTTTAGGGTTAGTGTATGGGTTAGGGTACGGGTTAGGGTACGGGTTAGGGTTAGGGTTAGGGTTAGGGTTAGGGTTAGGTTTAGGGTACGAGGTAGGGATAGGATTAGGGTACGGTTTAGGCTTAGGGTACGGTTTAGGGTTATGGTTAGGGTACGGGATAGGGTTAGGGTACGGATTAGGGTTAGGGTTACGGTTAGGGTTAGGGTACGTGTTAGGGTTAGGTTTAGGGTACGGGTTAGGTTTAGGGTTAGGGTTAGGGTACGGGTTAGGGTTAGGGTTAGGGTTAGTGTTAGGGTTTGCGTACGGGTTAGGGTTAGCTTTAGGGTACGGGTTAGTGTTAGGCTACGGGTTAGGGTTAGGGTTAGGGTAGGGGTTAGTGTTAGGGTTAGGGTTAGGGTTAGTGTTAGGTTTAGGGTGAGAGTACGTGTTAGGGTTCGGGTTAGTGTTAGGGTTAGGGTACGGGTTTGAGTTAGGGTACGGGTTAGGGTTAGGGTTAGGGTACGGGTTAGGGTTAGGGTTAGGGTTAGGGTTAGGGTACGGGTTAGGGTTAGGGTTAGGTTCAGGGTACGGGTTAGGGTTAGGGTTAGGGGTTAGGGTTAGTGTATGGGTTAGGGTTAGGGTTAGGGTTAGGGTTAGGGTTAGGGTAAGGTTACGGGTTAGGGTTGGGCTACGGGTTAGGGTTAGGATTAGGGTACGGGTTAGGGTTAGGTTTAGGTTGAGGGTTAGGGTACGGGATAGTTTACGAGTTAGGGTTAGGGTTAGGTTTAGGGTACGGGTTAGGGTTAGGGTTAGGGTTAGGTTAGGGTTAGGGTACGGGTTAGGGTTAGGGTTAGGGTAAGCGTTAGGGTACGGGTTAGGGTTAGGGTTAGGGTTAGGGTTAGGTTTAAGGTACGGGTTAGGGTTAAGGTTAGGGTACTGGTTAGTGTTAGGTTTAGGGTTAGGGTTAGGTTTAGGGTTACGAAAGGGTTAGGGTTAGGGTTAGCGTTAGGGTTAGGGTACGGGTTAGGGTTAGGGTTAGGGTACGGGTTAGGGTTAGGGTTAGGGTTGAGGCACAGGTTAGTGTTAGTGTTAGGGTTAGGGTTAGGGTTAGGGTTAGGGTACGGGTTAGGTTTAGGGTACGGGTAGGGTACGGGTTAGGGTTAGGGTACGGGTTAGGTTTAGGGTTAGGGATTAGGGTGAGGGTTAGGGTTAGGGTTAGGTTTAGGTTACGGGTTAGGGTTAGGGTTAGGGTTAGTGTCTGGGTTAGGGGTTAGGGTTAGGTTTAGGGTTAGGGTACGGGTTAGGGTTAGGTTACGGATTAGGTTTAGGGTTAGGGTTAGGGTTAGGGTACGGGTTAGGGTTAGGGTTAGGTTTAGGGTTAGTGTTAGGGTACGGGTTAGGTTTAGGGTTAGGGTACGGGTTAGGGTAAGGGTACAGGTTAGGGTTAGGGTTAGGGTACGTGTTAGGGTTAGGTTTAGGGGTTAGGGTTAGGGTTAGGGTTAGGGTACGGGTTAGGGTTAGAGTACGGGTTAGGGTTAGTTTTAGGGTACGGGTTAGGGTTAGGGTACGGGTTAGGGTTAGGGTTAGGGTACGGGTTAGGGTTAGATTTAGTGGTTAGGGTTAGGGTTAGGGTTAGGTTTAGGATTAGGGTTAGGGTACGGTTTAGGTTTCGGGTTAGGGTTAGGGTTAGTGTTAGGGTACGGGTTAGGGTTAGGGTTAGGGCTAGGGTTAGGTTACGGGTTAGGGTTAGGTTTAGGGTTAGGGATAGGGTACGTGGTAGGGTTAGGGTTAGGGTTAGGGTCGGGTTAGGGTTAGGGTACGGGTTAGGGTTAGGGTTAGGGTACGGGTTAGTGTTAGGATTAGGGTTAGTGTACGTGTTAGGGTTAGGGTTAGGGTATGGGTTAGGGTTAGGGTTAGGGTTAGGGTACGTGTTAGGGTTAGGGTTAGGGTTAGGGTTAAGGGTTAGTTTTAGGGTTAGTGTTAGGGTTAGGTTTAGGGTACCGGTTAGGGTTAGGATTACGTTTAGGGTTAGGGTACGTGTTAGGGTTAGGGTTAGGGTATGGTTTAGGGTTAGGGTTAGGGTTAGGGTACGGGTTAGGGTTAGGGTTAGGGTTAGGGTTAGTGTTAGGGTTTGCGTACGGGTTAGGGTTAGGTTTAGGGTACGGGTTAGGTTGAGGGTACGGGTTAGGGTTAGGGTTAGGGTAGGGGTTAGGGTTAGGGTTAGGGTTAGGGTTAGGGTTAGGGTTAGGGTTAGGTTTAGGGTGAGAGTACGGGTTAGGGTTCGGGTTAGGGTTAGGGTTAGGGTACGGGTTAGATTTAGGGTACGGGTTAGGGTTAGGATACGGGTTATGATTAGGGTTAGGGTAGGGGTTAGGGTTAGGGTCAGGCTTAGGGTTAGGTTTAGGGTTAGGGTTCGGGTTAGGGTTAGGGTTAGGTTTAGGGTGAGAGTATAGGTTAGGGTTCGGATTAGGGTTAGGGTACGGGTTAGAGTTAGGGTACATTTTAGGGTTAGTGTTGGGTACTGGTTAGGGTTAGGGTTAGGGTACGGGTTAGGGTACGGTTTAGGGTACGGGTTAGGGTTAGGGTTAGAGTTAGGTTTAGGGTACGGGTTAGGGTTAGGGTACAGGTTAGGGTTAGGGTACGGGTTAGGGTTAGGGTACGTGTTAGGGTTAGGGTTATTGTACCGGTTGGTTAGGGTTAGGGGTTAGGGTTAGGGTTAGGGTTAGGGTTAGGGTTAGGGTTAGGGTACGGGTTAGGGTTAGGGTACGGGTTAGGGTTAGGGTTAGGGTACGGGTTAGGGTTAGGGTAAGGGTTAGGGTTAGGGTTAGGGTACTTGTTAGAGTTAGGGTTAGGGGTTAGGGTTAGGGTTAGGGTTAGTGTACGGGTTAGTGTTAGGTTTAGTGTTAGGGTACGAGTTAGGGTTAGGGTACGGGTTAGGGTTAGGCTTAGGGTACGGGTTAGGGTTAGGTTTAGTGGTTAGGGTTAGGGTTAGGGTTAGGGTTAGGGTTAGGGTACGGGTTAGGGTTAGGTTTAGGGTACGGGTTAGGGTTAGGGTTAGGGTTAGGGTTAGGGTACGGGTTAGGGTTAGGGTACAGGTTAGGGTTAGGGTTAGGGTTAGGATTAGGGTTAGGTTTAGGGTTAGGAAAGGGTTAGGTTTAGGGTTAGGGTTAGGGTTAGGGTACGGGTTAGGGTTAGGGTTAGGGTACGGGTTAAGGTACGAGTTAGGTTTAGGGTTAGGTTTAGGGTACGGGTTAGGGTTAGGGTTACGGTTAGGGGTTAGAGGTTAGGCTTAGGGTTAGGGTACGGGTTAGGGTAAGGGTTAGGGTACGGGTTAGGGTTAGGGTACGTGTTAGTGTTAGTGTTATGGTTACAGTTAGGGTATGGGTTAGGGTTAGGGTTAGGGTTAGGTTTAGGAAAGGGTTAGGGTTAGCCTTAGTGTACGGGTTAGGGTTAGGGTTAGGGGTAGGGTTAGGGTTAGGGTACGGGTTAGGGTTAGGGTTAGGTTTAGGGTTAGCGTAAGTGTTAGGGTTAGGTTTAGGGTTAGGTACGGGTTAGGGTTAGGGTACGGGTAGGGTTAGCGTACGGGTTAGGGTACCGGTTAGGGTTAGGGTTAGGGTACGGGTTAGGGTTAGGGTACGGGTTAGGGTTAGGGTACGGGTTAGGGTAAGTGTTAGTGTTAGGGTACAGGTTAGGGTTAGGGTTAGGGTTAGGATACGGATTAGGGTTAGGGTACGGGTTAGGGTAAGGGTTCGGGTACGGGTTAGGGTACGGGTTAGGGTACGGGTTAGGTTTAGGGTTAGGGTTAGGGTACGGGTTAGGGTTAGGGTACGGGTTAGGTTTAGGGTACGGGTTAGGGTTAGTGTTAGGGTAAGGGTTAAGGTTAGTGTACGGGTTAGGGTTAGAGTACGGTTTAGGGTTAAGGTTAGGGTTAGGGTTAGGGTACGGATTAGGGTTAGGGTACGGGTTAGGGTTAGGGTTAGGGTACGGGTTAGGGTTAGGGTAAGGGTTAGGGTACGTGTTAGTGTTAGGGTTTGTCTTAGGTTTAGGGTACGGGTTAGGGTTAGGGTTAAGGTAAGGGTTAAGGTTAGGGTACGGTTTAGGGTACGGGTTAGGGTTAGGGACGGGTTAGGGTACAGGTTAGGGTTAGGGTTAGGGTTAGGGTTAGGGTTAGGGTACGGGTTAGGGTTAGGTTACGGTTTAGGGTTAGGGTACGGGTTAGGGTTAGGGTTAGGGTACGGGTTAGGGTTAGGGTAAGGGGATAGGGTTAAGGTTAGGTTTAGGGTTAGGGTACGGGTTAGGGTTAGGGTACGGGTTAGGGTTAGGGTTAGGGTACGGGTTAGGGTTAGGGTTAGGGTTAGGGTAAGTGTTAGGGTTAGGGTTAGGGTATGGGTTAGGGTTAGGGTTAGGGTTAGGGTACGGGTTAGGGTTAGGGTTAAGTTTAGGGTACGGGGTAAGGTTAGGATTAGGGTACGGTTTAGGTTTAGGGTACGGTTTAGGGTTAGGGTTAGGGTACGGGTTAGGGTTAGGGTACGGGTTAGGTTTAGGGTTAGGGTACGGGTTAGGGTTAGGGTACGGGTTAGGGTTAGGGTTACGGTTAGGGTTAGGGTACGTGTTAGGGTTAGGTTTAGGGTACGGGTTAGGGTTAGGGTTAGGGTTAGGGTTAGGGTTAGGGTTAGGGTACGGGTTAGGGTTAGGGTTAGGTTTAGGGTTAGTGTTAGGGTTTGCGTACGGGTTAGGGTTAGGTTTAGGGTACGGGTTTGGGTTAGGGTACAGGTTAGGGTTAGGGTTAGGGTAGGGGTTAGGGTTAGGGTTAGGGTTAGGGTTAGGGTTAGGGTTAGGTTTAGGGTGAGAGTACGGGTTAGGGTTCGGGTTAGGGTTAGGTTTAGGGTACGGGTTAGAGTTAGGGTTAGGGTTAGTGTACGGGTTAGGGTTAGGGTTAGGGTTAGGTTTAGGGTACGGGTTAGGGTTAGGGTTAGGGTACTAGTTAGTGTTAGGGTTAGGGTTAGGGTTAGAGTTAGGGTTAGGAAAGGGTTAGGGTTAGGGTTAGCGTGAGGTTTAGGGTACGGGTTAGGGTTAGGGTTAGGGTTAGGTTTAGGTTTTAGGGGTTAGTGTTAGGGTTAGGTTTAGGGTTAGGGTACGGGTTAGGGTACGGGTTAGGGTTAGGGTTAGGGTTAGGGTACGGGTTAGGGTTAGGGTTAGGAGTTAGGGTTAGGGTACGGGTTACGTTTAGGGTACGGGTTAGGGTACGGGTTAGGGTTAGGGTACGGGTTAGGGTTAGGGTTAGGGATTAGGGTGAGGGTTAGTGTTATGGTTAGGTTTAGGGTACGGGTTAGGGTTAGGATTAGGGTTAGGGTCAGTGTTAGGGGTTAGGTTTAGGGTTAGGGTTAGGGTACGGGTTAGGGTTAGGTTACGGGTTAGGTTTAGGGTAAGGGTTAGGGTTAGGGTTAGGGTTAAGGTTAGGGTTAGGGTACGGATTAGGGTTAGGGTTAGGGTACGGGTTAGGGTTAGGGTACGGGTTAAGGTAAGGTTACGGGTTAGGGTTAGGGTTAGGGTACGTGTTAGGGTTAGTGTTAGGGGTTAGGTTTAGGGTTAGGGTTAGGGTACGGGTTAGGGTTAGGGTACGGGTTAGGGTTAGGTTGAGGGTACAGGTTAGGGTTAGTGTACGGGTTAGGGTTAGGGTTAGGGTACGGGTTAGGGTTAGATTTAGTGGTTAGGGTTAGCGTTAAGGTTAGGTTTAGGATTAGGTTTAGGGTACGGTTTAGGTTTTGGTTAGGGTTAGGTTTAGGGTTAGGGTATGGGTTAGGGTTAGGGTTAGGGCTAGGGTTAGGTTATGGGTTAGGGATAGGGTTAGGGTTAGGGTTAGGGTACGTGGTAGGGTTAGGGTTAGGGTTAGGGTTAAGGTACGAGTTAGGTTTAGGGTTAGGTTTAGGGTACGGGTTAGGGTTAGGGTTACGGTTAGGGGTTAGGGTTTAGGGTTAGGGTTAGGGTACGGGTTAGGGTAAGGGTTAGGGTACGGGTTAGGTTTAGGGTACGTATTAGTGTTAGTGTTATGGTTAGGGTTAGGGTACGGGTTAGGGTTAGGGTTAGGGTTAGGTTTAGGAATGGGTTAGGGTTAGGCTTAGGGTACGGGTTAGGGTTAGGTTTAGGGGTAGGGTTAGGGTTAGGGTACGGGTTAGGGTTAGGGTTCGGGTTAGGTTTAGGGTTAGCGTACGTGTTAGGGTTAGGTTTAGGGTTAGGTACGGGTTAGGGTTAGGGTACGGGTTAGGGTTAGCGTACGGGTTAGGGTACCGGTTAGGGTTAGGGTTAGGGTACGGGTTAGGGTAAGGGTTAGTGTTAGGGTACGGGTTAGGGTTAGGGTTAGGGTTAGGGTACGGATTAGGGTTAGGGTACGGGTTAGGGTTAGGGTTCGGGTACGGTTTAGGGTACGGGTTAGGGTACGGGTTAGGGTTAGGGTTAGGGTACTGGTTAGGGTTAGGGTAGGGTTAGGTTTAGGGTACTAGTTACGGTTAGTGTTAGGGTAAGGGTTAAGGTTAGGGTACGGGTGAGGGTTAGAGTACGGGTTAGGGTTAAGGTTAGGGTTAGGGTTAGGGTTAGGGTACGGATTAGGGTTAGGGTACGGGTTAGGGTTAGGGTTAGGGTATGGGTTACGGTTAGGGTTAGGGTACGGGTTAGGGTTAGGGTAAGGGTTAGGGTACGGGTTAGTGTTAGGGTTAGTGTTAGGTTTAGGGTACGGGTTAGGGTTAGGGTTAAGGTAAGGGTTAAGGTTAGGGTACGGGTTAGGGTACGGGTTAGGGTTAGGGTACGGGTTAGGGTACAGGTTAGGGTTAGGGTTAGGGTTAAGGTTAGGGTGCGGGTTAGGGTTAGGTTACGGTTTAGGGTTAGGGTACGGGTTAGGGTTAGGGTTCGGGTACGGGTTAGGGTTAGTGTTAGGGGATAGGGTTAGGGTTAGGGTTAGGGTTAGGGTACGGGTTAGGGTTAGGGTAGGGGTTAACGTTAGGATTAGGGTACGGGTTAGGGTTAGGGTTAGGGTTAGGGTACGTGTTAGGGTTAGTGTTAGGGTATGGGTTAGGGTTAGGGTTAGGGTTAGGGTACGTGTTAGGGTTAGGGTTAGGGTTAGGGTTAGGGTTAAGGGTTAGTGTCAGGGTTAGGGTTAGGTTTAGGTTTAGGGTTAGTGTACGGGTTAGGGTACGGGTTAGGGTTAGGGTTAGGTTTAGGGTACAGGGTAAGGTTAGGATTAGGGTACGGTTTAGGTTTAGGGTACGGTTTAGGGTTAGGGTTAGGGTACGGGTTAGGGTTAGGGTACGTGTTAGGGTTAGGTTTAGGGTACGGGTTAGGGTACGGGTTAGGGTTAGGGTTAGGGTACGGGTTAGGTTTAGGGTTAGGGTTAGGGTTAGGGTTAGTGTTAGGGTTTGCGTACGGGTTAGGGTTAGGTTTAGGGTACGGGTTAGGGTTAGGGTACAGGTTAGGGTTAGGGTTAGGGTAGGGGTTAGGGTTAGGGTTAGGGTTAGGGTACTGGTTAGTGTTAGGGTTAGGGTTAGGGTTAGAGTTAGGTTTAGGAAAGGCTTAGGGTTAGGGTTAGCGTGAGGGTTAGGGTACGGGTTAGGTTTAGGGTTAGCGTACGGGTTAGGGTTAGGTTTAGGGTTAGGGTTTAGGGGTTAGTGTTAGTGTTAGGGTTAGGGTTAGGGTTAGGGTACGGGTTAGGGTACGGGTTAGGGTTAGGGTTAGGGTTAGGGTTAGGGTTAGGGTACGGGTTAGGGTTAGGGTTAGGATTTAGGGTTAGGGTACGGGTTAGGGTTAGGGTACGGGTTAGGGTACGGGTTAGGGTTAGGGTACGGGTTAGGGTTAGGGTTAGGGTTTAGGGTGAGGGTTAGGGTTAGGGTTAGGTTTAGGGTACGGGTTAGGGTTAGGATTAGTGTTAGGGTCAGTGTTAGGGGTTAGGTTTAGGGTTAGGGTTAGGGTACGGGTTAGGTTTAGGTTACGGGTTAGGTTTAGGGTAAGGTTTAGGGTTAGGGTTAGGGTTAAGGTTAGGGTTAGGGTACGGGTTAGGGTTAGGGTTAGGGTTAGTGTTAGGGTACGGTTTAGGGTTAGGGTTAGGGTACGCGTTAGGGTTAGGGTACGGGTTAGGGTAAGGGTACGGGTTAGGGTTAGGGTTAGGGTACGTGTTAGGGTTAGGGTTAGGGGATAGATTTAGGGTTAGGGTTAGGTTACGGGTTAGGGTTAGGGTACGGGTTAGGGTTAGGTTGAGGGTACGGGTTAGGGTTAGTGTGCGGGTTAGGGTTAGGGTTAGGGTACGGGTTAGCGTTAGATTTAGTGGTTAGGGTTAGCGTTAGGGTTAGGTTTAGCATTAGGGTTAGGGTACGGTTTAGGTTTCGGTTAGGGTTAGGATTAGGGTTAGGGTATGGGTTAGGGTTAGTGTTAGGGCTAGGGTTAGGTTACGGGTTAGGGTTAGGGTTAGGGTTAGGGTACGTGGTAGGGTTAGGGTTAGGGTACGGGTTAGGGTTAGGGTACGGGTTAGGGTTAGGGTTAGGGTACGGGTTAGGGTTAGGTTTAGGGTACGTGTTAGGTTTAGGGTTAGGGTATGGGTTAGGGTTAGGTTTAGGGTTAGGGTACGTGTTAGGGTTAGGGTTAGGGTTAGGGTTAAGGGTTAGTTTTAGGGTTAGGTTTAGGGTTAGTGTATGGGTTAGGGTACGGGTTAGGGTACGGGTTAGGGTTAGGGTTAGGGTTAGGGTTAAGGTACGGGGTAGGGATAGAATTAGGATACGGTTTAGGGTTAGGGTACGGTTTAGGGTTATGGGTAGGGTACGGGATAGGGTTAGGGTACGGGTTAGGTTTAGGGTTAGGGTACGGGTTAGGGTTAGGGTACCGGTTAGGGTTAGGATTATGGTTAGGGTTAGGGTACGTGTTAGGTTTAGGGTTAGTGTACGGTTTAGGGTTAGGGATAGGGTTAGGGTTAGGGTACGGGTTAGGGTTAGGGTTAGGGTTAGGGTTAGTGTTACCTTTTGCGTACGGGTTAGGGTTAGGTTTAGGGTACGGGTTAGGGTTAGGGTACGGGTTAGGGTTAGGGTTAGGGTAGGGATTACGGGTTGGGTTAGGGTTAGGGTTAGGGTTAGGGTTAGGTTTAGGGTGAGAGTACGGGTTAGGGTTCGGGTTAGGGTTAGGATTAGGGTACGGGTTAGAGTTAGGGTACGGGTTAGGGTTAGGATACAAGTTAGGGTTAGGGTTAGGGTAGGGGTTAGGGTTAGGGTTAGGGTTAGGGTTCGGGTTAGGGTTAGGGTTAGGTTTAGGGTGAGAGTACGGGTTCGGGTTTGGGTTAGTGTTACGGTTAGGGTACGGGTTAGAGTTAGGGTACGGTTTAGGGTTAGGGTTGGGTACTTGTTAGGGTTAGGGTTAGGGTACGGGTTAGGGTTAGGGTTAGATTTAGGGTACTGGTTAGGGTTAGGGTTAGGTTTAGGGTACGGTTAGGGTTAGGGTTAGGGTATGGGTTAGTGTTAGGGTTAGGGTTATGGTTAGGGTTAGGTTACGGGTTAGGGTTAGTGTACGGGTTAGGGTTAGGATTAGGGTACGGGTTAGGGTTAGGGTTAGGGTTATGGGTTAGGGGTTAGGGTGAGGTTTAGGGTTAGGGTTAGGGTACAGGATAGTGTATGAGTTAGGGTTAGGGTTAGGGTTAGGGTACGGGTTAGGGTTAGGGTTAGGGTTAGGGTTAGGGTTAGGGTTAGTGTACGGGTTAGGGTTAGGGTTAGGGTAAGTGTTAGGGTACAGGTTAGGTTTAGGGTTAGGTTTAGGTTTAGGTTTAGGATACGGGTTAGGGTTAGGGTTAGGGTACTTGTTAGGGTACGGGTTAGGGTTAGGGTACGGGTTAGGGTACGGTTTAGGGTACGGGTTAGGGTTATGGTTAGAGTTAGGTTTAGAGTACGGGTTAGGGTTAGGGTACGGGTTAGGGTTATGGTACGGGTTAGGGTTAGGGTACGGGTTAGGGTTGGTTATTGTACGGGTTGGTTAGGGTTAGGGGTTAGGGTTAGGGTTAGGGTTAGGGTTAGGTTTAGGGTACGGGTTAGGGTTAGGGTACGGGTTAGGGTTAGGGTTAGGGTACTTGTTAGGGTTAGGGTATGGGTTAGGGTTAGGGTTAGGGGTAGGTTTAGGATTAGGTTTAGGGTACGGGTTAGGGTTAGGGTACGGGTTAGTGTTAGGGTTAGGGTTAGGGTTAGGGTACGGGTTAGGGTTAGGATTAGGGGTAGGTTTTGGGTTAGATTTAGGGTACGGGTTCGGGTTAGGGTACGGGTTAGGGTTAGGGTTAGGTTTAGGGTTAGGAAAGGTTTAGGGTTAGGGTTAGGGTTAGGGTTAGGGTACGGGTTAGGGTTAGGGTTAGGGTACGGGTTAAGGTACGAGTTAGGTTTAGGGTTAGGGTTAGGGTACGGGTTAGGTTTAGGGTTAGGGTTAGGGGTTAGGGTTAGGGTTAGGGTTAGGGTACGGGTTAGGTTTAGGGTACGGGTTAGGGTTAGGTTGAGGGTACGGGTTAGGCTTAGTGTGCGGGTTAGGGTTAGGGTTAGGGTACGGGTTAGGGTTAGATTTAGTGGTTAGGGTTAGCGTTAGGGTTAGGTTTAGGATTAGGGTTAGGGTACGGTTTAGGTTTCGGTTAGGGTTAGGGTTAGGGTTAGGGTATGGTTTAGGGTTAGTGTTAGGGCTAGGGTTAGGTTACGGGTTAGGGTTAGGGTTAGGGTTAGGGTTAGGGTTAGGGTACGTGGTAGGGTTAGGGTTAGGGTACGGGTTAGGGTTAGGGTACGGGTTAGGGTTAGGGTTAGGGTACGGGTTAGGGTTAGGGTTAGGGTTAGGGTACGTGTTAGGTTTAGGGTTAGGGTATGGGTTAGGGTTAGGTTTAGGGTCAGGGTACGTGTTAGGGTTAGGGTTAGGGTTAGGGTTAAGTGTTAGTTTTAGGGTTAGGTTTAGGGTTAGTGTATGGGTTAGGGTACGGGTTAGGGTACGGGTTAGGGTTAGGGTTAGGGTTAGGGTTAGGTTTAGGGTACGGGTTAGGGATAGGATTAGGGTACGGTTTAGGGTTAGGGTACGGTTTAGGGTATGGTTAGGGTACGGGATAGGGTTAGGGTACGGGTTAGGTTTAGGATTAGGGTACGGGTTAGGGTTAGAGTACCGGTTAGGGTTAGGATTATGGTTAGGGTTAGGGTACGTGTTAGGTTTAGGTTTAGGGTACGGTTTAGGGTTAGGGTTAGGGTTAGGGTTAGGGTACGGGTTAGGGTTAGGGTTAGGGTTAGGGTTAGGGTTAGTGTTACGTTTTGCTTACGGGTTAGGGTTAGGTTTAGGGTACGGGTTAGGGTTAGGGTACGGGTTAGGGTTAGGGTTAGAGTAGGGGTTAGGGGTTGGGTTAGGGTTAGGGTTAGGGTTAGGTTTAGGGTGAGAGTACGGGTTAGGTTTCGGGTTAGGGTTAGGATTAGGGTACGGGTTAGAGTTAGGGTACGGGTTAGGGTTAGGATACGGGTTAGGGTTAGGGTTAGGTTAGGGGTTAGGGTTAGGGTTAGGGTTAGGGTTCGGGTTAGGGTTAGGGTTAGGTTTAGGGTGAGAGTACGGTTTCGGGTTCGGGTTAGGTTTAGGGTTAGGGTACGGGTTAGAGTTAGGGTACGGTTTAGGGTTAGGGTTGGGTACTGGTTAGGGTTAGGGTTAGGTTACGGGTTAGGGTTAGGGTTAGGGTTAGGGTACTGGTTAGGGTTAGGGTTAGGTTTAGGGTACGGTTAGGGTTAGGGTTAGGGGTTAGGGATAGGGTGTGGGTTAGTGTTAGGGTTAGGGTTAGGGTTAGGGTTAGGTTACGGGTTAGGGTTAGTGTACGGGTTAGGGTTAGGATTAGGGTATGGGTTAAGGTTAGGGTTAGGGTTATGGGTTAGGGTTTAGGGTTAGGTTTAGGGTTCGGGTTAGGGTACAGGATAGTGTAAGAGTTAGGGTTAGGGTTAGGGTACGGGTTAGGGTTAGGGTTAGGGTTAGGGTTAGTGTACGGGTTAGGGTTAGGGTAAGTGTTAGGGTACAGGTTAGGTTTAGGTTTAGGTTTAGGTTTAGGTTTAGGTTTAGGATACGGGTTAGGGTTAGGGTTAGGGTACTTGTTAGGGTACGGGTTAGGGTTAGGGTACGGGTTACGGTTAGGATACGGGTTAGGGTTAGGGTACGGGTTAGGGTTGGTTATTGTACGGGTTGGTTAGGGTTAGGGGTTAGGGTTAGGGTTAGGGTTAGGGTTAGGTCTAGGGTACGGGTTAGGGTTAGGGTACGGGTTAGGGTTAGGGTTAGGGTACGGGTTAGGGTTAGGGTACGGGTTAGGGTTAGGGTACTTGTTAGGTTTAGGGTACGGGTTAGTGTTAGGGTTAGGGGTAGGTTTAGGATTAGGTTTAGGGTACGGGTTAGGGTTAGGGTACGGGTTAGGGTTAGGGTTAGGGTTAGGGTTAGGGTACGGGTTAGGTTTAGGGTTAGGGGTAGGTTTAGGGTTAGGTTTAGGGTACGGGTTCGGGTTAGGGTACGGGTTAGGGTTAGGGTTAGGGTTAGGGTTAGGGTTAGGGTTAGGTTTAGGGTTAGGAAAGGTTTAGGGTTAGGGTTAGGGTTAGGGTACCGGTTAGGGTTAGGGTTAGGGTACGGGTTAAGGTACGAGTTAGGTTTAGGGTTAGGTTTAGGGTACGGGTTAGGGTAACGGTTAGGGTTAGGGGTTAGGGGTTAGGGTTAGGGTTAGGGTACGGGTTAGGGTTAGGGTTAGGATACGAGTTAGGGTTAGGTTTAGGGTTAGGGTATGGGTTAGGGTACGGGTTAGGGTTAAGTTTAGGGTACGGGTTAGGGTTAGGGTTAGGGTAAGGGTTAAGTTTAGGGTACGGGTTAGGGTTAGAGTACGGGTTAGGGTTAAGGTTAGGGTTAGGGTTAGGGTTAGGGTACGGATTAGGGATAGGGTACGGGTTAGGGTTAGGTTTAGGGTACGGTTTAGGGTTAGGGTTAGGCTACGGGTTATGGTTAGGGTAAGGGTTAGGGTACGGGTTAGTGTTAGGGTTAGGGTTAGGTTTAGGCTACGGGTTAGGGTTAGGGTTAGGGTAAGGGTTATGGTTAGGGTACGGGTTAGGGTACGGGTTAGGGTTAGGGTACGGGTTAGGGTATAGGTTAGGGTTAGGGTTAGGGTTAGGGTTAGGGTACGGGTTAGGGTTAGGGTACGGGTTAGGGTTAGGGTTAGGGTACTGGTTAGGGTTAGGATTAGGGGATAGGGTTTGTGTTAGGGTTAGGGTTAGGTTACGGGTTAGGGTTAGGGTACGGGTTAGGGTTAGGGTTAGGGTTAGGATTTTTGTACGTGTTAGGTTTAGTGTACGGGTTAGGGTTAGGGTTAGGGTACGGGTTAGGGTTAGGGTACGGTTTAGGGTTAGGGTGAGTGTTAGGGTTAGGGTTAGCATACGGGTTAGGGTTAGGGTTAGGGTTAGAGTTAGTGTTAGGGTACGGGTTAGGGTTAGGGTACGGGTTAGGGTTAGGGTTAGGGTTAGGGTTAGGGTTAGGGTTAGGAAAGGGTTAGGGTTAGGATTAGGGTTAGGGTTAGGGTACGGGTTAAGGTTAGGGTTAGGGTAGGGGTTAGGGTTAGGGTTAGGGTTAGGTTTAGGGGTTAGGGTTAGGGTTAGGGTGAGGGTTAGGGTTAGGGTACGGGTTAGGGTACGGTTTAGGTTTAGGGTACGGGTTAGGGTACGGTTTAGGGTTAGGGTTAGTGTTAGGGTTAGGGTTAGGGTAAGGGTTAGGTTTAGGTTTAGTGTTAGGGTACGGGTTAGGGTTATGGTTAGGGTTAGGGTTAGGGTGAGGGTAAGGGTGAGGGTTAGGGTTAGGGTTAGGTTTAGGAAAGAGTTAGGGTTAGGGTTAGGGTACGGGTTAGGGTTAGGGTTAGGGTACGGAGTATGGTTAGGGTACGGGGTAGGGTTAGGGTACGGGTTAGGGTACGGGTTAGGGTTAGGGTTAGGGTACGGGTTAGGGTTAGGGTACGTGTTAGGGTTAGGGTTAGGGGTAGGTTTAGGGTAAGGTTTAGGGTACGGGTTAGGGTTAGGGTTAGGGTAAGGGTTATGGTTAGGGTACGGGTTAGGGTACGGTTTAGGGTTAGGGTACGGATTAGGGTACAGGTTAGTGTTAGGGTTAGGGTTAGGGTTAGGGTACGGGTTAGGGTTAGGGTACGGTTTAGGGTTAGGGTGAGGGTTAGGGTTAGGGTTAGCATACGGGTTAGGGTTAGGGTTAGGGTTAGTGTTAGGGTACGGGTTAGGGTTAGGGTACGGGTTAGGGTTAGGGTTAGGTTTAGGGTTAGGGTTAGGGTTAGGAAAGGGTTAGGGTTAGGATTAGGGTTAGGGTTAGGGTACGGGTTAAGGTTAGGGTTAGGGTAGGGGTTAGGGTTAGGGTTAGGGTTAGGGTTAGGTTTAGGGGTTAGGGTTAGGGTTAAGGTTAGGGTACGGGTTAGGGTACGGGTTAGGGTTAGGGTTAGGTTTTGGGTTAGGGTAAGGGTTAGGTTTAGGGTTAGGGTTAGGGTAGGGGTTAGGGTTAGGTTTAGGGTTTGGGTTAGGGAACGGGTTAGGGTACGGGTTAGGGTTAGGGTTCGGGTTAGGTTTAGGGTTAGGGTTAGGGTTAGGGTACGGGTTAGGTTTAAGGTTAGGGTACGGGTTAGGGTTAGGGTTAGGGTTAGGGTTAGGGTACAGGTTAGGGTTAGGGTTAGGGTTAGGGTTAGGGTTAGGGATAGCAACGGGTTAGGGTTAGGGTTAGGGTTATGGTTAGGGTTAGGGTACGGGTTAGGGTTAGGGTACGGTTTAGGGTTAGGTTTAGGGTTAGGGTTAGGGTTAGGAAAGGGTTAGGGTTAGGGTTAGGGTTAGGGTTAGGGTACGGGTTAGGGTTAGGGTTAGGGTACGGGTTAGGGTTAGGGTTAGGGTTAGGGTTAGGTTTAGGGTACGGGTTAGGGTTGGGGTTAGGGTTAGGGGTTAGGTGTTAGGGATAGTGTTAGGGTACGGGTTAGGGTTAGGGTTAGGGTTAGGGTTAGGGTGAGGGTAAGGGTGAGGGTTAGGGTTAGGGTTAGGTTTAGGAAAGGGTTAGGGTTAGGTTTAGGGTACGGGTTAGGGTTATGGTTAGGGTACGGTGTATGGTTAGGGTATGGGGTAGGGTTAGGGAACGGGTTAGGGTACGGGTTAGGGTTAGGGTTAGGGCACGGGTTAGGGTTAGGATTGGGTTAGGGTTAGGGTTAGGGTACGGGTTAGGGTTAGGGTACGGTTTAGGGTTAGGGTTAGGGTTAGGGTACGGGTTAGGGTTAGGGTACGGGTTAGGGTTAGGGTTAGGGTACGGGTTAGGTTTAGGGTTGGTGTACGGGTTAGGGTTAGGGTTAGGGTTAGGTTACTGTTTAGGTTTAGGGTTAGGTTTGGGGTACGGGTACGGGTTAGGGTTAGGGTTAGGGTACGGGTTAGGTTTACGTTTAGGGTTCGGGTTGGGGTTAGGGTTAGGGTACGGGTTAGAGTTGGGGTACGGGTTAGGGTTAGGATACGGGTTAGGGTTAGGGTTAGGTTAGGGGTTAGGGTTAGGGTTAGGGTTAGGGTTCGGGTTAGGGTTAGGGTTAGGTTTAGGGTGAGAGTACGGTTTCGGGTTCGGGTTAGGTTTAGGGTTAGGGTACGGGTTAGAGTTAGGGTACGGTTTAGGGTTAGGGTTGGGTACTGGTTAGGGTTAGGGTTAGGGTACGGGTTAGGGTTAGGGTTAGGGTTAGGGTACTGGTTAGGGTTAGGGTTAGGGTGTGGGTTAGTGTTAGGGTTAGGGTTAGGGTTAGGGTTAGGTTACGGGTTAGGGTTAGTGTACGGGTTAGGGTTAGGATTAGGGTACGGGTTAGGGTTAGGGTTAGGGTTATGGGTTAGGGGTTAGGGTTAGGTTTAGGGTTAGGGTTAGGGTACAGGATAGTGTATGAGTTAGGGTTAGGGTTAGGGTACGGGTTAGGGTTAGGGTTAGGGTTAGTGTACGGGTTAGGGTTAGGGTAAGTGTTAGGGTACAGGTTAGGTTTAGGTTTAGGTTTAGGTTTAGGTTTAGGTTTAGGTTTAGGATACGGGTTAGGGTTAGGGTTAGCATACGGGTTAGGGTTAGGGTTAGGGTTAGAGTTAGTGTTAGGGTACGGGTTAGGGTTAGGGTACGGGTTAGGGTACGGGTTAGGGTTAGGGTTAGGGTTAGGGTTAGGGTTAGGAAAGGGTTAGGGTTAGGATTAGGGTTAGGGTTAGGGTACGGGTTAAGGTTAGGGTTAGGGTAGGGGTTAGGGTTAGGGTTAGGGTTAGGTTTAGGGGTTAGGGTTAGGGTTAGGGTTAGGGTACGGGATAGGGTACGGTTTAGGGTTAGGGTTAGGGTTAGGGTTAGGGTAAGGGTTAGGTTTAGTGTTAGGGTTAGGGTAGGTGTTAGGGTTAGGTTTAGGGTTAGGGTTAGGGTACGGGTTAGGGTTAGGGTTAGGTTTAGGGTTAGGGTTAGGGTACGGGTTAGGTTTAGGGTTAGGGTTAGGGTTAGGGTACGGGTTAGGTTTAAGGTTAGGGTACGGGTTAGGGTTAGGGTTAGGGTTAGGGTACAGGTTAGGGTTAGGGTTAGGGTTAGGGATAGCAACGGGTTAGGGTTAGGGTTAGGGTTATGGTTAGGTTTAGGGTACGGGTTAGGGTTAGGGTACGGGTTAGGGTTAGGGTTAGGGTTAGGGTTATCGTTAGGAAAGGGTTAGGGTTAGGGTTAGGGTTAGGGTTAGGGTACGGGTTAGGGTTAGGGTTAGGGTACGGGTTAGGGTTAGGGTTAGGGTTAGGGTTAGGGTTAGGGTACGGGATAGGGTACGGTTTAGGGTTAGGGTTAGGGTTAGGGTTAGGGTTAGGGTTAGGTTTAGGGGTTAGGGTTAGGGTTAGGGTTAGGGTACGGGATAGGGTACGGTTTAGGGTTAGGGTTAGGGTTAGGGTTAGGGTAAGGGTTAGGTTTAGGGTTAGGGTTAGGGTAGGTGTTAGGGTTAGGTTTAGGGTTAGGGTTAGGGTACGGGTTAGGGTTAGGGTTAGGTTTAGGGTTAGGGTTAGGGTACGGGTTAGGTTTAGGGTTAGGGTTAGGGTTAGGGTACGGGTTAGGTTTAAGGTTAGGGTACGGGTTAGGGTTAGGGTTAGGGTTAGGGTACAGGTTAGGGTTAGGGTTAGGGTTAGGGTACGGGTTAGGGTTAGGGTTAGGGTTAGGGTACAGGTTAGGGTTAGGGTTAGGGTTAGGGATAGCAACGGGTTAGGGTTAGGGTTAGGGTTATGGTTAGGTTTAGGGTACGGGTTAGGGTTAGGGTACGGGTTAGGGTTAGGGTTAGGGTTAGGGTTATCGTTAGGAAAGGGTTAGGGTTAGGGTTAGGGTTAGGGTTAGGGTACGGGTTAGGGTTAGGGTTAGGGTACGGGTTAGGGTTAGGGTTAGGGTTAGGGTTAGGTTTAGGGTACGGGTTAGGGTTGGGGTTAGGGTTAGGGGTTAGGGGTTAGGGTTAGGGTTAGGGTTAGGGTTAGGGTTAGGGATAGCAACGGGTTAGGGTTAGGGTTAGGGTTATGGTTAGGGTTAGGGTACGGGTTAGGGTTAGGGTACGGTTTAGGGTTAGGGTTAGGGTTAGGGTTAGGGTTAGGAAAGGGTTAGGGTTAGGGTTAGGGTTAGGGTTAGGGTACGGGTTAGGGTTAGGGTTAGGGTACGGGTTAGGGTTAGGGTTAGGGTTAGGGTTAGGTTTAGGGTACGGGTTAGGGTTGGGGTTAGGGTTAGGGGTTAGGTGTTAGGGATAGTGTTAGGGTACGGGTTAGGGTTAGGGTTAGGGTTAGGGTTAGGGTGAGGGTAAGGGTGAGGGTTAGGGTTAGGGTTAGGTTTAGGAAAGGGTTAGGGTTAGGTTTAGGGTACGGGTTAGGGTTATGGTTAGGGTACGGTGTATGGTTAGGGTATGGGGTAGGGTTAGGGAACGGGTTAGGGTACGGGTTAGGGTTAGGGTTAGGGCACGGGTTAGGGTTAGGATTGGGTTAGGGTTAGGGTTAGGGTACGGGTTAGGGTTAGGGTACGGTTTAGGGTTAGGGTTAGGGTTAGGGTACGGGTTAGGGTTAGGGTACGGGTTAGGGTTAGGGTTAGGGTACGGGTTAGGTTTAGGGTTGGTGTACGGGTTAGGGTTAGGGTTAGGGTTAGGTTACTGTTTAGGTTTAGGGTTAGGTTTGGGGTACGGGTACGGGTTAGGGTTAGGGTTAGGGTACGGGTTAGGTTTACGTTTAGGGTTCGGGTTGGGGTTAGGGTTAGGGTACGGGTTAGAGTTGGGGTACGGGTTAGGGTTAGGATACGGGTTAGGGTTAGGGTTAGGTTAGGGGTTAGGGTTAGGGTTAGGGTTAGGGTTCGGGTTAGGGTTAGGGTTAGGTTTAGGGTGAGAGTACGGTTTCGGGTTCGGGTTAGGTTTAGGGTTAGGGTACGGGTTAGAGTTAGGGTACGGTTTAGGGTTAGGGTTGGGTACTGGTTAGGGTTAGGGTTAGGGTACGGGTTAGGGTTAGGGTTAGGGTTAGGGTACTGGTTAGGGTTAGGGTTAGGGTGTGGGTTAGTGTTAGGGTTAGGGTTAGGGTTAGGGTTAGGTTACGGGTTAGGGTTAGTGTACGGGTTAGGGTTAGGATTAGGGTACGGGTTAGGGTTAGGGTTAGGGTTATGGGTTAGGGGTTAGGGTTAGGTTTAGGGTTAGGGTTAGGGTACAGGATAGTGTATGAGTTAGGGTTAGGGTTAGGGTACGGGTTAGGGTTAGGGTTAGGGTTAGTGTACGGGTTAGGGTTAGGGTAAGTGTTAGGGTACAGGTTAGGTTTAGGTTTAGGTTTAGGTTTAGGTTTAGGTTTAGGTTTAGGATACGGGTTAGGGTTAGGGTTAGCATACGGGTTAGGGTTAGGGTTAGGGTTAGAGTTAGTGTTAGGGTACGGGTTAGGGTTAGGGTACGGGTTAGGGTACGGGTTAGGGTTAGGGTTAGGGTTAGGGTTAGGGTTAGGAAAGGGTTAGGGTTAGGATTAGGGTTAGGGTTAGGGTACGGGTTAAGGTTAGGGTTAGGGTAGGGGTTAGGGTTAGGGTTAGGGTTAGGTTTAGGGGTTAGGGTTAGGGTTAGGGTTAGGGTACGGGATAGGGTACGGTTTAGGGTTAGGGTTAGGGTTAGGGTTAGGGTAAGGGTTAGGTTTAGTGTTAGGGTTAGGGTAGGTGTTAGGGTTAGGTTTAGGGTTAGGGTTAGGGTACGGGTTAGGGTTAGGGTTAGGTTTAGGGTTAGGGTTAGGGTACGGGTTAGGTTTAGGGTTAGGGTTAGGGTTAGGGTACGGGTTAGGTTTAAGGTTAGGGTACGGGTTAGGGTTAGGGTTAGGGTTAGGGTACAGGTTAGGGTTAGGGTTAGGGTTAGGGATAGCAACGGGTTAGGGTTAGGGTTAGGGTTATGGTTAGGTTTAGGGTACGGGTTAGGGTTAGGGTACGGGTTAGGGTTAGGGTTAGGGTTAGGGTTATCGTTAGGAAAGGGTTAGGGTTAGGGTTAGGGTTAGGGTTAGGGTACGGGTTAGGGTTAGGGTTAGGGTACGGGTTAGGGTTAGGGTTAGGGTTAGGGTTAGGGTTAGGGTACGGGATAGGGTACGGTTTAGGGTTAGGGTTAGGGTTAGGGTTAGGGTTAGGGTTAGGTTTAGGGGTTAGGGTTAGGGTTAGGGTTAGGGTACGGGATAGGGTACGGTTTAGGGTTAGGGTTAGGGTTAGGGTTAGGGTAAGGGTTAGGTTTAGGGTTAGGGTTAGGGTAGGTGTTAGGGTTAGGTTTAGGGTTAGGGTTAGGGTACGGGTTAGGGTTAGGGTTAGGTTTAGGGTTAGGGTTAGGGTACGGGTTAGGTTTAGGGTTAGGGTTAGGGTTAGGGTACGGGTTAGGTTTAAGGTTAGGGTACGGGTTAGGGTTAGGGTTAGGGTTAGGGTACAGGTTAGGGTTAGGGTTAGGGTTAGGGTACGGGTTAGGGTTAGGGTTAGGGTTAGGGTACAGGTTAGGGTTAGGGTTAGGGTTAGGGATAGCAACGGGTTAGGGTTAGGGTTAGGGTTATGGTTAGGTTTAGGGTACGGGTTAGGGTTAGGGTACGGGTTAGGGTTAGGGTTAGGGTTAGGGTTATCGTTAGGAAAGGGTTAGGGTTAGGGTTAGGGTTAGGGTTAGGGTACGGGTTAGGGTTAGGGTTAGGGTACGGGTTAGGGTTAGGGTTAGGGTTAGGGTTAGGTTTAGGGTACGGGTTAGGGTTGGGGTTAGGGTTAGGGGTTGGGGGTTAGGGTTAGTGTTAGGGTACGGGTTAGGGTTAGGGTTAGGGTTAGGGTTAGGGTTAGGGTGAGGGTAAGGGTGAGGGTTAGGGTTAGGGTTAGGTTTAGGAAAGAGTTAGGGTTAGGGTTAGGGTACGGGTTAGGGTTAGGGTTAGGGTACGGAGTATGGTTAGGGTACGGGGTAGGGTTAGGGTACGGGTTAGGGTTACGGTTAGGGTAGGGGTTAGGGTTAGGGTTAGGGTTAGGGTTAGGGTTAGGTTTAGGGGTTAGGGTTAGGGTTAAGGTTAGGGTACGGGTTAGGGTACGGGTTAGGGTTAGGGTTAGGTTTTGGGTTAGGGTAAGGGTTAGGTTTAGGGTTAGGGTTAGGGTACGGGTTAGGGTTAGGTTTAGGGTTTGGGTTAGGGAACGGGTTAGGGTACGGGTTAGGGTTAGGGTTCGGGTTAGGTTTAGGGTTAGGGTTAGGGTTAGGGTAAGGTTTAGGGTACGGGTTAGGGTTAGTGTTAGGGTAAGGGTTATGGTTAGGGTACGGGTTAGGGTACGGGTTAGGGTTAGGGTACGGATTAGGGTACAGGTTAGGGTTAGGGTTAGGGTTAGGGTTAGGGTTAGGGTTAGGGTACGGGTTAGGGTTAGGGTACGGTTTAGGGTTAGGGTGAGGGTTAGGGTTAGGGTTAGCATACGGGTTAGGGTTAGGGTTAGGGTTAGTGTTAGGGTACGGGTTAGGGTTAGGGTACGGGTTAGGGTTAGGGTTAGGTTTAGGGTTAGGGTTAGGGTTAGGAAAGGGTTAGGGTTAGGATTAGGGTTAGGGTTAGGGTACGGGTTAAGGTTACGGTTAGGGTAGGGGTTAGGGTTAGGGTTAGGGTTAGGGTTAGGGTTAGGTTTAGGGGTTAGGGTTAGGGTTAAGGTTAGGGTACGGGTTAGGGTACGGGTTAGGGTTAGGGTTAGGTTTTGGGTTAGGGTAAGGGTTAGGTTTAGGGTTAGGGTTAGGGTAGGGGTTAGGGTTAGGTTTAGGGTTTGGGTTAGGGAACGGGTTAGGGTACGGGTTAGGGTTAGGGTTCGGGTTAGGTTTAGGGTTAGGGTTAGGGTTAGGGTACGGGTTAGGTTTAAGGTTAGGGTACGGGTTAGGGTTAGGGTTAGGGTTAGGGTTAGGGTACAGGTTAGGGTTAGGGTTAGGGTTAGGGTTAGGGATAGCAACGGGTTAGGGTTAGGGTTAGGGTTATGGTTAGGGTTAGGGTACGGGTTAGGGTTAGGGTACGGTTTAGGGTTAGGGTTAGGGTTAGGGTTAGGGTTAGGAAAGGGTTAGGGTTAGGGTTAGGGTTAGGGTTAGGGTACGGGTTAGGGTTAGGGTTAGGGTACGGGTTAGGGTTAGGGTTAGGGTTAGGGTTAGGTTTAGGGTACGGGTTAGGGTTGGGGTTAGGGTTAGGGGTTAGGTTTAGGAAAGGGTTAGGGATAGTGTTAGGGTACGGGTTAGGGTTAGGGTTAGGGTTAGGGTTAGGGTGAGGGTAAGGGTGAGGGTTAGGGTTAGGGTTAGGTTTAGGAAAGGGTTAGGGTTAGGGTTAGGGTACGGGTTAGGGTTATGGTTAGGGTACGGTGTATGGTTAGGGTATGGGGTAGGGTTAGGGTACGGGTTATGGTACGGGTTAGGGTTAGGGTTAGGGCACGGGTTAGGGTTAGGATTGGGTTAGGGTTACAGTTAGGGTACGGGTTAGGGTTAGGGTACGGTTTAGGGTTAGGGTTAGGGTTAGGGTACGGGTTAGGGTTAGGGTACGGGTTAGGGTTAGGGTTAGGGTACGGGTTAGGTTTAGGGTTGGGGTACGGGTTAGGGTTATGGTTAGGGTTAGGTTACTGTTTAGGTTTAGGGTTAGGTTTGGGGTACGGGTACGGGTTAGGGTTAGGGTTAGGGTACGGGTTAGGTTTAGGTTTAGGGTTCGGGTTGGGGTTAGGGTTAGGGTACGGGTTAGGGTTAGAGTTAGGGTTGAGGTTAGGGTTAGGGGTTAGGGGCTAGGGTTAGGGTTAGGGTTAGTGTTAGGATACGGGTTAAGGTTAGGGTTAGGGTTAGGGTTAGGTTTAGGGTATGGGTTAGGGTTAGTGTTAGAGTAAGGGATAGGGTTAGGTTACGGGTTAGGTTACGGGTTAGGTTTAGGGTATGGGTTAGGGTATGGTTTAGGGTACGGTTTAGGGTTAGGGTTAGGGTTAGGGCACGGGCTAGGGTTAGGGTACCGGTTTGTGTTAGGGTCCAGGTTAGGGTTAGGCTTAGCGTACGGGTTAGGTTTAGGGTTAGGGGTTAGGGTTAGTTTTAGGGTTAGGGTACGGGGTAGGTTTAGGGCACGGGTTAGGGTTAGGGTTAGGGTTAGGTTTAGGGTACGGGTTAGGGTTAGGGTACAGGTTAGGGTTAGGGTTAGGGTACGGTTTAGGGTTAGGGTTGGGGGTTAGGGTTAGGGTTAGGGTTAGGGTTAGGGTACGGGTTAGGGTTAGGGTTAGCGTACGGATTAGGGTTAGGGTTAGGGTTAGTGTTAGGGTTAGGGTACGGGTTAGGGTTAGGGTATGTTTAGGGTTAGGGTTAGGGTTACGGTTAGGAAATGGGTTAGGGTTAGGGTTAGGGTTAGGGTTAGCGTACGGGTTAAGGTTAGGGTTAGGGTACGGGTTAGGGTTAGCGTTAGGGTTAGGGTTAGGGTTAGGGTACGGGTTAGCGTTAGGGTACGGGTTAGGGTTAGGGTTAGGGTTAGGGTTAGGGTGCGGTTTAGGGTTCGGGTTCGGGTTCGGGTTAGGGTTAAGTTACGGGTTAGGTTTAGGGTACGGGTTAGGGTATGGGTTAGGGTGAGGGTTAGGGTTAGGGTTAGGTTTAGGAAAGGGTTAGGGTTAGGGTTAGGGTACGGGTTAGGTTTAGGGTTATGGTTATTGTACGGTGTAGGGTTAGGGTACGGGGTAGCGTTAGGGTACGGGTTAGGGTACGGGTTAGGGTTAAGGTTAGGGTACGGGTTAGGGTTAGGATTGGGTTAGGGCTAGGGTTAGGGTTAGTGTACGGGTTAGGGTTAGGCTACGGTTTAGGGTACGGGTTAGGGTTAGGGTTAGGGTTAGGGTATGGGTTAGGGTTAGTGTACGGGTTAGGGTTAGGGTTAGGGTACTGGTTAGGGTTAGGTTTAGGGTACGGTTTAGGGTTAGGGTTAGGGTTAGGTTTAGGATACAGGTTAGGGTTAGGGTTAGGGGTTAGGGTTAGGGTACGGGTTAGGTTACGGGTTAGGGTTAGGTTTAGGGTATGGGTTAGGGTTAGGGTTACGGTTAGTGTTAGGGTTAAAGTACGGGTTAGGGTTAGTGTTAGTGTTAGGGTTAGGGTTAGGGGTTAGGGGTTAGGGTTAGGGTTAGGGTAAGGGTTAGTGTTAGGGTTAGGGTTAGGGTTAGGGTACGGGTTAGGGTAGGGTTAGGGGTTAGGGTTAGGGTTAGTGTTAGGGTTACGGTTAGGGTACGAGTTAGGGTTAGGGTACGGGTTAGTGTTAGGGTTAGGGTACGGGTTAGGGTTAGGTTTAGGTGTTAGAGTTAAGGATAGGGTTAGGGTTAGGGTACGGGTTAGGGTTAGGGTTAGGGTACGGGTTAGGGTTAGGGTTAGGGTTAGGATTAGCGTACGGGTTAGGTTTAGGGTTAGGTTTAGGGTTAGGTTTAGGGTACGGGTTAGGTTTAGGGTATGGGTTAGGGTTAGTGTTAGGTTTAGGGATAGGGTAAGGGTACGGGTTAGTGTTAGGGTTAGGGGTTAGGGGTTAGTGTTAGGGTTAGGGTTAGGGTTAGGGTACGGGTTAGGGTATGGGTTAGGGTTAGGGCACGGGTTAGTTTTAGGGTTAAGGTTAGGGTTAGGGTTAGGTTATGGGTTAGGGTTAGGGTACGGGTTAGGGTACGGGTTAGGAATAGGGTACTGGTTAGGGTTAGGGGTTAGGTTTAGGGTTAGGGTTAGGTTTAGGTTTAGGGTACAGGTTAGGGCTAGGGTTAGGGTTAGGGTTAGGGTCAGGGTTAGGGGTTAGGGCTAGGGTTAGGGTTAGGGGACGGGTTAGGATTAGGGTACGGGTTAGGTTTAGGGTACGGGTTAGGGTTAGGGTTAGGGTACGGGTAGGGTTAGGGTTAGGGTACGTGTTAGGGTTAGGGTTAGGTTTAGGGTTAGGGTTAGAGGTTAGGGTTAGGTATAGGGTTAGGGTTAGGATTAGGGTACGGGTTAGGGTACGGGTTAGGTTTAGGTTTAGGGTTAGGGTATGTGTTAGGGTTAGGTTAGGGCACGTTTTAGGGTTAGGGTTAGGGTACGGGTTTGGTATAGGGTACTGTTTAGGATTCGGGTTAGGTTTAGGTTTAGGGTACGGTTTAGGTTTAGGGTTAGGGTTCGGGTTAGGGTTAGGGTTAGGTTAAGGGTTAGGGTACGGGTTAGGGTTAGTGTTAGTGTACGGGTTAGGGTTAGGGTACGGTTAGGTTTAGGGTTAGGGTTAAGGTTAGTGTTAGGGTTAGGGTACGGGTTAGGGTTAGGGTTAGGGTACGGGTTAGGGTTAATATACGGGTTAGGGTTAGGGTTAGGGTAGTGGTTAGGGTTAGGGTTAGGGTTAGGTTTAGGGTACGGGTTATGGTTAGGGTTAGGTTTAGGGTTAGGGTTAGGGTTAGGGTACGGGTTAGGGTTAGGGTTAGGGTACGTGTTAGGGTAAGGGTACGGGTTAGGGTTAGGGTTAGGGTTAGGGTTAGCGTTAGGGTACGGGTTAGGGTTAGGGTTAGGGTTAGGGTTAGGGTACGGGTTAGTGTTAGGGTTAGGGTACGGGTTAGGTTTAGGTTACGGGTTAGGGTTAGGGTTAGGGTTAGGGTTAGTGTTAGGGTTAGGGTACGGGTTAGGTTTAGGGTTAGGGTACGGGTTAGGGTGAGGGTATGGGTTAGGGTTAGGGTTAGGGTAGGGGTTAGGGTTAGGGTTAGGGTTAGGGTTAGGGTACGGTTTATGGTTAGGGTTAGGTTTAGGGTTAGGGTTAGGGTTAGGGTACGGGTTAGGTTTAGGGTTAGGGTACGTGTTAGGGTAAGGGTACGGGTTAGGGTTAGGGTTAGGGTTAGCGTTAGGGTACGGGTTAGGGTTAGGGTTAGGGTTAGGGTTAGGGTACGGGTTAGTGTTAGGGTTAGGGTACGGGTTAGGTTTAGGTTACGGGTTAGGGTTAGGGTTAGGGTTAGGGTTAGTGTTAGGGTTAGGGTACG